>LPNX010016399.1:178415-195068 GCA_001517045.1 Pseudotsuga menziesii | reverse complement strand
GGTATCTTCTTTGAGAGCTTGATCTTCATTTGCTTCCATATTCTCTTCTCTTCTTATGAGTCGAGCTTCTTCTTCTTCCTAGAGTTTGCTGAAAGTAATGACTTCCTTCTGGAACACATTCCTTGAATGAATGAATTCCATGATCCTGGGAGGCCATTCAAGGTGGCCATCACCACTTCTACATTCTTCACTTCTTCTTTTACCACTTCAAGTTGTTCTTTGATTTGAGAGACTCTTATGACTGCATGGTCTCTTCATTCTGGATCTTCACATCCTTCAACTGGTTTCTTTAGGTCATATTCTGATTTTTGTTCTTCCCTTCAAATAGCTTGAAATTTTGGAACATCTTTGCTTGCCATAGGTAGTGCTCTGTAATGCACATGTGCAAGCCTTCTATGCCAAGGTTCATTTGGCTTTACTGTGTCATGGATCAAGGCTTGTTTTGGATGGCCCTTCAATTTGTACAAGCCTCCTTCTTGTTCTCCAATCACTACCGCATCATCGATAGTCTTTCCTTGAGTCCTGTCATATGTTTGGAAGCCCCACTGTCTATGAGTCAATCATCACTTCCATGAGTAATGTTACCTGTGAGAGCTGATATCAGAACATATTCATCCTCGCTTGAAGAATCTTCACTTTCATATCTAGATCTCTTTCTGGATGGTTCATCATCCTCTGCAGCATGAGCATGATGTCTTCTTTGGCCTTGACCAAGTTCTTCTTGTGAAATGCTTCTAACCTCGTCTCCCTCTGAAACTGGAACCTCTATACTCATGTAGGTGTCCAATCCATTTTCTTCAGAGAGATCAAATACTTCCAAGCTTGGAAGTTGTCAACTTCCCCAAGCTTGTCACCAAGCTGATGTGATATATCATATTGAAATGAGAACCTCAAATGGAAATAGCAAAGGATTAGATCTTTCCGATTTGAGGTGTCCGTCCTTGTCCCGGAGTTTGCTGATCTAGGGTTTGTCACAGAAACCCTAATTTTCAAAACTTGGAATATTTCAAAACTAATTGGATAGACAGATAGATCTCTTCAAATGGATCTGTCCAATGTACTCCTTTTCTGAAAACAGTGGAGGGAAGCTCTCGGAACAGGAAGCCCTAGATTTCCAATTTCTTCTGCATAAATTCCTGTTACGTTTTCTGTGATATCTCTGAACTTACTGATCCTCTATGTCTGCAATTTTGTACTGAGGTAAAATCACATGTCCCTGATCCAACACCATAGGTTTCATCAGAATTGGTTTCACCATTTGGGATTTATTATCCTTTTCCCAAAGTGACCTGTTACAGAACTGTTCAGAACAACGAAGTTGTACGACATGCCACGTGTCATTGGTTCATCTTCTGAGTCTGATCTTCGGACCACTGAAATTAAAGTTTGTTCCCTTTTTGTAACATCTTCATAAATTCCATTTGGACCTCGGTATCCCAAGATATTGCAATTTTCCCCAGGTGTCCTGTTTATGGATGATTTCTGGAAGAGGCTGGAACCCTAACTTTGAGAGAAAGTATCTCCCAGAATATAGCGAATATGAGGCTGATGTTTGGACAAAGTGTTCATCAGGATTTTATATTCGGCCCCTGCAATTTCAGCTTCTGAGACTTCGCCAATCTCGGAATATAGCGACTGTACCAAAACTTATCAGTTTTTAGTATTTAGGGTTTTTCAAGCTTGGGGTCAAACTAGGGTTTGACTTTCCCAGAGTTTCACCCAACCAAATTTCTTGATCCAGGTCTCTAAAATTCGGTTTTGATGAGGAGAACAATCCTATGCAGGTATCACTCAAAAATTCCTCTTCTGTAGAAAGCCATAATTTCCACATCGAAACTGAAAATGCTTGAAATTGAATTCCGCATCGACAGAAAGATGCACCCTTCAATGGAGAGTCATCCTAGCATACTTTTGCTGAAAATATGTGGAGGAAGATCCACAAAATAGGAAGCCCTAGATCCTGTAGCTGCACAATGTCTTCTTCTCAGGTTAGCTCTGATACCATGTTAGTTTTTCAACATTTAAGCTAGCATTATGTTAGGATCTTTTCACTGAGAGAATAACAAGCACAACAATAACATAAGCATATCACAAGAGACAAGAGACACAAAGAGTTTTGATCAGGGAAACCATAAATGGAGAAAACCCCGCAACTTCCTCTAAGATAGTATCACCACAAGATGTAAAACCCCAAAACAGAAAGATGCACTCCAACAGCAGTAGTCTTCTTGTCCCAGTATATTTCCTTCTCCACTAGTGCACCACACTTGAGAGTGCAAGTGATGTATTTCACAAGTGATAAATAGAGAGACTCTCACTCTCTATTTATATTCATCCGTTCACTTGAATTGCATTTTCACACGTAGGCTCAACCTAACAATTACTACTCGAGCCTACACCTTAATTAGTGTATAATAACTCAAGTGCCTCGAAACTGTGGGGACTTACCTAATGACTTGATATGACTTGTTTACATTATTAATCTTCCCGATCGGAACATCGGGGCATGATCACATGACTCAAATACATAATAGAAACATCCCGGAATAAACATCGAGTTACAATACATAAGATACATAGAAGAATACATTCCGAAGTTACATATACATCAACAATGCTGCCCTTATGAAAGGACTATGTGCATTGAAGAAAGAGAAAAAGGAAAAAGTGCACAGTTTCACACAAAGGTTTGCCACATATCTTAAGAACTTCTCTGAAATAGATAAGCCTTCAGACAAAGTACTGATTGAGTACTATACTTCAGCTTTGGGTCCTGACTTGGCCATGTTTGCGAAAAGTAGGGCCAAGCCTACTCTGACAGAGACCTATGAAGAGGTATAAGTGGTGGAAGCGGAAAGAGAAAGCATTGAAGATTATCCAGAACAATCAGGAGAGAAAGGTGCGTGGAGAAAAGCCTTATTGTTCGCTAAGCCTAAGGAAGAAAAGTCGCCAGATCTGGAAAATATGGCCAAGATGATGCAGAAGATCTCCAACAAGATCATAGATATTGAAAAAGAAAAGGAGGCACAAAGGTTTTATAAGCCATATTATAAGAAAAGAGAAGATAAGGATCATTCTAATCCTCCTCCTCACAATGCTGCATCCATGAATCTAACAGAGGTCGGCATGGATAATTTCTGCACTTTCCACCAACAGCCACACTTTGAAAAAAATTGTCCACAATGGATAAACTCTATGACGCTAGTGATGAATCAACTGCTGGATTCTAGGTTAACAGAAGAGGGAGATGAATAAAGAAAAGAAAATTCTGCCTCTACGTCTCATGAATATCAGGAAAAGGAGACCTTGGCATTATGGAATTCAGTCTCAGTATTTGATGCTGAAGAAGGAAACACTCAGGGATACCAGGGCGTTATGGAGACCAACATGACCACAAGAATCCAAGGAGCGGTTAAGGACGATAGTCTTATTCTTCCAAAGATTAGAAGGTTGTAGAGAAATGTTAAGAAGAAGTTTCAAAATAAAGCCTTGGATGATAAGATTCCAAAATTCATGATTACTAGCCAAATTCCTAGACAGGATGATGCAACAGCCAAGCCGAGTGAAGGAAATGCTGACAAATCACATTCAATTGGACAGCTGATGAATTATGACATTGTGGAGGATTTGAAAAAGGTAAAAGCGAATGTTCCACTATTCGAAATGTGCAAAGTGCCACATCAAAAAGAGAGATTGTTGAAAGCACTTGAAGCATCAGATGACAAGCTTCCCGCTGACAATCAACCTCAGGACGAAGAAGAAATTGGAGAAACTAGCATTGGAGGTGAGACTAAAGCTAAGCATCTACCTTTCCTCCTAACGTTTGAAATCTTTAATCATAGCGTGCACAATTGTCTAGTAGATTCGGGGGCTTCCATTAATGTCATGCCCATATCAGTTTGTAAGAAGATAAATGGTCAGCCAAAGCCAACCACGTGGAGGGTGGTTTAGTTGGATAGGACAAACGTTAAGGTAATTGGTGAGATGAAAGACGTCCTAATCCATCTGGCATCCAATGACAAAGTATGCCAAATTATTAACATCATAGTGGCTGATATACCAGATGCTTACGGTCTGGTCCTGAGTAGAGATTGGTCAGCCAAATTAAATGGATATTTCGCTTCAGATTGGTCGCACCTGTGGTTGCCGTACAAGGGGAGTCCAAACCAGATCAAGATTCTAAGAGAACCCTACATGAAGTACAATGTTACCCAACTGGATGAGAAGAATATACCTGTGGATTCTGTATTGGGAAATTATTTTCTTGAGTTGGAACCAGGGAATTATCAAGCGGAAGAAGCCGGCAACCCATCTGATAGCCAGCCTGATCTCCTTCGATTCTCGCAGGTTGGCGAGATTGATTGTAAAATAGTAGACTTAGCAGTAGGAGTAGATTCATTTTCAGTATTTAATGATTTTTGGACTTTATTTTTTGATGGCTTTAAGACATTAGAAGGGTCAGGGGCCGGCTGTGTCCTAATTGACCCACAGAAGAATAAACATTTCCTTTCATGTAGATTAGAGTTTGAATGTACTAATAATACAACTGAGTATGAAGCACTGGTGCAGGGACTGAAGAAAGCGATTGACTTGAAGGTAAGTAATTTAAAAGTTTTTGGGGATTCTAAAATTATTGTGAAACAAATCCGGAATCAAATCCACTGTGTTTCTCCTCACCTAAGAGCTTACGAGAATGAGGTATGGGACCTTCTTAAATGTTTTAATGCATTCAACATTATTTCAATCCCAAGAATTAAAAACGCAGCAACTGACTTATTAGATACTTCGGCCGCTAGGCTTGTACCCTCAAATAATCGATGTACTGTTGAATTGCTTTTCAGGCCTTCAGTACCTGATATGATTACCAACCTGCGTGTGTTCGATGATGACCAGCAAATTATAGAATGTTTAACAAATGACGAGGTATTCAAAGGAGCGATTATTGATGATGAAGAACACTAGGCCGAGATGAAATTTGATAATTTCATCCCGAAAGGGGTCCGAACATTAGAAAAGATGTTTGACTTGAATGAAAATTTTAGGAGACCCGCCAACGTGAAGACTCACAGCTCAACTCTACAGTTCGAGCTGATAAATTTGGGGACTGAAACAACACCTAAGTTCGTGAATCTCGGCAAATGCTGTTCGCTGACAGAAAAGGACAAGTTCATCAGTCTATTTAAACAATACAAAGATGTCTTTACCTGGACATACCAAGAGTTAAAGACATACGATACCAGCATCATCAAGCACATTGTTCCCATCAAGGCGGGACTCAAGCCATATCAGTAGCCCTTGAGGAAAATGCATCCAAAACTGGAACCGCTGATTCAGAGTGAGGTAAAGAAATTGTTGGATGCTAGAATCATTTTTAAAGTCAGACACTCTGAGTGGGTATCAAATCTGGTACCGGTCAGAAAGAAGTCAGGAGAAATCAGACTGTGTGTGGATTTCAGGAACTTAAACCGCGCATCGGATAAAGATAAATATCCCGTGCCACCCATGGAGTAGCTGCTACAAATGGTTTCAGGTTCTGAACTGTTTTCATTATTAGACGGGTTCTCTGGCTACAATCAAGTGTTGGTAGCCGAAGAAGACAGATTAAAGACAACGTTTGGGACAAAATGGGGAACTTTTGCCTATAGAAGGATGCCCTTTGGACTGATTAACGCTGGAGCGACATTTCAGAGAGCTATGGACATAGCTTTCCGTGGACTAATTGGACGAAGCGCTGTGGTGTACCTTGATGACATTACAATATTCTCGAAGAAAAGAGGAGAGCACGCTTTTCACCTAAAGCAAATTTTTGAACGCTATCGGAAATATGGCATCTCCCTCAATCCTAAGAAGTGCGTGTTCGCCGTCACTGAGGGAAAATTACTAGGGCACATAGTTTCAAAGAAGGGTATATCTATAGACCCAGAAAGAATTAAGGCCATTGAACAAATTCCCATGCCCCATAATAAAAAAGGAATGCAATCGTTTATGGGAACCATAAATTTTGTAAGAAGGTTTGTGCCTGATTTCGCTCAGACTGTCAAACCACTACAGCAGATGGTCAAACAAAATGCACAATTTAAGTGGACTGATATTGAGAAGGACGCTTTCAGCAAAATTAAAACTGCTGTTGCACACGCTCCCTCCTTGAAAAGCCCCGACTTTGATAAAGACTTTATTATGTATACATTTGCATCCGATGATTCGCTGGCAGCTGTACTCACGCAAAAGGAAGATGGGGGGGATGAATTCCCAATCGCCTTTATGAGTATTGGTCTGCAGGGGGCTGAGTTAAAGTACCTAGCCATTGATAAGCAAGCTTATGCAGTATTTAAGGCAGTGAAGCAATTCAGGCCTTATATATTAAAGAATCGAACCAAGGTAATAGTCCCCTACCCAGCTGTGAGATCCCTTCTCATACAGAAAGAGTTAGGAGAAAGGAGGGGCAACTGGGTAATAGCTCTTCAAGAGTACGACCTTGAATTCAAGCCAGCCTCTATAGTCAAAGGTCAAGGGTTATGCAAATTGATGACTAAAAGTGGGAACAATGAAGAACAAGCTTGGGAAGATGGTGCCGAATTACATGTAATGGATGTATGCCCTTTATTTACAGCTCCCGAGTCTTGGTATAGAGACCTTGTGCATTACTTACAGTCAGGGCTGCTTCCAGAACATTGGAATTCCAAGCAAAGAAGAGCGTTGCGTCTTAAATCAGCCTCCTATCAACTTGTTGAAGGAATACTATTCAGAAAAAACTATGATGGAGTCCTTTTGAGATGCTTGGAAAACGAATATGCTAAGAAAGTAATGTCTAAATTGCACGATGGTCCGGCTGGGGGACATTATTCAGGGGACACTACAGCCCACAAGGTCCTCAGAGTTGGTTATTACTGGCCTACACTCTTTAAGGATGCACACGCACACGTCAAAAAGTGTGATATTTTCCAAAGGTGTGGTGGAAGACAGCCTAAGGCAGTAGCGCCCCTAAAGCCTGTAATGATCACGGAACCATTTGAGCAATGGGGGCTGGACATTATTGGAGAAATAAATCCAAATTCGTCCCTGTAGCACAAGTACATTCTTACTGCGACTGATTATTTCACTCGCTGGGTCGAAGCTATCCCACTGCGCAAGATAAATGAAGATGAAGTCATCAGCTTCCTACAAGATCATATCATGACCAGGTTTGGAGTTCCAGTTTCGTTAGTCTTTGATAATGCTAAATACTTTTCATCAATTAAATTGACTTCGTTTGCTCATGATAAAGGGGTAAAATTGCATTATTCTGCTAATTACTATCCGCAAGGGAATGGCCTGGCTGAATCCTCTAATAAAAAACTCATTAGAATTCTGAAGAAGACTATAATAGAAAACCAGAGGAGTTGGCACTCATCCTTACCAAATGCCCTTTGGGATGATAGAGTCACCCCCAAGTCTGTAATTGGAGTGTCCCCATATACCCTTGTCTACGGTAAAGAGGCCATCCTTCCTCCCAATATCATGCTACCATATTCCATTCTAGCTCAGGAGTCTAGGGGGTCGGATGATGAAGTTTTAAAAATAAGAATATATAATCTCCTGAAAGCTGAAGAAGCCAGGTCGAAAGCCAAAGAACGCTTTAAGCAGCAACAAGAGTCAGTTAAGAGATGGTTTGACAAGCATAAAGCTGGGACAAAAGGATTTGAAGTGGGAGACTTAGTCCTCAAATGGGACCACCCCCATGATGAGAAAGGAAAGCATACCAAATTCCAGCAGTTGTGGGTAGGCCCTTTTCAGATTGCAGCCAACCTTGGTCCTTCTACCTACAAGTTGCAAGATCTGCAGGGGTGGGAGGAGAACCTACCAGTAAATAGTTTGGTTCTCAAACCTTATTTTTCGTGAGTCTGTCTGATTTTTCTGTCTTGTACATAAATAATCCGCCCGACTGTCTTTGGAGTCATGTTTCTAGTTTGCTTTTGTTGATTTCGTTCTAGCTTGTTTCGTTGATTTCATAAAGGGAGAAAACCTGCGGTTGCATGGAATACATTCGAAATTTTTGGGTTTGATAAACGTTTTGGTGTCAGACTGTGTATTGCTAATTTATATGAAAGAATTTCTTCCAGTATAGCAATTTTGTCGAAGAACTCTATGCGCATTGAAGTCCTGTTTAACCCCTGTGAAATAAACTAGATTCGAGGAGTCTGGGGTACTATGTCGAGGCTCCATCCACATCACATTTAAAATGTTCTAAGGAGCAACAGCAAAGGACCCATGGAAAGGAGAAAAGTGAACAGTGTATTAAATATAAATGATCCCATGCCAAGAAGTGAATGCCAAAAGGCAAATAAAGATTAAAAAAAAAACTCCTATGAAAGCATCATAAATCAAAGCAGGAGCTAAATCATAAGTTCTGAATTGCCAAAAGATCCTCTCCGTCCGTGAGCTGAAACTTGAAGTACACCACTCGCACAAAAGGAAACTATGGGATAGAGGATCCTGAATCAAAATTCAGTAAGAAAGGCATGTGAGTAAACTCATATGATATAGGACAAAAGTCCGAAAGCACAAGAAAAGTGTGAAAATGGCATGGGAATGAGGAACAAACGAATATTTCTGTTTACCATATACTCCAATCCTGTGGTGTCCAAAGCTTTTAGCTACCTGAAGACCAAGGTAATAATGAAATTCATCCTCCGGCCTCAGCATAGTTATCTGGACTTGACGATTTTGGTTTCCACTCTCCCTAATTGGACTGTCATCAATGATTAAGGGTACACACTTCGGTCATTTGAGAAATCCATATTGCTGGAAGAATTCAATATGATGCTTTTTCTGTTAAATAGTCTGTCACTCAAAGGTTAATCGCCCAGAGATCTGGGTTCACCAGGTAATCGCCAGTTGTTGCTGCTGCAACTTTTCTCCCCAAATATCTTAAATTTTGGGACCCCTCCTTTCCATTTAAAGCTGCTCTGATTCCGTTTGATCCATAAAGGTTTGGTCTTGCTTTAGCTTTGTTGGATTCTAATGATTATTATTCGCCTTATTTCCAGAGGATGCATGTTTTTAGATTTTGTTGTTGGTCGCAGAATCGAATGTGGCCTGCTAGCTAGAAACCCGTCTGATCAGTTGCCCATTGTCTCTGAGGTGAATCAGCTGGACCATTGATGTTTTGAGTTTCCCATTACTTAGATTTTTTGGGCGTCTTTTATGATTGAATCGGGGGCTGTAATCTTTGTCTCGTCTGCCGTTACGGCACTCAAAGCAGTCTAGCTGCCAAAATGTGAAGCGATCCGCTCCCCGATGTCCATCGCGTGACTTCATCTTTTCATCATCCACCGTTGCGGCCAGTAAATCCATTTCGCGTCCGACGTCAAAGCCTGCCGACTTCCGACTTAATTTTTTCCCACGCTTTCCATCGCATGCTTGAAGTCTTTACCCATCCGCCGTTGCGGCCGGGAAAGTGGTTTAGCATCTGATGCCCAAACCTTGCCTCTTTCCAATTTGTAATCTTCCTGCCCAAAAGGCTTAATCCAGCCTCTTGTCGATTTTAGAGAAGCACCCAGTCATTTCTTGTGGAGTGGTATTTTCAGTTCGCATTATTTTTGCAATTATGATTTCCAATGAATGGCTCTCGTTGTTGATTGCATGTGAAATCCTGGAAAATGATGAAACTGCCACGGCAAGAAGGGAAGCGGACCGTTGATGGTGGTATGACCAAAACCACTTCGAAGACAACGAAAGCGCGAGTCCAAAGGATACAATAGTTACTTAACCAATCATGAGTATGCAAGAAGAGTCAGAACCGAAGGATATGAAGCGTTGGGGAATGGAAAAGTCATACGTGGGGGGACAACCCAGACAATGGGGGTTGATAGTTAAATAGGGGGATAGAGAACTCAAGAAGGGCTTTTTCCCTAGAAAATTTTGTAATGTTTACTTGTAAGAGGAACTACTTCGCTTTGCAAAGGAAACTGCAATTTTGCCTGCTGGAGAGAGTGAAATGTGGAATGTATCAATGCGACTCAATGAATAATGTTGAAGAGGAACTATTTCGTTTTCAGCTATGTTTCATTTACTGTGAGAGTGTTTAATTTCCTGAACCTATGGTCTTGTTAAATGCTCTTCAGTATCTTCAGGATTTCTTCCACTGTGAGTAATAAATGTTGTTCGTAAAATAATCGGCTATTTGGTTGTTTAAATATCTGTAATTGTTCATGTGTTTTGAATCAAGTATCAGCTGTCTGTAACTGTTCATAATGCATGTATGAAAGGTATTACTCACTAACGAATGATAACCTTGCTCCCTAGGGATAGATTAGATAGTTAAGTTATTTCTTATTGTATGTGATTTGGCTGCGTGTGAGTCTAAGACGAGAGTTAAGAACCTGCGCATCACATTATGACAGCTCATTGCATTCTGATCACCTTGCATTTAGTTAGGCACTTGCATTTCATCTTCTAAGTCAAAAATACAAAAAAAAAAACTCGGTGGACCGGGCCGCAACCGATAAATCTTTGTTTTTTTTTTTTGTTACCTTGACCTACGGTAGCCGGACCGCAAACCGGATGGATTCCCTACACCAAACAGTCAACGGGCTAGTTGGGAACGTTGATTGGGGAGAATCCTTTACTGTTGTCGCCTGCGATTTTTCTGGCCCCAACACCGTCTAAGGTTTCTGAGGAGTCGGGTGATGCGGGAGGTGGGTTTATGCCCGTCATTGTTTCAACGGATGGTTTGAAACCTTCTGGGTCTGTATGTGGTGGTTTTGAGGTGTCTGCTTTTTAGGTTGGTGAGCATGATATATCTATGGACAAGGTGGATACATCATTTTTTGGAGTGAATTTAGGTTTTGTTCCTGGTGGTATTTCTCCGTGTGGTCCTCACAACTTGAGGGAGGAGGGTTTTCTGGCTGCTGGTGTGGTTTCTCCGCTGGGAAATCAGCACCTGAAGGCGAGGGGTTTTTCTAGAGTTGGTGCGCACATGAGGTGGCTGAAACAAGTTATTAGAAAATATGAAAAACCTTTGTTGCTTGTCGTTGGTGAAGACATTTTGATGAATGCATTTACGCTAGTGGGTCGTTTTGGTGGTCATAAGTTCAGCCCGACGGGTGTTAAGTAGTGGGTCTCTGCTACCTGGAAGGAGGTTGTTTCCACCTGCCTTGAGGTGTTCGTGCTTCCACGGGGATGGATTGCTTTTAAATTCCATGATGCTTTGGATTCGACTGCTGTTCTTTCTGGCTCTTGGCGGTGGGAGGGCTCTAGTCTAATGATGAATTGGTGGGCGCCCTTGTTCGACCCACATGTTGAAAGGTATGATACTTTGTCGATTTGGGTGAAACTACCTAACCTTCCATTTGAATTATGGTCATTAGAATTTTTCAAACTGGCGATTTATCTTATCTTAAGTATGGGGTTTGCTGCTTGGGGAAATTTCTTGTTCTAATTGATTTGCGAAATGGATCAATAGCCGATTTATTGATTAAAAGAGGAGATACTTTGTTTAGTCAACCTATGGATTACTTAGGGGTACCTTTTCATTGTAATAGGTGTCATGGTCATGGGCATGTTGTATCTCAGTGCAGTCTTTCTTTTTATAAAAAACAAGGCTCGGTTTCGAAGTCTAAATATGTCTGGTGGGTTAAGAAAGATGTGGGTTTGTCTGAGTTTAATTTTGGGGATTTCTTGGGTAAAGCTTTGGAGGTTTCTTCGCCTGTTGTTGCTGGTATCTTGATTGACTTGGGAATGGAGCTTAATGGTCAGGTTTTAGATGTGGATGCTCTTAAACCTCTTCTTTTGACAACTTTATCTGATTGTGATAAGTGTTCTTATTCTTTGCTTAAATATTTAAATAAACCTTTTGGATCTTTTTCGGAGGTCGTTTCTTCTGGAGAGTTTATTCTGTCTTAATAATCCCTAGGGGGATTCGGGTTTGTGTCTCCAGTAAAATTTATTTCGGTTAAATATTCTAGGTATTTTCTCAGGTTTAGCACCAAAGTTTCGGTGGACACGTTGGGGGTTAAGGCTAGTGATAGCTATCTTCTTGTGAAGGGCCTGGTGTACACCCCTCTGCTGTGGAACATGTTTGTTCATTTGATCATCAACCTGGGGCACTTAGAGTAGTGTATTCCCTTTCTAGGGTTTTATCATGACTGTGTTGACTCTCAATTGTCGGGGGTTAGCTAGTTTGCATAAAAAACTAGCAGTACGTAGGTTGGTAGATGATCAACATATTGATGTTTTATTTCTCCAAGAAAGCATGGGTGACGGACAAATTCTTGTTGGGGAGATGGAATCTTTGCTTAATGGATGGGATTTTGTATCGGTGGATGCATAAGGAAAATCTAGTAGTCTTCTTTCCAGTTTTTAAATGCTTGGGCGGTGGAATCTGGATTGTGTGCTTCTCTATATTCCATAGAAATTAAAGAGGCTCTTTGTTTTGTGAATGTGTATGGCCCCTTTATGGATAGGGAAAGGTATTGGAATAATTTTTTTTTGCTGGACTGTCTTAAGAATTCTAGGTTGATTCTTATCTGATTTTTTGGGTTTCTCAGAAATATGGGGAGATAGGGCTAGAGTGGATAACTTATCTGATTTTTTCTTTGTGAAATTGGATGGCTTTGGTCTAGTGGATATTGCTCCGACTGTTTTAGTCCCTACTTGGTCTAACAGAAGAGTTGGCACTGAGAATATTTGTAAAAGATTGGATAGACTGCTTGTATCTACCGATCTACTGGATTTAGACCTCCATTTCAGACAATGGGTAGGTTGTGGTGGGGATTCAGACCATCATCCATTTTTTCTATAGATTCTAACTCATGATATAAAACCTCGTAGTCCCTTCAAATTTAATGCTCACTGGTTATTGAATGAGGATTTTGTTTCTTTACTAAAAGCTTCATGGACTGTTATTTGGAAAACTCGTTGTTTTCAATTGCTTCACACTTTGCTGCCAATATTAAGCATATCAAAGATGTGTCTATATCATGGTCTGTAAAGAAAAAATCTTAGGAGTCTAAGGATTTAGTGGAGATTGAGCTTTTGTTGGCTGATTATTTTAATAAACCGGGGTTTGGTTTTTCTTCTGAGGTGGACAAGATTTATCTAGTTGAGTTGGAGTTGCGCAAAAGAAAAATCCTTTTAGATCGTGAACAGGAGGCTAGATAGAAAAGTAAGGCCATTTGGCTCTTATGTGGGGATGATAATACTTCTTTCTTCCATAAGTTTGCTAATCTGAGAAAAAATATAAATTCTATTTGGAAAATTGTGGATGATGATGGTCACTTAGTGGAAGGTTTTGATTCTATTACTAAGGCTACTGTACACCATTTTGAGACTTTGTTTCAGGAGGATAAGAATCATCATCTCCCTGATATTATGAAGATACCTGGGCATTTTCCTACTTCCATTACTGATGAGGAGAATGAAGACCTTATGATACCTATTACTTTGGTTGAGATTAAGTCTGTCTTAGCTTTAAGCAAAAATGACAAGAGTCCGCGTTCGGATGGGATACCTGTGGAGGTATACAGGGCTCTCTTTGATGCTTTAGGTCTGGACTTATTAAGGGTTGTTGATGATTCTTGAAAGTGTTGCAAAATACCTGATGTTTTCAATTCTACTCTTATTGCTTTGATACCTAATATTGATCTTCCTAAATATTTTGAAGATTTTAGGAGAGCTGCTATATTTGCTGAAGTGAAGGTAAGGAAGAATATGATAAATATACATATATACAGGTTGATTCCATATATATATACAAATGACTGCTATATTTGCGCAATGGCACCACTGCTTTATTGGTTGTGTCGTCAAAAACAAGCATAATTTGAGAGCTCTTAGGGCTCTGTAATTATTCAATTCTTTGGATGACTATGAATGTTATAGATAAAATTTTAAAGAGGTGAGATATGCTCAATTCTCCCATTTCAAATAAAGTTATTGTTTTCTTAGTGATTTTGATGTAAAAGATGAAAAAAAATAAAAAAATGATAGGGCATAGTGATACTGAGAAACGATCATCAAGCAAGAGCCATAGCTAGAATGATGACTAAATAAAGGGAAGGATATTAATATTTAATATTATATGTTTGAGCAATTTGTTGTATTTAAAGTGGTGAATTGCTTTCCAATTTAGTATGGTATCGGGTGATGTTAGATGTTGTAAAATTTATGATAAATATGAATTTGTTTATAACTTAATTGACTTATACGTATCTTATCTTTGCACTTTTTATAAAATTAATGAGAAATAATTTAAGATTTTTTTTTCAATTTTTTTTTAAAATATTATAATTATTTTTTCAATTAGTTTTTTATATTAAAAAATTATGTTAATTAGTTTTTTTTTATTAAAAAAAGATTTTATGAGAATTGTGTGAATTATTAATTAAAAAAATTATATGAGAATTGTGTGAATTATTAATTAAAAAAAGATTTTATGAGAATGGTATGAATTGTTATAAATATTTCATAAAAACATTTTGAATGATAAAATTATATGTCTAAATAGAAATGTGTTTCTTTAGGTAATTGAACATTATTAAGTAGAATTTGTTTCTTTGAGTAATTATTGATAGTAAAAATATTTTCTTTGAAAAAAAACTTGAAGGAACATTTTTATAAAAAAAAATAACACTCTAAGATTGAAAAGAAAAAAACACATAAACAACTTTACCATGGGAGAAGTTGGATACTCAATTGAAGAGATCCATCACCTTATACCCTTCAACTAATGTGTAATGTAGTTGGTGAATAGAAGTTTGGTTAATCTTTTAAGAGGATGTAATAAAACAAATCCAAGTATTTAGGATGAAAAATTACTTTGCATACAACACTTTGATGACAATGTTGTCCACACTTCCATAAGTAGATCTTATTTTGAAATCTATACACTTATAGGTTTAAGTAGAGAACTAAATAAATAGTAAGCCAAATAGAATGACATGCCAACCATGATCAACATAGGCTTCAAAAGAACTTCAAAGTAGGAAATCAAATTTAGGTGCACCTCAATAAGGAAAGGTACCAGGGAGTAAGTAGTAGAATTAAAGCATTGAGATATTTAGTCTTCCACCTTATATGCACATTTACATGGGTAATCTATGCTCTATGAGTCTTCTCTTCCATAGAAGACTTTGCACTATATACACATAAAGAATTACCAAAGCATGTTATTTCATAAAAAAATATCAAAACACGAAGGGGTAAAATCCTGAATTTTGGTGTTTATTTTGGGGGTTTTTGAGAAAATAAATCTAGTTTTTTCAAGTTTTTCAACTTCTAAGTAGTCAAATCATTGTACAAAGGGGGTCCCTTGTCCCACAAACAAAAGTGTCTAATATACCAATTTGGTTTTGTGGCTAGGTTGTGACCTTATAATTAGATGATGATGGTGATGAGTATTAATTCTCTATAATGAAAAGATATAATTAAGGACCTATACGGGATAATTTGGGTTAAACCCTAAAATCATAATAACATAAAATATAACTAAAAATCCTCCATTTTAAGGTGAAAATTAATTTTTTTCTTAAATTGATTGTATATTTGGTGTAAGTGAGCTCCCATATAACATATTTGGAATAAAATCCAGTTGGAAAATAAAATCCAATTGGAAAAGGAAATCCAATTAGAGAAGGCCGCCTATGAGCATCATGGCACAGGTAAAAGGTAACAAGGAATCAAGCTATCATGTAACATACCCAAAACTGAAAAATAAATATATATTATTTATTTCAGAAAAACATTATGTTAAATTTATTGTAAAGTTTTATGACCAAGTTGGTCAAGGATGACTGTAATTGAATACTTATTTATTTTAATATTAAATAGAAGAGACAACTATCCAAGGGAGACTGTTAAATGAGTGTTCATTGACCCACTAGGAGGAATGAGCAACTGTAGAATGTTGGTTGACAAGTGGTAGCACTAGCATTCCACTTTCTAGCTGTTGCAGGAGCACAATCCCTAAAAAAGTGGTCATGTTCCCTAAGAGGGGGAACTGAGCTGGTGGCTCATTTAATTCCAAAACTTACCCAAAGACCTAAGAATTCTTATATATACCATGAAATTGAGTAGGAGGCTCACTACTCATTCTGATTTCTAGGTGAATGAACCTTGTGACTACTGCAAATTGAAAAGTCATGCACACAAGGAATTTGATGAGGGGATAGCTAAAGTGGAATTGTTGAGTTAAGTATGCTACTGAGTGCTAAGTTGTAGCAAGTTTGTTGTGTGGGCTATATCCAGAGATATTCTTCATTGTGGATCAGTGAACAGGATTGAGGGTCCTAAGAAAGTAACTTTGGTTGCTTCAGGAGAAGGTTGGGTGGAACAATTTCCTTTGGGTGTTTGTCCCCTTCTACATATTATCCAGGTTCAACTGTCAACTAATTATGAATCTGTACTTTTATTTGGAATATGTTTAGTAAATATAAATAGGATGATTTGTATATGTTATGAACTCTATATCTAGAAGGTCTTAGGAAAGCCACATTTATGTTTAATCAAATTAAAGTTTTAATCTATAGATTTAGTTATCTCTGTAAAGTATTTCATAGTCTATATGATGTTATTCTTTCCGCTTGTATCAGTTTTAGAGTATTTCTACACCATTTCTACCTTAGATTTGTAAACTTCTAAAATGTTAGTATTAGTGGTATTATTTTTTTGTTAGCC
>LPNX010016399.1:152555-177627 GCA_001517045.1 Pseudotsuga menziesii | reverse complement strand
ATCGTCTTAAGAATAGAACTCTTCAATAGATTTATAACTACAAAGGGTTAGAACCAGTAATAGAAGAATGCGATTATACATATTTGAACATAAACTGAAACTTTTAAGTAAATTCAGTTTTTTTAGATCCATATTCCTACACAGTGTTTGCTTTTATAATATTTGTTTTTAGGGCCAAGCTCTAGCCTCTTAAATCAAACCCTAGAATTATTTTTTAGGATAAACAAACCTTCATTTTAAAGGAATAATTGATCTAGTTTTCAGAGTAGATATTTATAAGGGAATCAAAACCCAGTATCTTAACGGTTAATTATTAATACCAAATCGAGTTTATCGACAGGCTATAACACTGATTACAGGTTGTAAGCCGTGTTGTTATTATATATCTGTGATTGTTGGTAGGGGTTTTGGGACAAGTCAGTTGCGCAAGATCAAAAGATACCGTGCAAGTGGAAGATGGCACACAAGCTGAGAATAGAATATTTTGTATATTTTGTGTCACTTTTTGTACTTTGGCTCGTATTTTGTGGATATTGGTCATGATTTTGTAGATTCAGTTAATATTTGGTTAAGAGTTAGTTAGAAGTGGACCTTGAATGTCAAGGCATAAGCCTATAAATAGAATTAGAAGTATAAGTGCTAGAAATGGTATGGATGAATAGCCATAGATACTTGGAGACTCAGAGAGTAATTGAGATCACTTGTTGAATTGTGACTTGTTTTGAATCTGTGGATTGTTGCACGAAAGTAATATGACAAGACGGGAGTTGATCTAAATTGATGTTTCTTTTATCTTTTTTTGTCTTACTGTTTCTGCAATCCAATGATGATCGATTATTGAATGTGCGACATGGATCTATGATGTGATGCTTCTTGCTTCTAAATGGTATTATTTTTCTAGATCTGTTTGTGCATCAGTATACTACTATGGTTATGAATGAATGATGCGACCTGTTATGAGCAATGGTGAATGGTCATGTTAATGGTTAAGTAAATGGTGAGATCTATTAGATAAGTTGATGAATTGTCGATGCACGTAGTGCTCTTCTATTATGCGGAAACTTGGTTATGACAACTCTCCCTCGAACATCTCAGCTGAGACTTCATATGCTTTGCGGGTGTTGCCGGGATGGTAAAACCTGTCTCGACCGGTGCTCATGGAGATCGCGGTGCGTTGATCGTTGATAGAATGGGAACCCTTGTCGATGGGTTTTGCTAGATGGGTTGCACCAACAAATGGTTCTATTGTCAAGACCTTGTTGCGACTAAGAGGATGATATGTGGCATTCGACAAGACCAGAAATTCAAGATTGGTTTAATCAAAAGCTACGAGAATTTGTTGAGACATAAAACCAGAAACCTGGACCAAAAATGAATAAGTGGTTGGAGAGGTACATACACGATAGTCCACACAAGTACCTTTTCTCTGAATTTACCATCATATTGTATGAGTGGCTGGCATGATTCACTTATAATAAGATGAATTTCCAAGGAGGAGAGCCAATGTCTAGGACCCTTGAACTGATCTAGGAGTTGTAGGAAACTGACAACAAGGCATCGTGGGATGTTGAAGTCTGACTGGATAGTATCCTAGAAAGGTATATCACTGAATTCACATTCGACACCACCAAGTCCTACAGTGAAGCAGAAAGGGAATTTTTCAATAGACCAAGAGTTAGGTTCCTGTTATCTTTGCAAATGTCAATTAAGATGCTTGTCTATGAAAAGGGCATACTAAAGATGCACCTTGAGTAGTATAACTCTAGTGTGCAAAGGTTGTGGATACCACGATGAAAGGGGTGAGACAAAAGGAAAGATAAGGGGTAGATGGGTGCAAGTTTCGATGATACTGTGAGGGAAGTTGAAGAAGAAAGTGGTATTACGAGAGGAGGATCCAGGTTTCGACAAGAGAAGAGGCAGAGGACAGGGGAAGGTCTTGTTGCAATCGAAACACAAGACCGCTAAGTACGACCACACGGGATGAAGCAACCCTACCGTGAAGAAGAGGATGACTAGACCCAGTCTATGCCTAGGATAGCAGTAAGATCAAACCCCGGTAGCAACGTGCCCACACCTCAGCGCACTACTCCGCACTCAGGAAGACACACGAGTTCCATGTCAACTTGTCCGACGTGCTAGCAACATTCTAGTAGTATATCAATGTATGTAGGAAGGAGGCCCAGGATGGCAGGCAACGAAGCCAAGTTACCTTTATTCCATGGAAACAAGACCGACGATCTCGAGCAGTACTGGTTTCTATGTGAGGCAGTATGGATTGTCAGATAGACCACAGATGATGATGTCAAGAAGGGAAAATTGGTGAGCACTCTTCGGGGTCGTGCGCTGGATTGGTTCATGAAATTTATGCAAGTTCCTACAGGGCCTCCTACGAAGACATTGGATGAAGTCAGGAAAGGAATAATTGAAGAATTCTGGAAACTAAAATCTGAAGCGCAGTATATTATAGATTTAAAGGAGATTAAGCAATTTCCTAATGAAACCTTTTGGGACTTCGATCAAATATTCAAGAATTTGATGGAAAGAGTCAGTTTCAAAATGAGCGATGTTCAGCACAAATAATGGCTCATCGCAGCACTGGTATCTCATATTCGACAGCCATTGATGCAGTGAAAGATTGCGACATAGAGATCGCAATGAAGTTGGAGGCTTCACCCATTAGAGAAAGTGTAGCTAGTATGAACCAGATTCTTGCACCTGGAAAACTTGACGCTTCAGTTAGAAGACATCAATAAAGGGAAAGAGAATCACAGAGATCTCTGGTGCACTCAATGTCTCAAAGATGGACAGACTAAAGGTACTTGCCCTAATTTTCAAAATTATCCATTATCAGGAGCGTCGAAACCATTGATTTATGGCAGTGGACTATGGTTTCGCATATTCCAAGTGTACGAGAATAGACACAAAGAATGTGGATACATGTAGAAGATGGTAACGAAGCCAGTGAGCTTGTACTGCAATTTTTTTTCACTCGGTTTGGCATGAAGATAAATACTGTCTTGCATATGACCTACTCTAGGAAAGGATGTATGAGTCATACTATGTGAAGGGAGAAGATCATCGAACCACGCAGCAACCACATCCGTATTTGTAGGTGGTACAACCACCATCTCAACCAGAGTATGTGTCATCGAAACAAATGCGATTTATAACACCGCAACCGCAACAACAGTTTGTGCCACAACCATTGTTGATGTATTTGTAACTTCAGAATGTATTCACTTATGTATTTCATATATTTTATTTGATTGGTCCCCGATGTTCCTATCGGGAGAATCATTAATATAAACAACTCATGTAAAGCCATAGAGGTTAACCCTTCTTGTTGATCAGGGGCCAAAGTCCCCATAGTTGTGGGGCACTAGGGTTATTAGAATCTCCTAGAGAAGTTGGCCTTGGTGAGTGAATGTCAAGTCGAAAACTAGTCTAAATAGAGAGTGGGCCTCTCTATTTTATAACACACACTCAGACTCAATTGTAGTGCATGAGTGAGAGAGAGAAGAAGTTGGGACAAGAGAAAGAGAGACAACTGATGTCAGGAGATCATCTTTGTATCTTTGGTTTTACTTTTGGTGCTCATTCTATCTCTGAGGAAGTTGCAGGGTTTTATCCTTTATGGTTTCCCTAAGGAAAATATTTGTGTCCATTGTCTCTTGTGATTGATTGTTGTGCTTGTTATTCTCTCAGATAAGATCTTAAGATCATATTGCTTAAAAGATAAAAATATAACATGGTATCAGAGCTAACCTAAGAAGAAGACACTGTGCAGTTGCTGAATCTAGGGCTTCTTACTTTTTGGGTCTCTCTCCACAATCCATCAGCAAAAGGAGACTAGGTTAACTCTCCATTGAAGGGTGCATCTTTCTGTCAAAGCAAAATTTGATTCCAGGCATTTTTCCGTTTCTGCTGCAGGAAATTAGGGATTTTTACAGAAGAGGATTTTTTGAGTGAGCCCAGCATAGGATTTATATCCTCATAAAAATCTAAGTTTAGAGACCAATTTCAAAGTGTTTGGTTGAGTAAAACTACAGGAAAGTCAAACCCTAGTTTGACCCTGGGCCTAAAAAATCCTAAAATACTAAAACTGGTAGTTTTGGTAAATTCTCTATATCTCGGGATTGAAGAAGTTTCAAGGGCCGAAAGTTTCCTAGGACAAATATAAAATCCTGATGTACCCTATGTAAACATGTCAGCCTCAGATTCACTATATTCTAGGAGACATGATTCCTCCAAATCAGGGTTCCATCCTCTTCGATGATTCATCCCTAAAAGGGACACCTAGGGAGAATTGCTATATATTAGGCTAGGAAGGTCCAAATTAAATTTCTCAAGATGTTCTAGATAAGACACAGACTATAATTTATGTGGTAAAATTTTCAGATCCTGATGATGAAATAGTGACACGTCGAATTCCGTACAAGTTCGCTATGATGAACAGTCTTGAAATAAGTCACCTTGGGAAAAATATCATAAGTCCCAATTGGTGAAACCAATTCTGCTCAAACCCATGGTGTTGGAAATAGGACAGATGAGGCTACCTCAATACTAAATTTCAGACATTGAGTAGTAGTACTTTAGGCAATTTCACAGAAACAACATCAGACATTTCTGCAAAGGAAAATGGAAAACTAGGGCTTCATGTCTTGGAACTTCCCTCCACTATTTTCAGAAAAGGAGTACATTGGATAGATCTCCTTGAATAGGGCCATATTTCTATCCTATCATAAATTCAAAATTCCAAGTTTTGAAAATTAGGGTTTCTCTGACAAACCCTAGATAAACTAGACCTGGAACTAGGACAGACACCTCAAATTGGTAACATCTAATATTTTGTATTTCCATTTGAGGTTCTCAGTTAAAATGTCTTATCACACCAGCCTGATGTAAAGCTTGGTAAAGATGACAAATTCCAAGCATATAATTATAGGATTTCACTGGTTCTTGAATAAAATGAACTAGACACCTACATAAGTGGAGAGGTTCTAGTTCCAGAGGGAGATGAGGCTAAAGCCTTACACAAGAATAACTTGGTCAAGGCCAAGAGGATTATTGTTGATTCCATCACCTTATACCACAATTGTCTTACCTTAAGACACCTAGGGATATGTTTCATTCCTTGACCAAGCTATTTGAATAAAAGAATATAAATTAGATAAAGTGTAGGAACTCCAGGATCCTTCAAGAAATTGACTTAGATCAATATTTCAATAGGAAAGGTCTAGGAGACAGAGGGAGATAAGGCTAAGGATAGAGATAAGAGAATCATTGTAGATTATATTAAAGATCATCTCATCCCTCATGTTTCATCCCTAAAGACGCCAAAAGGAAGTGTTCAGTGCTATGACGAAGCAGTCGAAGAATAATAAGATAATATGATAACCACCTTGAATGGCCTCCCAAGATCATGGGATTCATTCATTGGAGGAATGTGTGCCAGAAGGAGGTGATTAATTTCAGTAGACTCTGGGAAGAGTGCACACAAGAAGAAGCTCTGATCATAATAAGAGAAAGAGAAGATGGGAGCAACTGAAGATCAAGCTCTCACGATCCAAAGAAGATCCCTCAAGCGATGAGGAATACAGAGGACTCAACTCTTGAAGAACCTCTTATCCATATTAGAATTTGGATAAGAAATGATGTTGTCATGAATGAAGAAGATGATGAAGCAGAAGCCTCAAGAAGGAGTCTACCCACGAAATGAATAAAAGATAAGTATTCAATTATCATTTCATGATATTATTTTGTTATGCATTTGTTTATATTCAGTTGATGAGTTTTTCATGAAAGAATGTTTGCATTAATAACAATATACTAATAATATGCATGTGATGGGTAAGTAGCTCATGGTGCTATACAAATCTCCATTGCTACTTATCTAGAATGAAACCTCTTTGTTGACATATTGGATTAGTGCACAATATCAATGATGTCATGGTAGAGATGGAAGGCATCTAGAAATTTTCAGTGAGATATGTTGTATTGGCTAAAATAGTTACATGATTATATCTTTATGCATAAGAATTTTCCATTATGAATATGCCTTGTGAAATGTTTCTAACCATACAACTAATGCATTTCACTTGTAGGAAAGATCGGGTACAATCGCCTACAAGAAAAGAAGGATGAGACTTGTTCCAAAGAACAAGTGACGAGTTTGACAAATAATCCAAGAATGAAGAATAATATGACAAATGCAGTTATGTGACACTGTTGAGCGACATTATTGATGTAGAAATTTCCAACTATGAAGAAGTATCCAAGAAGAAAGGGAAGGAGAATACCAGTTCAAGAAGAATGATTTCTAGGATGCGGTATCGAGACCTGAAGGGAAGTCCGTAGTATATTTCATATGGATCTACAAGATCCAATCCAACATGAAGTATATGGAAACATCGTGAGATACAAGGAAAGATTCGTAGCATGAGGTCTCTCACAGAAGGAAGGCATAGACTACGAAGAGACATTTGCAGCCACTGGAAGTTAAGACACATGATAGGAAGACTTATGTGTGCAAATTAAAGAAGGCCTTGTCCGAGCTCAGAAGACACCCATGGGATAACACATACATTAGGATCTTGAAGATCACCTAGAGTGATGAAGATATTAACCTTTGCTACAAGGTTGGAGATGAAAGCCTATAGAGGACGACAAGCTCACAGATGGGTGTGAGAAGAACTTTTGAAAAAGTTTAGGATCTTGGTATCTGGTGAGCCTAGATGGATACATAGAATATTAACAATAGAGGAAGCTACTTGTCACTCTAGTACAAAATGTTTCAATACATAGAGTACAAAAGACAGAGGAAGAATGATGCTCCGCTTCAGAGGAGCGACTACAGAAGATCTTGAGGTTCAACATGGTATGATGGGATGGACAGTTTACTGATGGCTCTAGAATTTACTGACAGTAAAGTGGATTCCAACATTTAATTCAAGGTTGAAGATGGAAGACCAGTGATTCTCCTGTTATATGTTGATGACTTGTTCCTGACAAGAAAAGAGGAACTCATTAGAGATGCAAGAAGGAGACTTGTTGCTGTGTTCAAAATAAAGGACTTGAATATGATGCACTACTTTCTAGGCATGGAGGTGTGGTAGAATGTAGATGGAATCTCCCTGGGACTAGGGAAGTATGTAGTAGAGATCCTGAATAGGTTCAGGATGATAGGATGCAAGGCCATGACCACACCTATGGCATTGAACCTGAAGCTATTGAGTGATGCTTCATCAGAGATAGTTGATGCTAGGATGTATTGTCAGATTATTTGTTCCTTGATGTACCTGAAGAATATGAGACCATATATTTTCTTTGCTGTGAACACATTAAGACATGTTTAGCTAATGGTTGCAAAGCATGCAGTGAGTTACCTAAAGGGTATAGTTGATTATGGGCTCAAGTATGATATGAATCAGAAGACTAACATGCAAGGTTATGTTGATTCAGATTGGTAGCACCAATGAGAAGAAGAGAACCTTGGAATGATTATTCAGTTTAAGATACAATATGGGTTACTGGTTTGGCAGGATGGAGTCCTGCATGGTGCTGAGTACAGCCAAGGAAAAATATGTTGCCTTTTGCTCGACTATTTGGGAGGTAGTATGTTTCTTTTGAAAACTACTATTTGATTTGATTTATTTGACTTGTATTTTTTGTATGATGTAGAGAAGAGCAGTGAAGCTCTAGTTTGTGATCTAGATCGAGATCCCTTGAAATAGGGGGTTCTAGCATAGACGGTGAGACAGGTTGTCTGAGCATAAAATATTGCCGAAGCTCGTAGGTTGCTCAGACCTAAACGGTCCTGTAGGTTGTCCAAGGATGTAATAGGTCTTGGAAAATATCACAGGTTATCCTTGGACATATTCAACCTTGATGCGATTCTATGCTAGAAATGGATAGAGTGAAGTTTGAGTGCTTCAGGGAGAAGCTTGGTGTTCTTCAGATAGAGGTTCCTTCCAAGGGGAAGTGGTCAGTCCGTGTGCCCTTTTGACATGGTGGTAGGAATGGTTCCTTCCATGGTCAGATGTAAGTTCTGTGCCATTCTGACATGGTGGTAGGATTGGTTCCTCCCATGGTCATATGTAAGTGTCGTGCCCTTCTAACATGGAAGCAGGATTGGTTCCTCCCATGGTCATATATAAGTTCTGATGATATATCCAGTATGAAAAAGGACTGGATCTGTGATGATACATACAATATGAAAATGGACTTCCTCTGTGATGATACATCTAGTATGAAAAAGGACTGGCTCTATGATGATACATCTAGTATGAAAAAGGATTGGCTCTGTGAAGCTACACCAAGCATGAAAAAGGGTTGGATCTGTAGAGGACTACACCTAGTATGAAAAAGGACTGGCTCTGTAGAGTTAGATCCAACATGAAAAAGGGATGGCTCTATCGATGAAGACCTACATGGAGGCTAGTCTTACAAGAAACATGAAAAAGGGCTGGCTCTGTAGAACTTCTTGTGACGAGTAGAATTGAGAGATAGCACCATTTTTTCGAGGTAGCGGAAGTCGTGATGATCCCGCTTTGATGATTATCCATCTTTTATGATGATCCAGATTTGATGATGATCTAGTGACAAAGACTGGTGCTGATGAATTGTGTCAAGATAATACTTTTCTAATTAAGAGGTAGTGTTGATGTATTTGTTACTTTAGAATGTATTCACTTATGTATTTGATATATGTATTTGATCGGTCCCTGATGTTCCTATCGGGAGAATCATTAATGTAAACAAGTCATGTAAAGTCATAGAGGTTAACCCTCCTTGTTTATTAGGAGGAAAAGTCCCCGCAATTGTGGGGCTAGGGTTATTAGACTCTCCTAGAGAAGTCGGCCCTGGTGAGTTAATGTCAAGTTGGAAACTAGTAGAAATAGAGAGTGAGCCTCTCTATTTTATAACACACGCTCACACTCAATTGCAGCGCATGAGTGAGAGAGAGAAGAAGCTAGGATAAGAGAGAGAGAGACAACTACTATCGGGAGATCATCTTTGTATCTTTTTGTTTTACTTTAGGTGCTCATTCTATATCTGAGGAAGTTGCGGGGTTTTCTCCTTTATGATTTTCCTGAGGAAAATATTTGTGTCCATTGTCTCTTGTGATTGATTTTTGTGCTTGTTATTCTCTCAGATAATATCCTAATATCATATTGCTTAAAAGATAAAATATAACATCCACAGTATAACCGGATGCAGATGGCTCCACCGTAGCAACAGTACGTTCAGGCGGCACATTATGTTCAACAGTAGCCGAATCCCCCACAACAACAGTTGACTCAACTGCAGTACCAACAACAAGGAGGATTCTGCGGAGGATTCTGAGGTTGAGGAGGATGTTTTGGTCGAGGAGGAGGATGAGATCATAGACCAGTCCAATGTTACGATTGTGGGGTATTTAGACACTACTAGACAGATTGTCCATTGTTGTATGTAGAGTGTACATGTACATATTGTACCATGATTGATCACATGGTTGATAACTGTCCACAACTAATCACAAGATGGAAGGCAGGAAATGTTCCTCAAGTGTAGAATCAGAACCAGTTACAGAATCAAAATCAGCTACGGAACTAAACCCAGTTACAGAACCAGAATCAAAATAAACTTCATAATCAAACTGTGAATCAACTTATGAACCTACCATTAAATCAGAATCCACCGATGAACCAAAATTCGTCGGCAAACCAAAATCAAGGGTCGACAGTTGCGATGATATCTGCAGAGCCCAAAAAAGAGGATGTCAATGTTTCTATTGTCACCCACGGTGGCGCGATGACTGGGTAGGACAGCCCCCAGCCGTAGGTACGACTGGATGGAAAGAAGAAAGTACCATTTGATATCGCTGATAAGAGGGATACATTCTTCGAACCATGGGATGCGATTGGAAGAAATCTTGGTAAGTCACCTGTTTATGAAATGCCCTCTACTTTTGATTCTTTGTTGGAAGCAGGACCATCACAACAACATGGTACCTTGCATAATTGTTTCAAGAGCTTCTTGTTGCTAGCAAGAGATCTGATGCTCTTTCCGATATTGAGAACATGTTGCATCGATTGGGTAAGGAGCGGAAGGACTCCGCGGTGAACTCCTTGCATAAGTAAAATATGGGAAAAGAGATGTGCATGAACATTCAAATTGGGGACTATGAAGTAGATTTAGTCATTCTGGATCTCGGCTTAGATGTGAATATACTGACAAAGAAGGCATGGAAGAAAATGGGAAGAATGACATTGGGTTGGTCCCCTATGCAGCCATGCTTAGCTAATCAGGCGAAAGTACAACCAATTGGATGTGTGTCAAACTTGGTTGTAGATGTTGAAGGTATGAAGACCTATGCTGAATTCGATGTGACTAAATTTGTTGATGGCGGAGGCTCATATCCCGCATTGTTGGGGATTGGATGGGCCAATGATAGTATGGCAGTGATTAAATTTAAAAACCGGATGATGACATTTGAGAATCAAGACATCAGAGTCATCGCTCCTATGGATCCAAATGAATGGCGGAGATACATTGAACCAGTCAAAGATGAAGTTTTCAGGGGATGGGATCATGATTTCAACATTTCAGAAGATTATATCCACCCAACTGCTGATGGAGAACTTGGTTGGCCCAACGCTAGCTCTGCATCTTCCGATTTTGATGATGCACTAGAAAACTAGAAAAATCACATGCACGAGGTGTCATTTAGGAAGTGTGGTTTAATCATGCATTCGTTGTGTTGTGTCATGAATGAGATTGTTGAATTACCAATATATGAGGGACTTCCCAACCTGTCTGTGTTCCTCATGGAGTTTGAAGAGAAGGTATCTGAAACTCAACAATTGTTGGTGCTAGAGGAAGCACTGAAGGCTACCCCATCACATTGGTGGGCAACTCATAAGAAGACGATTAATGGATGGGCACAATGTCGAACGCTGATGACAATTTGCTTTGGTGATGCATAAATATATCATGCTGGAAGGTACAATTGGAGGAATGACCCCAACGGTCATCTAATAGAATGTTAGAATCTATGGGTATCGCGACCAAAGGATGAATGGGTCCATTCCTTTTTCCACACTTTGGATGAAATGCCGAGATCATGGTACGTATTAGCGAAGCTGCACAGAGAAATAACCATGTGGGAGGAGCTGATAGTTTGCTTTGTTAATACCTTTAGTTTCAAGGATGCCATTCCCGATATCCATAATGAACTTAAGATCATCCATGATGTGGTGTTAAAGGTAGTACAAGCGGCATATCCAATCGATCCACATGCGCATTGCCACATGTAGCCGATGATGGAATGTTATAATGTGTTTGGCATACCTAAGGACGATGATGAGCTACGGAATATCAATATTCTGGAAACAGAAGGGAGTAGGGATGTTGCAGCACCAGATATATTGACTGATCCCATGAATCAACCGCTGAAGATTAGAAAATACAACATTGGGATGGAAGAGAACCCAAAATTTGCAAGTGTTGGGGATTAGTAGGATGAAGAAACCGTGGCAAAAATCACAGATCTCTTGCATGAATTTCAAGATCCATTTTCGACGAAGTTCTTGGAAATGAAGGGGATAGTAGGGGATTTAGGGGAGATGAAGATTCCAATAAAGCTAGATTCAAAACCAGTGAGGTAGAGATCATGTCTCCTGAATCCGCGATACAAAGAGAGAGGCCAAGCTTGATAGAATTTTAGATGTTGGAATAATTGAGCCATTCAAAGAATGAGACTGGATTAGTCCTATGGTAGTTCAAGATAAGAAAATAGGATACGTTCAAATTTGCATCGATCTAAGAAAATTGAATGATTCCTATATGCATGATCCATTTCCATCACCATTCACAGATGAAGTACTCAAAGGAGTAGGCAGACATGAGATGCACTCTTTTACAGATGGATTTTTTGGTTATCACCAGATAAGGATGACAAAAGAAGATAGACATAAAATGACATTTGTTACTGAATGGAGCTGCTTTCAGTACACAGTGATTCCTTTTGGGTTGAAGAATGCACCTGTGATATTTTCCTGGGTTGTCATTGTTGCATTCAAAGATTTTATTCAGAAATTTCTTCAAGTCTACATGGATGATTGGATAGTGTATGGACTGATTAGGGATCATTTGGAAAACTTGCGACTGATGCTGAAAAGATGTTGACAACATCAAATTGCACGGAACTCCAAAAATTGTATATTTTACACACCTTTCAGGATGTTGTTGGGTCACATTGTTTGCAAGCAAGGACTGCTGGTTGACCCTGTGAAGATTGTGCTAATCTTGAGCTTGCCACCACCTACGAATGTGAATATTCTTAGAGTGACGCTGGGGCACACAGGATATTATTGCAAGTTCATCAGAGGTTATGCTGTGATTACAACCCCTATGGATAAATTATTAAAGAAAGATGACTCATTTGTATGGAGTCAAGAGTGTCAAGGAAGCTTCGACACACTGAAGGCCAAGATGGCTTCGGCACCAATACTTGTGTTTCCATATTGGAACAAGGAGTTTTACATCCATGTGTATGCATTGTCTGTTGCATTGGGAGTGGTTCTCACGCAACTAGGAGAAGGAGACCTAGATCACCCGATCGCTTTAGCTAGTTGAAAGTTGTCATTTGCTGAGAAAAACTATACAACCATAGAGAGAGAAGGTCTGGTGATGGTATATGCACTACAGAAATTCAGGCATTACCTTTTAGGCGGTCATTTCAATATTTTTACAGACCATTCTTCTTTGAAGTACCTAGTCAATAAGCCTGTATTGGGGGGGAGATACGTTGTTGGCTGCTTCTCTTTCAGGAGTTTGATTTTGAGATAATTGTGAAGTCGGGTCGCTTGAATGCTAGCCCTGATCATTTGTTCTGAATTGAGATAGGCGAGAAGCCCACAAATATTGAAGAAGGATTTCCTAATGCATAGTTGTTCAAAGTCAACATTGTAGATGACTATTATGATCAAATAATCCAGTTTTTGATGACGCAAGTCGCACCGAAATATTTCACAACAAGCTAAAAGAAGCAGTTGGTGGTCAAGGATTTGGATTTCTAGTTGATTGCTGGACATCTATACAAACTTGGATGAGACGAGATTTTACATGGCGGTATCCTACCGCATGAACAAGGACAAATTTTGGCGGAAGCACATGCAGGAATCGCTGGTGGACACTATGGAGGTTGCACTACTGCAAGGAAGGTGCTTTTCATAGGGCTCTAGTGGCCCACTCTACATAATAATTTGACGGATTATGCTCGGAGTTGTGATGTCTGTCAACGCATTGGAAAACCCTCACGGAGGGATGAGATGTTGTTGGTACCGCAAGCAAATTTGTATCCTTTTGATAAATGGGCAGTGGATTTTGTGAGTCCAATCAACCCACCTACAAAGAGAACTGGTGCATGGTACATAATCACAACGACAGATTATTTGACGAGGTGGGAAGAGGCCACACCAGTTGTGGATTGCACCGCTGCGACAACAACAAGGTTCCTATTTGACAATATTGTGACATGGTTTGGATGTCGAAGGATATTGATGAGTGACCAAGGTAGTCACTTCATCAACCTAACAGTAAGCGCACTGACAGAGGAGTTGAAAATACAACACAATAAAAGTACCCCATATCATCCACAGGCGAATGGAATAGTAGAATATTTCAACAAAATATTGGAGCATGCACTTACCAATGTATGTAATGCTAACTGCAATGACTCTGACTTGAAGATCCCAACAGTTTTGTGGGAATATCGCCCCACTTGCAAGAGGTTGACAGGGAAGACACCATTCAAATTGGTATATGGAAAAGAGGCATTCATGCCTATGGAATACAATTTTCCCAGTCTTTGCATTGTAGCAGTGACGAGACTGAATAATGAAATAGCACTAGAGGAGTGCATGGAGTAGTTGATACAGCTTGAAGAGGTCCACTTTATAGCAGGTTTCCATCAGTGCGTCGAGAAGGATCGACAGAAGGCTTGGCATGATTGTCACATAAAGAACAAACAGTTTCAGCAAGGATATTTAGTACTGTTTTACGATAGTAAGTTCATGAAGCATCCATGTAAGTTACATATGCATTGGTTAGGTCCATATCTTGCTAATTCCATTACCTCAGGAGGCGCAGTTCAGTTGCAATAGTTAGACGGTGCGACATTGCCAATGCTAGTGAATGGTAGCAGGTTGAATCCCTATAGGGCAGGCCCAGAAACCGCGCGGTGCATGAGGAACTGCAACAAGAAAAGGGGAGGTGGGATAGGATGATGGATGAATGGAAGGCACACATAGAGGAGGTGGTTGCACAAGAATAGGAGTTAATAGCACAATTAGGAGGTCATTCTGCGATAGCCGCAGGGCTAGGAGCAGAAGTCAAATCAGTAATAAATGAAGAAAATTAAAGTAGTTAATCAACAACGCTTGTAGAAGTGATGCGTAATGATGGAAAATCCAACCGGTGGGCTGGCAGAATTGACGATAGATTCGGGTAGTTAATGAATGATTTGGTTATGATGATCGAATTGATTTCATAATGATGAAGTATGAGTTTATTTGGCTCTATAAGAGGAGTCTTGATGCATTTGGAAGACACCATTGTGCAGAGTTGAATTATGTTGAGTTGTAGAGCTACTGATTTGTCAAGCGAGTTGTTGAGAAAAGCCGAGAAGATTAAGAAAGTTGCTAAGTCTAGAGATGGTGTGAGCTTATTATGTCTTGAGGGGAATTGGTGCAGCATGCAGAGTAACCAAGACACTGTCGAGATTTTGAGTGCGCAAGATTCATCACTCAGACCAGTTGTGATTGAGGAAGAAGTCGCCAGTATGCAAGTTGGCTCGTCAACATTTCCAAAGGGGAAGAGGAAGGCATAGAAGCCTAGTTCTCCAGCATCAGAGAAGAGGCGAACCATAATGGCCACAAGGGAAAAAGGAGAAGACACAACACATACGGTCGTCGATATCTAGAGTTGTGGAATCTGCTGCTAGAGCAGGTATGTATATCAAAGACATCCTTGGCTACATCCCTCCTATTCGTCCTGGTGCGCAGACCAAGAAGGCCATGAAGAATCAGAGATACCAGATCAGGATGTCAATGATACAATAAGGGATGGTGTGCACTTATGATATTGTGCATGCATTGATGCATATGAAGTATGAAGATCAATACCTACTTGCATTCGAGGATGTCATGAAGGAGCCGTATCAGCCAATGGTATTAGTAGAAGGTGCCCTGATAGAGCGCAATCCGCATAACTAGGCAAGTGGACTGGACAAAGTTGGATTGCTCGGGTTGATCAATATGACGCACTTTGGGTGCCAACTAAAGTGAATGCATGTGAAAATTTTTTTTTGGCATGTTTTCACGACAGGTACTTATGGTTAGATGAGCCAGTTGAAGTCATGGTGGGGCTAATTTCAGAGATAACGGGGCTACCCAAGGATGGGCCAGACCCCTCACAATATATCCACAACAAAGATAATGACAGGAAGTTGGCAATGAATCTGAAGAAGCATTATTCTCTAGAGTGCGATGGGAGGGCATAGCACATTGATAGCATCAATGATCACAAGGTACGTATTGGTGCCATGATTTTGGCTAGTAAAGTTGTAAGGAAGAACCTCCCTTATTCAATGTAATTATGGGGTGGTTTCATGTGTTGAGTTGTGTCTGCAAGGCGGACAAATGAATTGGTTCCTTTTTCTTATGAACCAGTTAGTGGAGGAAACAGTGGCCATGCATGCGGGTGAAAGACCATTCACATATAGTTGGCTCCTAATTTTGATTGTGCTAGTATCTTGGATGGAACCAGATGATTACCAGTGGATGGACATCAAAGAAATAGAAGTATGTAAGGGTGTGAGATATCATAATTTATAGTGGGTTAAAGAAGCATAGAGAATGGTAGACTGCTCGATCCAATTTTGGATCTACTAGGAAGTGCTACAGGAGGCAGCGGTAAAAGTTCCAAGACTAATGAAGGAAGTTGCGACAAAATATCAGAGGATTGCATGTTTTGCAATTGGACACCATACTATCTACGTTCAAGCACGGTGGGACCTTGCCAAGGAATGGGTGCCAATGAGGTATAAGGTGACTGATGTGGACCTGGAGGCAGTGATTAATCATTTTCCCATAGAGTGGCGAGAACCATTTAATATAGTAGAAGTCTCGACATAAAACTCAATGGATGCACTTGAGGATCCTGTGCACAAAGATGACCAACAATCTATTGATGAATCATCGACAGAGACACCTATTGACCTGGAAGCACAACACATACTCTACGAAATAAGAACAAAGAGGCACATGGATCAGGTTGCGAGCAGTAGCACCGTATCAGTAATGGAAGCACAACTGCACCGGCTTGTCAAGGCTGTTAAAGACGTAACTAATGCCGCCGCAAAGGAAATGAAGAAATCAACATAGGAAGGATTCGCCAACATAAGAGCTAAATTGGATTCTATTTATAATGTCATTTTGAAAAGAGCACCAGAGAGTGCAATTGGACAGGAGTACACATCGATCAACACTGTGTCATGGGCCAGGAATGTTCAAATTCCCCTGACTATGATTGATGTCGGACGGGAGGACTTCAATACCTCCCCGCAACAAATGTAGAATGTTGCATTGGATATCAATAGGATGTCTAGGAAGAATTTGGTATACATGTAGCAGGTCGTAAACCAGAAGTTGGCCGATAGGAAAAAGGATATCAACGACCAGTACTTGTGGTTGCATGAGAAAGAAGAAGTGCTGAAAAAGGAGGTAGAAGAGTTGCGTCGTGCCAAGGAGAAGTTGACAGAAGACAAGGCACATGAGATAGAAGTACTAAAGAAACAACACAAGCAATTGAGGATGAAAACTGCAGAGGAGATCACGGAGTTGAGAAGGAAATCGATCACCTTGTTGTTGAGAAGGCGCATCATTTTGATAGTCGATTTGAATTGGAAGCAGAAGTAGCAGATTCCTATCAGCATGTCTTGGAGAAGACCATGGAGCTAGATGCGGTAGGCAGAGAGAAGAAACTTGGAATTGTTATTGTGCAAATACAGAGCAAAAACAACATTTTGGAGGCTTTGATACACCCCTCCATGCCACCAGAACAGGTAGTTGCGAGGAAGGGCGAGATAGAAGAGTTGGAAACACAACTCGATGAGTTAGAGAAGGACGCATAGAAATTGATAGATGCCACTATGCAATTTTTGGGTAGCATAGTACAGGATGAAAATCTAGAAACAACTGACTGCACAATTGCAAGAAGCTGACGGGAAATTGGAAACCCTGAAGACGTCGCTCAAAATTATGCCATTTACGATGTAGATCACCAAGGCATCAGAACTAAAGGAGCTGCACCAGTGGGTTGCAAAGGCAAGAGAAAGGAAACAATAATGCAGTGCATATTTAGATGAGTTCTAAGATATTGGAGCGCAACTATCGATGAAAGTAGTCTCTACGCCCCAAGTAGCATAAGAAGGCAAGAAAAACGTTGCTATGAATATGGTTAAGCACCCTATCAACCATGATCTAAATATGATCCAAGAGATTACTAAATGGGTCAAGAAGCAGGTCAAAGCAATTACTCAATAGTTTGCATATTTCAAAACCAAGATCTTCTAGTATGCCATCTCCAGCTATGCGTGGCTTGAGGGTGAGCCACAAGATTGTGTTGGGGGCATGTTGGAAGGGGTTTTGGGACAATTTAGCCATGCAACATCATGGATGTTGCGCAAGCTCAAAATACACCACGCAAGTGGAAGATAGTGCGCAAGCGGAGAATAGAATATTTGGTGTCACCTTTTTGTACTTTGGATCGTATTTTGCGGATATTGGTCATGATTTTGTAGATTCAATTAAGAATTGGTTAAGAGTTAGTTAGAAGTGGACCTTGAATGTTAAGGTGTAAGCCTATAAATAGAATTAGAAGTACAAGTGTTAGAAATGGTATGGATGGATAGCCATAGATACTTGGAGACTCAGAGAGTAATTGAGAGCACTTGTTGAATTGCGACTTAGTTTGAATCTATGGATGGTTGCGTGGAAGTAATATGACAAGACGGGAGTTGGTCTGAATTGCTACTTCTTTTATCTTTTTCTGTCTTACTGTTTATGCAATCCAATGATGAGCAATTCAACAAGTGTGGATTGAGAGCACTTGTTGAATTGCGACTTAGTTTGAATCTGTGGATTGTTGCGTGGAAGTAATATGACAAGACGGGAGTTGGTCTGAATTGCTGGTTGTTTTATCTTTTTCTGTCTTACTGTTTATGCAATCCAATGATGAGCAATTATTGAATGTGCGACATGGATCTATGATGTGATGCTTCTTGATTCTAAATGATCTTATTTTTCTAGGTCTATTTGTGCATAAGTATACTAGTGTGGTTATGAATGAATGATGCGACCTGTTACGATCAATGATGAATGGTATTGTTAATGGTTAAGTAAATGGTCAGATCTATTAGATAAGTTGATGAATTGTCGATGCACATAGTCCTCTTATATTCTTCAGAAATTGGTTTCGACATCTCTCCCTCGAACATCTCAGGTGAGACTTCATCCACTTCGCAGGTGTTGTCAGGCATGGTAAAATCTATCTAGGTCGGTGCTTAGGGAAATCGTAGTGATTTGAGCATCGAAAGAGTGGGAACCCCTATCGACTGGTTTTGTTGGTTGGGTTGCGCCAATAGTGATGGCTTCAATCACAGAATAAAAGATGCAATAGCCTTAGAGCTTGATCTTTTAATAAAACTTATTCATGTGTTTTATGGCTTGTTAACCTTTGTTGGAAAATAAACAATATCGAAAACGAAAAATAAGATAAGACTATAAGCACTTTAATGAATTATGCTAAACATAGAGTTTATATCAACAACGACTCCTTAGCCTTTTCTTTTCCAAAACAAGTGTAATAAGGAAAGAACCCCACGGCTTGCACATAACAATCTTATAAGGTATCACGATCGCTTCAAAATTTTATAAACAAAACAATGAAAACCTAAAATCATTTTATAACTCAGTTTTTATACATCAAGTAACTTGCAAGCGTTGACTTATTTTATGAGTAATGAAAATTTAAACAATAACAATTATTGACAAATGGCTCCACGACCCTTTTCGAGAAATAATGCAACAAGAAAATGGCCTCTCGGCTATAGAACAGTATTGTGAAAGCAATGAACTATAAATCATTTTATATTTATAAACCCTCACAACTTATGCCAAAGGCTAGTAGGAGTCACTATCTTTTAATAGAGGCCTTACAGCTCTTGTTCCAAGTCAACTATGATAGTAAGGACCTCTTGGCCATATTTTGTAAAAAAATAAACAAGCTAGTAAATCAAATGGAGTAACTACAAACTTATCCTACATTAGTCTACAAAATGAAGCTACAATACTTTGGCATGTTTATAAACGTTAAAGCCCTCACAGGTATTTTAACCATAAGAAAAAACTTTTGTTTGCTTCAAAGAACTTTGGATACAACTAACAGTGGCCTTACAACCTTTTTCAAATCATTCACGATAGTAAGAGCCTCACGACCACATCTATTACAACATCTACACAACTGTAAATAGAACTGAAAACCACTTAGAATGCATATTTTGTCAAAGTATACATAGTCGTGTTAATAAACAGAGGAACGAATTTACAATATTATAATATAAAGCATTGAGATATACAATCCCTCACGGGGTCCTTCAAAATAGAGTAATTATCCACAGAGACAATCGTAGATTGTTATCTTTCATAAATCGTAAACCTTGTCATAAATTTACATTATCAAAACAAAATTAATACATGACATCGAATTCACTATCGAATGGTTTCTTTTCTTTACAGTGTCTAAACTAAAAACTCCCGACTACCAAAGGTACTTTATCACTCTCACATAATCGAACAAGTACAGAGGTGAAACCCCTTTTAATGTATAGTTCGAATGTTGGGGAATAATGTAGTCTATAGTATGGTAGAATGATTTTATTTAGGTTTTGAGTTAGGGTTGAAAAACCTTGATGTTTCTCCTCTTTGCCTACATAGGATTTACATTACCTTGGAGTTAGATTTTTTCTTTAGTAAAAATGAGAGTGTGCTATTTCTTTCACCTGCAAAAGTAAAACATTGGTACATGTGTTAGTCTTAGAGGCTAAGTAATACTTTAACATTTACCTTTTTGCAGCTCCTAGGTAGGACAAAACAAACTAAAAGGAACGGAAACAGTTTGACGACATTGCAACCAACATAATTCTAAAAGTAGTTTTGTCGCAAATTAGTATCGACCCAATGTATGTTTTAATATCAACAAAAGATCATAATTTGAAGCATTCTCATGATAAACAATAATCATAGGCATATAAGTCTTGCAAGTTTTTAGGACAAAGGGAGTAAATGAATTTTATCGTTTCTTGGAGTTTATTCCTAGTAATATTTAAAGTTACATAGGGTAAATAAATTTTTTATTTATTTATGAATTTGAGGGATGTTACATGTGGTGTCAGAGAGAGTTTCCAAACACTAGGCCTGATTGGCTCACTTGCTTGAAAATAAGAAAACAAATATACTGATTTTATTTACATTTATTTCAGTACAGAAATGTAAAATCTATTTTGCAGGAAAATGGAAGGTGTTGAAGCATTTGCTGAAAATGGGTCTCAATACAACAATCTATACAACATTTATGTAGAATTGAATAATCTAGAGTTACTACAAATAGTTAAGGAGTTAAAAGATGAACTGCAAACTGTAAAAATAGATAATGAAAGAATTCTAGAAATGAATCAAATTTTATTTGACAATATGCATAACAAAGGAAAAGATAAGCGAAATGTTTATGAAACTGATTCAAAAACGTCTTACAAACATAAAGGAAAGAAAGAAAAATATCCTGATAGTGAATCTTCTTCAGAGGTTAATGCAAGGTCACATAGGGGAAGGTATAAATACTTAAGTGGCAGTAGTGAAAGTGACTGTAAACATAGGAGAAGGAATTATAAACCCTATGAAGAAATTTCTGGGGAATTAAAAAAAAATCCTCCCATGTTTAATGGAGAAGTAGAGAAAGGTGAATAAGTAGAGCCTTGGATGTCAAGAATGAAGAAATATTTCCATATTTACAACTATTCTGATAGGCTAAAAGTCTGTATGGCTATTTACAATTTAACCAGAAAAGCTGATATCTAGTGGCAAGACATAAAAAGGGTAAAAAATCTTAAGGAGAAGTACTTAAGATGGAGAGTTTTTAAAAAGTATTTTAGAAGGAAGTTTTTTTTTGAACAATACTATGAGGAAAGAGTCAAGGAATTCTATGAATTAAAATTGGGTTCAATGTCAATGAAAGAGTTAAGCAACAAATTTCTAAGTTTGTTTATATATGTACCATACATAATTGATGAAAATCCTAAAATACAAATATTTTAAAGCTATCTTCTTAGTAGCTTCAAAGGTAGGATTGATTTTGATAACCCGAAGACTCTTGAGGAAGCTATGAGAAAAGCTCATTTCTGTTATGATCAGAGTAAGAAAAGAGAAAGTTTACCTAACTAGAAGAATAAGAAGACAAGTCACTTTGACCAGAAGAGAAGAGGGTTCAAGTCAAATAAGAGTTTTGGAAATAAATATCAGAATTTATCTAAGAATAACTATCATAGAACATAATTTAAAAATAAAGTGCCACATAATACTACAACACCAAAGGGAAGGGATATGCCTAACACCTTTGTTAAAAATAATGAACATAAGGAACCGGTGAAATGATGGGAATGTCAAGGACTACATTATTCCAAGTACTTTCCGAACAGAAAGGGAAAATTCAGCAACGTCCATACCATCCAGGAAAAGGAAACAATTGGAGATGTGGAAAATAAATTGCCCAGAATAAATGCAGCTTTGGATAACTAACATGCGAACCATCATACTTCCATGGTGGAAGTGCAAGGTATGATACAAAACCAATATGTTTCCATCTCGATTGATTTAGGTTCTAGTTTAAGTTATAAATCTCCTAGCATAGTGGAAAAGTGCAGTTTATCTTTAAAAAGTTTGAAAAATCCTGGTTGGTCCAGTTAGCTACAGGAACTAAAAGGAAAGTGGTAAATTATGTTGAAAATTGTAATTTGCTTATGAGTCGTTTTGAAACTCAAGTCAAATTAAATGTGTTACCGTTAGGATATTATGATGTCCTAATAGGAATGGATTGGCTAGAAAAACACCAAGTGATTTTAAATTGTTTTTAGAAAACTTTTACTTGTTTAAATAATAAAGGAGAAAGAATTATAGTCACTGGAATACCTAGAAAAAATTATGTTAGACAAATCTCAGCCTTATAGATGAAAAAGGCTGTAAGAAAGGGTTGTAAATTCTTTGTTCTACACATAATAAATAATGAACAAATTGGTAAAGAAGATAAGCCAAGATTTGAGGATATTCCGATCCTACAAGATTTCTCGGATGTCTTCACGTAAGAAATTCTAGGATGACCTCCCAAGAGAGATTTGGATTTTACAGTTGAATTAGTACCAGTAGCGGTACCTAATTCGAAGGCTCCCTATCGAATGAAAATCTTGGAGCTGAACAAATTAAAATTACAATTACAAGAATTATTAGACAAAAACTATGTAAGACCAAGTGTATCCTTTTGGGAAGCACCGGTCCTTTTTGTTAAAAAGAAAGACAGTACTTTACATCTATGTATAGACTATCGCCAACTTAATAAAATGAAAATTAAGAATAGGTATCCTCTGCCCCGCTTTGATGATCTAGTTGATTAGATACACGGAGAAATGATATTTTTTAAAATAGACTTGAGATCTGGATATCAACAAGTCAGAATTAAAGATGAAGATATCTTTAAAACTGCTTTCAAAACTAGATATTGGCACTATGAGTTCATGGTTATGCCCTTTGGGGTAACTAACACTCTAGCAACCTTCATGTGCTTAATGAACAGTGTCCTAAGTAAATACTTAGACAAATTTGTAGTCGTCTTTATAGATGACATATTAATTTATTCTAAAACAAAAGAAGAACACAATGAACACTTGCAGATAATACTACAAGTTTTAAGAGAACATCAGCTCTATGCTAAGTTCAGTAAATGTGAATTTCATAACATAAGATACATTATTTAGGGCATGTAATATCCGTAGAAGGGATATCGGTAGACCTGGATAAGATAAAAGTAATAATTGACTGGCATGTTCCTAAGCACGTAACTGATGTACGATCCTTTATGGGAATAACAGGTTATTACATAAAATTTATCGAAGGATTTTTGAAAATTGCAAATCCTATAACATCATTACAGAAAAAGAGTAAGAAATTTGTTTAGGATAAAAAATGCGAAGAAAGTTTTAATAGATTAAAATGACTATTAACTACTACACCCATTCCAAAAATAGCAAATCCAGACAAAGATTTCGTCGTATGCACTGATGCATGAAATGAAGATTTGGGTGGAGTATTGACACAAGAAGGTCATGTAATTGTGTACGAATCAAAGAAATTAAAAACACACAAAAAGAATTACGTAACTTATGACTTAGAGCTGGCTACCATAATCCATGCTCTAAAAATGTGGCACCATCATCTAATAGGTAAAATATTTTTGCTAATGTCAGATAACATAATCCTAAAATATATGTTTGATCAACAAAATCTAAACGCAAGGAAAGATATATAGTTATATTTCCTTAGCGAGTAAGATTTTAAAATCAAACATGTTAAAGGAAAAGAAAATAAAGTGGTTGATGCGTTAAGAAGAAATGCAGTAACAAATTTTGTAGCTTCCATTAACAGTTATAAAACTGTTTTATAGGATAAATTGGAAGAAGGAATAAAAATGGACACAAAATACTAGAGTTTAAAAGAAAAAGTAACTCAGAATGTATTTGAAAATATAAATATAGATTATAGTTTTAGTGAAAAAGGTCTAATGTTGTGTAAAAACTGACTTTATGTGCCAAATATACCGGAAGTTAAATTGCTGACTTTGAATGAAGTACACAAAAGTTGTTATTTCAGACAGCCTAGGTATCAAAAAATGATAACAATGTTGAGAAAAGAGTATTTCTGGCCTAATATGAAAAATGAAGTTGCTAAATTTTTAGCTAGGTGTATAGAATATCAACAAGTTAAAGCTAAACAAAAAAATGCAACAAGTCTTTTACAACCATTACCAATTCCAAATTGGAAATGGGAAGTCACTAGTCTTGATTTTGTAACTGGCTTACCTAAAAACCAGAAACAAAATGATTCAATAATAGTAGTTGTGGATAAACTAAGTAAGGGAACACACTTTATACCTATTAAAACAACTTATAAAGTTACTAACATTGCTGACATCTTTATGAAAACATATTTCGTTTACATGGACTTTCAAAGGTAATAATTTCTGATAGAGATCCTAAATTTACTGGTAATTTTTGGAAATCTTTATTCAAAGGACTAGATACTAAATTGAATTTCAGTACTGCTTATCATCCGCAAATGGATAGACAAACAAAAAGAGTCAATCATGTACTAGAATATATGTTACAGATGTATGTTAGAGACTATCTCAAGAAGTGGGAAGACTATTTGCACTTAGTTGAATTTCCTTATAATAACCATTATCAAGCTTCAACAAAGATTCATCCTTTTGAAATATTATATGGTAGAAAATGTAACACTCCTATTACATGGAGTAATCCAGTAGACAGATTGATCTCTATTGCTAAATTTCTGTGGTGGTAGGTTACGGATGTTGTCGACTTGGTCATTTCGATACTGTGGTTTCTCCAACAACATCCATAGACAGATTGATGTTAGGACCTGACATGTTAAAATAACTGGAACAAATAGTGAAACAGGTACAAAGCAATTTGAAAACTGCTTAAGACAAACAAAAGAGTCATGCCGACCTTAAAATAACTCCGAAGGAATTCCAAGTAGGTGAGCATGTGTTTGTTAAGGTAAAACTCAAAAAGAGCTCCTTTAAACTAGGGATTTGTGCTAAATTAGCACCTAGATATTGCATACTGTTATCCCTAAAGTTGGACCTAGACTACAGGGGATCCAAGCTTAGGAAATATTAT
>LPNX010016399.1:117433-138143 GCA_001517045.1 Pseudotsuga menziesii | reverse complement strand
TAATTGTAAGAATGTATATAGTTAATTGGTGAAGTTGTTTTGTCCAACTTCCCTGTTAATGATTTCTGTTTGATAGCTTCTTGAACGGTATTTCCTTGTACTGTGTTGCAATGCATTTGAATGTCGAGTTATTTAGGGCCATAGGGCCATTTCATTTAAAAAGAATCTATTTTATAAATTGTTATTTTCCATTTTAAACTCTTGTCAAATACATCGAGTGGTTCTTGTGTGTTTATCTATATTATTTGTCAGAAATGCTGCTATTATCTAATTTTAAATTAAAACATGCATCAGAAGCTTTCAGTTCTAAGGTACATGTTATGTATTTTTGTTATATTGTGAATTAAAAATAAACAAAGCTTTCAAAGGGAGTGGTTTTATTTGCTTGTCTTGAAATTTTTGGGCAAGGAAAGAGGAGGCTAGAGAACAAGATCAGCGAGAGAGAGAAAAATTGGAAAGGAGACTTCGAGAAAAGGACGAAGCTAGTACAAGGAAGGTTTGCGTTGATATTTTTCTTGTACTTTTGTTGTTTTAGGGCAGAATGAATGGTCATGTATTATCTGGCATTTCGTGGTTGGAATTTGATGTTATGTTTCCATGTTCGATATGATCTGTATTATGTTGAAGTTTAAGTGGCCATCAAATAGAAAACATTATATGTTTAGTTTGAAGCAATTGTGTTGGGATTTGTATTTCAACTAGACATTTACTGATGAAATTTGCACTTATATTTCTTTTTGGGTATTTATTTAAGCCAACAATTTATTCTTGTATTTACAGCTAATGGAGCCAAATTTGACCCAAAAACAGGATGATATATTACTTTGTTGGTCATTGATAATGGTGTTCTAGAATCTTTCCTCAGAACTTGCATTCTTGCTGCCAAATCCCTTCTAAACTAATAACTGAAATTCAATATTCTATTGAAAGAGGATGCAATTCGGCGTTCTGAAGCTGAGAATGAGAAAGATCTTCTTCCCACTCTAAGGTTTTATTTCCCCCCTTAGTCTTCCCTGTTTTGGTGTTATTTTTTCTATTTTCAATCTTGTGTATACTTACTCCTAGGAGGTAATACTATACAGCAAATGTAAGTTCTTAGTTGGCTATTTTGATTTGGCTTGTGTGACTTTGGATTTGAGCACGTAGAGAAATTTCTCGGCAAGAATACTTGAAGATGAGGGAACAGAAAAATCTTGAGGAGCTAAGGTATACTAACATATCCATTTTGATTTTAGAAAGCATATGCTTGTTTTAGCATGCTAATGTTCCCATTCAAGATCACCCGAGTATGATATTTATCTGTCATAGGGAGATTCTTTCTTGAAATATTTCTTCCAGATTGAAATTTATCATACACAAGACATTATTTTACACAAATTTCAGAGATGATTTGGAGGATGAGAAATACTTATTTGATGGAGTGAAGCTGACGACAAAAGAAGAGCAAGAAATGAGGTATGCATTTTCAAGATATAAGCAATTAAGGAGATTGTTACTTACCATCTGAGAGGAGTAGAGTTTTTTAATTAGTTTTACTATTACTTCATATTGCAAGAGTTGTATTTTAATCAAAGGAATGGAATACGTTTTAGCAATTTATGAGTAATATTATATGCATGTCTAGTTTTAGATGATTTCTCATGCGTTACATGTAATCTATAAAGCTACAAAAGGTCAAGAGCTTTGCTTTATCAGAAAAATATTCCTATTTCTTCCGGTCAAACCCTCATATTAGTCAAATACTCTTTTGCCACATCACTCCCAGCATGGAGCACTATGCATGCATGGTTGGTCTTCTCGGATGTGCAGGCCATCTGGATGAGGCTTGGAACTTTATAAAAAATATGCCATTAGAGCCTAGCACTATTATCTGGCGAGCACTACTTGGTGCTTGTAAAAATCATCACAATATAGAGTTAGGTTTGCAAGTAGCTGAATGGCTTGTGGAGTTAGAGCTTACATATGCTGGAAATTATGTGCTGTTGTCGAACATATATGCTTTCTAGCACACCCATCCGAATCACCAAGAACCTTCGTGTGTGTGGTGATTTCCATAAGGCCACCAAGTTCATCTCAAAGGTTGTTGGGCGAGAAATAATTGTTAGGGATTCCAATCGTTTCCATCGTTTCTTGGATGGACAATGTTCTTGTGGGGATTATTGGTGAAGCTAATGGTTGCAAATTACTAGCACGAGCTGATAAGGAAACTACATTGTACATTTTTGAATTGGCCTTCTGACATGATCGAATACTAGGTACTCATTGATTTCTGGGAAGTTTACTAGTTAGTAACCAACACAGGATGAACTGATGGTATCAGACTTCATTTGGCCCTTACAAGCTGTGATGTGTCCTTAGACCAATGGGAAAAATGCTTAATGAAAAGCCAATGGGAAAAATGCTTAATGAAAAGCTTAAATTGGCAATTTTTATTATTCAAGGTTTGTATCTTTCCTTAATTGGCCAATTCAAAATAAAAACATAATGTTGTAACCTGCTTTGACTTGTATCAAAAGGTTATCATAGACCTTAGAAAAACTTAAAACTCTGCCCCAATCATCTGCATCCCACTCTCTACATATGAAAACTCAAACAAATGGCAGGAATTATGGCTGTGTACAAAATGAGATTAGGGGATAGCTATTCTAACAATCCCTCTGAAGATTATTTCTTTTACATTAGCTGTTATTCCCTCAAGAATGGTGGAATATATTATTATATTCATAATATATTTTTTAAATATTTGTTGGTCAACCTGGTTTGTTTTAGCTCTGGGAGGGACTTTTTCAAGTCAAAAGTTGCTCCAAATTGGTGGTCACCGTATAATAATTGCATTCTGCCATGACTGTGAGAGCCTTGTTAAATAAACAAGCAACTAACAACTTCCATAACATCTAAACAGGCTACAGGATATGTTTTCAATCTTTACCTAAACATTAGTGCACCAAATTAGGGGCATGAAGATTTTATCATCCTTTGAATATAATAGAGCTATGCAACCAGAGTCGGTGATTGCAATATTCAATATTGTCATTCATTCCTTTTTTTCCTTTTGGGGTGAAATGATTTTTATAATACCATTCATTCTCTCTAACAAACTCTTCATTTTATGGTTCTTTGCTTTTCCCTATTTAAATATATTCTCAAATTCCAATATTGTCACAGTTTGTCAGTCTGCTATAGTTTGTATTCTCATGGACAAATGTGTATTATGTATAAATCTGATTTACACATGATACATGTTCCCATAGAAGAGGAATATGATGTCTGAATCATTTGATTTTTAATTTTTTATCTTCATTTATCTCTGCAGACAAACCATCCACTGATGACTTGCAGTATTTCTTGGAGTTTCAAGTTCCTCGGCAATGGGCCCCAATTTACAATGAGCTACCCCTTGGACCTCCTACAAAAAAAGTATCCTGCCCTTCATTACAGTTCAGTTTTATGGGCCCCAGAATTTATGTTCGCATAGTTCAGGTATCTCCTCTTTCTCTCTTAATTCATCTGAAATGACAAAAATCATTTCTAGTTTCACACTTAAGCTGTCACATTGGAAGTCTATCCTTGGCCTTTTCTAGTAGGATGAGTCATATAGTATATTGTATAATGATTTTGTGAAAAGCATTAATAAATTCCATCAATAGAGCCTCTTAGAGAGAATGCAGAGCATTTTAAGAATGCTTGTGCTTCACACACCTAAGTTTGTAATTCTAAACTTTTGAAGTGGCTTATATCAATATATGCAGGTTACTGTTGGTAGAAGACCTGTAATTGGGTTACGGTTGTATCTTGAGGGAAAAAAGTGTAACCGGTTGGCTATACATGTCCAGCATATTTCTAGTCTCCCACGGGTTCTTCAGCCATTCTGGGATGAAACTATTTTTTCTGAGCCATCAAGGTGGCAAGGGTCAGATGAAGGGGACAACAAGTACTTTGAACCTGTCCAATGGAAAAGATACTCCCATGTATGCATAGTTGCTGTCAAATATGACCCTAGCTGGGATCAAGGAGCAGGTGGTGTCTTTGTTGTGACTTGTGCACAACTTCAAGTGAGAGCGGGCTGGACTAAAAGTGTTTTGCATCTGAGGTTGCTTTTCACTAGGCTACCAAACTGTAGCATTCAGAAGTTTGTTTGGGGCCATGGGCCTGCAGTTTCATAGAGATCAAGATTCTTTTCAACATTCAGCTCAAATTTTTCTACATCAGCACCCCCACCAAAGCCAGTCCCAATTGTGTTGAATTCAGGTATTTATCCTGATGGTCCACCTGTTCCTATCCGATCTTAGAAGCTTCTAAAGTTTGTAGACACTGCCGAAGTTAGCAAGGGACCTCAGGATATGCCTGGGCATTGGATGGTGACTACAGCTAAACTTGATATTGACAGAGGAAAAATATATTTACAGGTCAAGTTTTCTCTTCTGAATTATTGTAATGAGAGATGACCTACTTCTTGGCGATGATTATAGGGGGATTGCTTTTATTCCAAGTTCACCTCCTATCCTCATCCATAGAATAAATACAGGCAAATAGCTGTAATAGTTCCTAGTCTGCCCGTCGCAGGTATAGCATCCCTGTCGCTATTCCTGGGGTTTGGATTTAAAAAAAAAACTTATACAAAGCGTGGATATAGTGACGGCCAGGCGTGGATACAGAGATGTCAAGGTGTGGCTATAGTGACGTCTTATTCCTGGGTTTGCATTTAAAAAAAAAACCTTATACAGAGCGTGGATACAACAACGACCAGGCATGGATACAGAGACGACCAGGCGTGGATATAGAGACGGCTTAGACATCTAACGAAATATAGAACATTGTCCCTCTTGCAACGCAAATTAGGGGTCGTCTCTATTGCGACGGAATTGTTTCCACGGAAAAAAAACACTTAGACGTGGCAATATCCATGATTTTCCGTGGATATTGCCATGTTTTGCCGTGGCAAAATTGATCACTTGTACTAGTGTTTGTAGGGGAACTCATACGTCCCTTCTTTTTCTATGAACCCTCTATGGGCAATCCAATATCTCCAGCATCGCTGCTCCTCTACCTTAGTTAGTGATAAGTCCATCTTGTATGGTTTTTCTAGCCACCATATGAGGGGAAATTTAAATTTTAGGCCCAACCAATTAGCCCCACATTCCCTGATACATCCAACATAACCCTCAACCCTGGAAAGTGCCTGTTCAAAATTTCTAAAACAATAGGGGTCTCTGCTCCTTAGTGTAGGAGAGGAAACCTGCCATTTGTGCTTACTTCCTTCCAATGCTGCTTGTTGGTGTATAGAAATATGGTTGGTACTGGTAGAAATAACTTCCTCCTATAGTTCCATTATGTGCCGAGTCTGGATGGGGCATGAGAGAAAACTCCTGTGTCAAGCAAGAAAAATACCCGGATTTTGGGGCTCACTTCGAACCCACAGATTAGAGTGAGCTTCATTGTGAGAAAAGGTTTGAAAAGACCTTTCCCACTGAGCATGATTTCTCACAAAAGAAGCAAAGGCTCTCAACTAAACATCTCCTGAAAAAGGGACAAGATTTGAATGGCGGTCCAGAGGGCAAGCCATCTCATGCAAATATAATTCACACAACAAATTTTGATCTTCAAAATTGCTTCTTAAAAATGTTTCCAAAATTTTTGCTGAGGTTGTTATCTCAAATGACCTCCCTTCTTTCACAGCTCTCAACTTAAACCAAACAAATTGTTCAAACAGAAAGACAGGGTAAGAAGAATAAGGTACCCTAGTGCCCAAGAGTTCTTGAGAAAGAGCATACATCTGCTCTTTTTCCTTCTGCATAGACTGGAAATTTTTCAACTCCCTTAAATTGCTCTGTAGCTCTTCTTCTCGAAGTCTCTAGGTCATATGTTCTTCTGCCCATTTCTCCTCCAGTCTCCTGATAATCTTTTTATGCTTAGTAAGGGAAATTATCCCTTCTTGGTATTCCTCCACTTGGCTCTTCCATTTTATTACCTCCATTCTCAGAATTGAGATTTCTACTGTAAGGGTCAGGGTTTCTTCTTCATGATGCTCCTCCTTGTCAGAATCTAGGTCAATGAAGTTTTGAAGGGGATCAATCCACACCTTGTCACCTGATGTGCCACATTGGACATCCTGCACATCTAAAGCTATTCCTGGGGTGCTAGTTCTTGTGTAACATCAACCTTTTTTGAACTCTCTTCAGCAACAACGTCCACCACTCTTGGAGATGTTGGTTCTTGTGTAACAACGTCTTATTTATGGGGTTCTCTCATGGAAATTTGGGCAGCTGACTGTGAGGATGTTGGTTCTTGTGGAGAAACTTCCTCCTGAATTTTAATTCCATTTTCTACCTGATTATCAGCTGCTATCTCAGCCAGAGGCTGTGAGGCTATTGGTTCTTGTGTGACAGAGCCCTGTTCTTCTTTTTCCTCCTGCTGCTGAGATTGGATGTCTTCTTCAGTATGCAACTGCTCCTCAAGGATTTTAGTATCACCTGAGGGTTGTGTTTGAACTTGTTCATCTTCACTCCAATCCATATCAGGAATGACATCCACTTCAGGGTTATTTTCTTGTTGCATTTCAAGAGTCCCTACTTCAACCTTCAAGGATGTTGGTTCTTGTGTGACAACATCCTGACTCACTTCTTCATCTCCCTGCTATTGTGGCTCTTCTTCTATGATTTCTGTGTCATGGGAAAATTTTGGAGTCGTAGTACAAAATTCCAGAGTGTCCTCAATTCCTGGTTCTCCTCCCATTTGGATAGCCACTTGGACAAGAACATTCATGGATGCTAGTTCTTGTGTGACAGCACCCTGTTCAACCCCATCATTTCCTTGCTATTGTGGTTCCACTTCTATCATTTTTGTGTCATGGGAGGACTCCGGGGTCACAGTGCAATATTCATCCATACAATCGGGAATAACTTCATCCCTTGGTTCCTTTGTCCCAGAATTAGTGGCAATTTCGGAAAGAATATTTAAAGATGCTTGTTCTTGTGTGACAACATCTTCTTTCTCTGAAACTTCCTCCTCCTAAAGTTTTCCTTTGGGAATCCCATGTTTTCTCCACTCAGGTTGTCCCTTTCCTTCCTCAGTTGTGGGTGCAGACTGCTGTGTTTTAAAGGCATGAATTACAATCTTGTGGCCCGATTCTTTAAATATTTCTCCATAGGTGGGATAGAATACTCTTTCTTCCTCATTTCCAGGCTCGGTAGGATTTGATCCCTCCAATTGATATGTAGCTTCCACCAATGTGTGCAACTTCCTTTCACCCTGTTTTCTGCACACTTCTTTCCAATTTTCCAATTCCTTTCTGAGTATTTGGACTTCCTCTTTTAATAGCCTATTTTTGAACAAAAGTCCTTCAGTTTGGGGTTCCTCTTCAATCAACCACTCTGGGGCATCAATTGGTCTGGGTTTAAGAATGGGGAACTCAATTTGTGCTTCTAAGGTTGCTCGCCTTTCCCTTGCTGCTTCTACTGCTGCGACCGACCTGGTTCTTTTCCTTCTTATTGGTGGAGATACCTTAATTTCATCCTTTGATCTCCTCCTTTTTCTTTGCGGGGCTGGAGTTTCTGGATTCACAGCTGAGGTAGAAGGAATGTTCCTAGTTCCAGCATTTTCTTGTTCCTTGGGGTGTTCTTCCTCAATCAAAGTTCCTCCCCATTCAGGCGAGGATTCAATGGTCACCAACTCAGTATTTTCCTCCGTTTCCATGGCTCTGTCATCTTCGGGTTCAATTGTCCTAGCATCTAATGCTGCTCCAGTTTCACCCTCTGCTGTTAGAGCTACCCTGTTATTTAGTTCTTCCATAGGGTTTTCATGTACATCTTCTCTCAATGGTTCTGCTTGTACCCCTGTTTTATCCTCTGATCCCGTCTCATATCCCCCCCCCCAACTATATTGGAGGGGCTCTGAGCCTCCTGTTGTGCTTCATTTCCCCCCAACCGTGGATGGACCTGCTCTTCTTCTATGGGAATACCGGGCAAAGGAGCAGGTTCCTGAACTTGAGCTGTAAATTTCTCCCCAGTTATATTGTGTTGAGCAAGGGTCCTTAAGATTATTAATTTAATGAGGCCATGGTGGGTCAGTGAGGAGAGTGGATGTTTGGAAACTCGAACAAACCCCACCATATGATGTAAATCATTGAGAAAATAATATGGAATATTTAACAGAACCTTGTGACGGAGATGAGATAGTAAAGGGAATTTAGAATTATAGACTGTTTGGTACCTACCTTCACAGGTGATATATTTCTTGAGGAAAATAGCTACGTGATTCCATGGTTGTGGAAATGACTGTAACACTATCCCCCTTTTTGTTGTTTGAACCTGTTCCCCCTCTATTAGAAAGTCTTGTACTGCTGCAGTAGTGGGGGCTCGACGTCCAAACCAAGCCCTTCCCACCTGAGGAATACTAGTGACCTTAGCCATGATGGCTTCAGAAAATTCAATGCGCAATCCCCAAACCTCTGAGTGAGTTTCTGTGAGGTTCAGAGCAAACTGTAAGGTTGCTTCACGATGAAATCCATTCAAACATTTGAAAAATTCCATCCAACCGATAGCTTGAAAGATAGCAAAGACTGCAGCGTTTCTTCCGAGTTCTCATGTGTTTGAAGGTTCATAATGAGCCAGAATCCTCTCGTTTTTGACTTCAGAATTAGTTTGTAGTTCAACAGATTACAAAATTTGACAATGGAGGTTACAACACAGAGTATGCATGGACCGCTGAGAGGAGAGTTAGGCAAATTTGGAAAGTTTCAGCGCACCAGATTATTTGAAATTTTATTCTGAATTGGGAAAGGTGGTGGTTATTAGGTAGCATTATTAGTCTTTACGTCACACGGGCAGAGAGTTAGTCGATGCAATAATGGGCATAAAAAGGGAGGTACGACTGATATTGTCAAATCATATTGATACTTAATCAAGTGGTTAGTCAAAGCCATACCTTCGGAAATGCGTGCTGGATGTACTTTGGAGAATAATAGAACGTGTGGTTGCAGTCATTGCGGAAGCTGGATTGGTGCAGTGTGTAGTCATTAAATATAATAATTATTATGGAAGTACTGTAATAACTCTTTCCGCCAGTGAAGTAAAAACCGTCGTGTTAGAATGGTCAGAAATATGATGAATATTACATTATGAGTCAAATTGCCGGCATCAGGAATCAAAGCCATATCTAGAGGAGTTGATAGCGTGCAAAAAGATCTGATAATAACACAGGAGTCACAGCCACGGGTCATAAAGAAATTGAAGCAGAGACGCGGTCTTCAATAATATAAAAATCAGATAAATATAGTGGAGTTGCAGCCACCGAAAAAGATGTTGCAGTTGGCGGAAAAGATGTCGCAGTTGGCAAAGAAGATGTCATGGCTTGCAGAAAAGATGTCGCAGCTGCTGGAAAAAGGTGTCGCAGCTACCAGAAAAGAGGGAAGAAAATGTTAAGAGGACGAAAAAGTGACTGCGCTGCAGCTATGCGAAACGGGTTTTTATGGTCAAAAGTAAAACGGAGTCACAGCGTGTGGAAATGAAAGAAGTCGGAGTTTGATGGTGCAACAGCTGCTGGAAATGGTGTTGCAGCCATTGGAAAATGGTGTCATAGTTGTTGAAAAAAGGTGTTGCAGCCACCGGAAAAAGGTGTTGTAGCTGCCAGAAAATGGGTGTTACAGCTGACGGAAAATGGGTGTTACAGCTGCTGAAAAATGGGTGTTATAGTTGCCGGAAAAATGTGTCACGGCTGCGACAAATTTAAAAAAAAAATTGGTGCAGAAAGGCACAGAAAAATGAATTTTGGTTGACATGCCCGATCTGACCACCATCCTTGGGCGCTTCCCTGCAAATTTTGGAAAAAACAGAAAAGAAGATCAAGTGCAAAAGAAAAGATAACATAACGAAAAAAAACAACAATTATTTATGTACAATGATTCGTACGCGATTTACAGTGATCAATTAAGGATTGACAGAGGCAGAGAGAAATTATTTCCCTTGTGCTAGCTGGTAATCTAGATCAGCAGCAATTTGCGAGATAAATGCATCCTTTCAAATTGGTTTACGGTACAGTCACAACCTGTGACCATTGGCAAATAATGGTGCATGGTTTTCATCGATAGTTACCAGGCGGACTTTGCTGTTATCAAATACCCTGTCTACTAGATATGGGCCCCACCATCTTGTGCGTAACTTGCCCTTGAAATCTCTTTTGCATCTAGAATTGTATAATAGTGCCTAGTCTCCCTCACAGAAGACCTTCTTTTTGATGAATCGGTCATGCCAATTGGATCTTTGTTGTTGAATTCACACTGTCTGGTCCACTGCAGCTAACCGATTCTCATCCAGTTCCTTCAGTTGGTTCAATCTTTTTTTCTGGGCTTCAGTTACATCTAGGTTTACTTTTGTGGCTGTCTTCAAGGTCTTGATTTCAAATTCAATTGGGAAGATGGCACTTTTTCCATACACTAAGTTGTAAGGAGAGAAACTTGTGGTGTTACGCCAAGTGGCGCGATATGCCCATAGTGCTTCCGGAAGCTTGTCATCCCAATCTCTACGATGGCTCTTGACTGTCTTGGTAAGGATAGCTTCAATAACTTTATTAGTTCTTTCCACCTGGCCATTGGCTTGGGGATGGTAAGGTGAAGCTACCCTATGCTGAACATGATACTTCCGTAGCATAGCTTCAAATTGATGCGGCATGAACTGCGGTCCCCCATCAGTAACTACTTCCTTAGGTACCCCAAAATGGGTAAATATTTCACTATATAGAAAGTCGATCACATCCTGGTCATTAGCTTTCACCAGAGCTACAACTTCTACCCATTTGGTCATATAATCGGTATAGACCAAGATGTAGGCTTTCTGCTTGGAATGAGGGCTGATAGCGCCAACGAAATCCAGAGCCCATCTATCAAAGGGTTCAATTACTGATTGTGGTTGCAGAGGCATTTGATCTAATCTGTTGGGCTGACCCATCATTTGGCAACTATCACAAGACTGAACATATCTTTTTACATCCCTAAAAAGAGTTGGCCAATAGTATCCCATTCTCAGCGCTTTGTGTCCTGTCCTTCTTTCTGCAAAATGTCCCCCACAAGGTTCATCATGGTAGGCCTTTAGTATATGAAAGATTTCATCTTCCCTCACACATATTTTGATTTCAAGATTAGGACCTGTGTAAAAGAGGTGACCGTTTACCCAACAATACCTGGCACTTTGCTGGATGATTTTCTCTTTTCTCTTTTGGACATATGTGTGAGAAGCTTTCCTGCAACCAAGTAATTAACGACATATGCATACCAAGGGGAATGAGATGAAACTACGAATAAATGTTCATTTGGAAAGGAGTCCTCAACAGGCAAATTATCACCATTGTTAGTGAAACGAGATAAAAAATCAGCGACAACATTTTCTTTTCCAGGTTTATCTATGATGGTAATATCAAATTCCTGTAATAATAAGAGCCATCTAGTTACTCTGGCATTAGTGACGGGTTTGTTCATTAGATATTTAATGGCAGAGTGGTCAGTGTGCACAAATGTAGGATATCCAGTAATGTAGTGTTGAAATTTGTTAATCGAGTATACAATAGCCAAGAACTCCTTCTCAGTGACAGTATAATTAAGTTTAGCAGGGGCTAAGTTTTTACTAATATAATAAATTGCATAAGGTACTTGACCATCCTGCTGTCCTAAAAATAATCCAATAGCAATATCAGAAGCATCTGAAAAAATGTGGAAGGGTCCAGCTCTTTGCACGTCACTGTGGAATGTGGATTGGCCAAATATGACAAAATATGTGGATCCTGCTGTCTAGCTCTTTGAAGAAATGTGGAAGGGTCCACGTCATATTTCCCTATGACGTGGACAGTGGGAGGATATTTGGGTTTCCTCCCTGGTTTCTTTGTGCATAGGTCCCGAACATTTCTAGCATAGATAGGTACGTGTTGAAGAGCTTGAAGGAGGGGGATTTTAACATAAATATTCTTTAACTCTCCTAAGAGGTTAAACCGGGGTTGTCCCCCTGCCCTTGGTAGCATTAATCTCTCGGGATACGGTGGTTGCCTAATCAGTTGGGTAGGCTGTGTATCGCTAGATCTATCATTCTGTGTTTCATCCATCCCATTAGTGGGATGCTTAGCATCTTCAATGATCGAGGTTGTATAAGATAGATGCTGTGGATTCATCCCTTCTTCATGTACAGAGCGTGGAACATATTCTATGATTATAGGCTCTACTATTTTCCCTGACCGTAAGCGAATATCGTTGCAAGGCATAGGAGAAAGGGAGTAGGCAGGCATGTTTACAGTCTCAAATTGATGGACTGTTTTATTGTCTGGGTTAGGATTAGGTTGAGTAGGCAGCTGAGGTCGTATCGGTACATTAGGGGTAGAGTTGTTCTGCAACTACAACTGCGACTACTGATGAGGGTATTGAGTATATTGAGGATATTGAGGAGGGTATGGTTTCTGTTGATGTGGAGGTTGTTGAGGAAACTAGTTCCCTGGATGGAAATTCCTCCATCTAGTAGACCAAGAAGTTGGTTGGTGTGGTGGTTGTGTCCAGGGATTCCATGAGTTATAATTTTTCATTGAAGGTTGAGAAGGGTTCCACTGAGAATAAGATGAAGGGAATTGTGTATTCACGTTTTTCATATTATTCCAATTACTCATATTATTAAAAAATGGAAACGATTCCGGGGTCATACCTTGGTTTTGAGGCTGCCAAGGTTTCTTTTGTGCAATGAAGTAGGCCGGTTCCACCTCTGGAGTTGATGCCTACAAAACAACCTTCACTTGGGGTAGTGAGGGGCATTATTTTGTGTCATGGTTCAGCTCACATAGCTGACACACTTCTATCTTGTCAAGCGGGCACTCCTTTAGAGGGTGGTTCTTTCTACATCGAGGGCGGAACACACCTAGTGTGAGATCCTCTACTGCCTTTTTTTGCTTTGCCTTTAGGATGTCGATTTCTGAGGAGATAGAGCTCATTATTTTTGTTTTGAAATTTTCAAGGAGGTTTCCTATCTCTGCACGGGTGGCTCCTCCATTAGATGAATTCTGAGTTCTGTCGAAGACATCGCGTTCTAGCTTATCCTGTTTATCTCGCCTGTTATTCCTGGAAGATCCCCTGGAGTATCTTTTGCATTATTCCACATTATTTTCGAAAGAATCCTTGGAGATATCCCCCTTTCCTAACATGTTTAACATATCTATGCCATCATCCCTAATCCTACGAAGTAGGATTATCTTGAGCACATCTAACACCATGTTCGTCTGTCCAGCTCTTTGCACATTGTATAAGAGCCTCTCTACAAAATCTTCCAGAATTTCATCTTCCTTTTGCACCATTTGGAACAATTATTCTCTTTTTTCCTTGGTGTTGCAATATTCCTTATATTTCTCCAGGAACACCTATTTCATCCCGTCCCAATTAGTGACAGTTCCACCTCCTAGGCTCATGAACCAGCGTAATGCATTGTCCTTCAGAGTGGCAGGGAAGAGCTTCAACTTTTATGCATTGGTGACATAGTTGTAGCTGCGATAGAGGATATCAAACTCGAAAAAAAATTCATCTGGATCCTTTGCCGCTTTTCCATGGAAGTGAGGCAACACCGATGATGATATATTTTTCATAGGGGCTGTTCCTTCTGGCTACTGAATTGGGAATTGAAGTGTAGCCACCGTTCCTTCAAGTAGGGAATGATATTCATGATGATGGTTTTCCCCCATTTCCTCTTCTTCGTCAGATTCATGTCTATTACTCATTCCTTCTTTTGTTTTCTCTTCTTCGTTCCTCTCTTTGTTCTTTTCTTCACTCCTCTCCTCGTTCTTTTCTTCGTTCCTCTCTTCATTCTTCTCTTCATTCCTCTCTTCATTCTTTTCTTCATTCTTCAATTGATCAATAATATTTTGGTGGAACTGTGTCCACTCTTCTTCAGTTACAACATTCTCGTAAGTGTGGTAGATCGGGCTTCTACCAGTAGATTCAGTTGTACCAACTTTATCCTCTTCTACAGGGATATTTGAGGATGTCACGACTTCTCAAGTGTTCTCCACTATGGACCTTGACGCTGGCGCCCCAATATTAGTATGGCTCCTTATGATAGGTTTTTCCCGATGGGAATCCCTGGTGGATGAATTACTTTTGTCAACAAGATTGTCAATGAATGTAATTTTGCCCAATTGTGGACCTCGACCACGACCTCGACCACCTGCACTGTTAGTATTTTGTGGGGTTTTAGGAGTCCAAAGATGATCACGCTTTACCCTTATTGTATTCATGCAACCCAAATCATTACAACGAAAAATAAAAGAGACTGAATAGAAACAACTACAGGATGCAACTAATGATGGTGTTTAATTTTTATCCTCCCCGGCAATGGCGCCAAAATGTTGGGCACCCAATATGGAATGGAATTACAACTAACATACAGAGTGTACAATATTTATTGTCAACCCAGGGAAGTCTTGTATTTCTAGGATAACATGCACAATATATGCTTAAACACTAAATTACTGTAATTGAATAATCCTATCCTCTGTTCGGCTATGCTCATCCCAAGAATCTACTTAATCTAGTTGCCTTCTAAGGAATGCAATCACAATTACCTTTTGTTGTTCTCGATCTAAGAATGGAAAGATGAAAGACACATCTAGATTACAATTGCAGAAAAAGGGAAACTCTGTTTCAAACCACTTAATGATTAACCCAACTATCTTAATCTGATTATTCTAGAAATCCAAAGACATAAATTGAACATTAGTCTAGAGATTCAAAATACAGAAATTGAGTTCAGCTGTTCTGTGAATTCAAAGTACAAGAATGAAATTCTGCAATCATAAAAATAAGAGGCGAGCTGGAAGGATTCATGGAAACAACAACTAAAATATCTAAGGATGAGCAGAGATATTACAGTTACCACACAATTTGAATGAGGAATAATTACCTACTCAGTCGACTGTCACACCATGCCACTACAGGTATCCAAGAGATGCAATCACAACACACTGTAAATCCACAACTTGTTACAACATCCTACGAAGAAATAAATTTAACATAACATCACACAACAAAATAATTGAAATGCCTAATTTAACTCAGCGATCCCTGTGGAAGGTGGGCCCATCCTTCACACAGAGATGCTGGATGAACACACGCAAAAAAACCTTTAGATCTGAAGCAACTCCTTGTATTAAAAGACAGATCGATTACACAATTCCTCCTCACAGCTAATACAATGAATTTATTATGTGTTCAGCAACCCCTGGTTCGAAACAGTTCTCCATATTTATACAATGTAAATCATAACATCCTATCCCTATTATGGGGCACCCATGAAGATCTCTGATCTTCAGGCACCCTAAATGACAACAGCTGTTACAAACATGGCAGGATGAAAAATAGGAAATATAGGGAAACTATTAATTTCCCCAGGAGTGACGATATCTTCAGATCACAACTATACACGAGCAGTAGCACACTGTTGACCTCCAAGTCTGATGCATTCTGTTACAACTATCTTTGTACAACTTTGATTGGGATAACACACTGGAACCGCATTCCTTGGGTAATGGTAGGATGGATGGTAATCAGCTTGAGCGACGAATTCCCATCCTTTTCGTAGCATGTTCAGCCTGATCTTCCTGCAGTCCATATATCTCAAAATACCTTTATAAACCATCATATGTTAGTGCATTGAGAGATATGAAGCATTAGTTATCACAATCATAAGTATTAATAAAATAAAACAATGATCAATCATACCTTGGTGGTTTGAAGAGTAGAGTGGGGGTAAAACATTTATTTGGCATGCTCAATGGGGTAGGATAGGACAAAAAGAGGTAATCAAGGGTGGCCAAAAGGGGTCATTTCTGGGCCCAACACTCCCTGTATTTTGAAATAACATTAAACCCTTAGGGTTTTGTTTAGATCCTTTTGACTGCCAGCTGCGGAAGTAAATTCACCCACATGGCTTTTCTCGGGGATCATTCATTGCTACGCGTACTCTTGCACTCACTTTCACTTTAACGAGAGACCAGTCAACATACATTATATTTCGAAGAGCCCTTTTCACTTATGTTTAGTGATTTTAATGTATAATTTGAATGTTGGAGAATATTGTAGTCTATAGTATGGTAGAATGATTTTAGTGTCTTCTGTTCTTTCTACTTTTTGCATCTTCTGCATCGATTTGTGATCTTCTCATATTTGTGTCTTGATCTACATCTTATGTAGTTATTTGTGATCTTCTTTGATTTGCATCCTCTACAACTTTCTATAATATTATTGCAACAAAAAATACATAATGTTTGTGAAATATTATTTTCAATGGAAATTCTCTCCAACCTCTCTAATCTACAATTCAATAGTGTTTTTGTACCTTGTTACTTCTGTCACACATCTCAAATCTAAGCACTCTCCTTATCTACACAAATTTTGTTGATCCTCTTGATTACTTATGAACATTTGACTCTTTGTTGTATATCTTATTTTTGGTTCAATGAGCCATTGATCCCCAACATAGGAAGCTTGCACACTCATCAAATCCTATCAAAATCATCTTCAAGCTTACTTTATCAGAACCACTTCATGTCTATTTATACTACTCTTGCTCAAAGAGCGTGTACACATGTTGGGGTTCCTTTGAAATGATGAAGCTCGTACTTCCTTACTTCTTGGTTAAGCTAACCACTTTGTTTTATCTCTCATTGGTGTCTATCTTCTCATGATTTAACATGTGGATTTTTGCATACTTCAGTTCAATACCTTGATGGTATTTGTGCATATGTATTTGTGCTTTAGTGGATTCTAGTGTATATGCGTCCCATGTCTTAGTGGCATTTACGCACTTTGTAATTTATTTATATGTCGTTTTGCACCATTGAAGTATTGTCTCTTGTGGGTCTGGCGCACTTCCAAAACTAGCATACTTGTCCAACCACATCTTATTCTCATGCCTTTCATGCACCACTGAACCTTTGTCTAGTCAACTCTTTTGAATTTTTACCTTAAATAACCATGAATAGGTGCACTTAGGATTTGCGTATATACCTTAAGTAGCTCTTCATGCTGCATGCACTTCTTATGTATTTCTTCAAATTGGCATTCATATTCTGGATTTCATCATATATTTCTTCAAACTAGTACATAATCTTCATGTTATATTTGTGCTAACTTCATTCAACTTGTTTATGAAAGAGTGAACATGCATCTCCTTAACATATTCGTTATATTTCTTATGCATTCTTCATGTTCATTTGACATTCATCAAATGTTCTTTCTTTCATGTGTCCCTTTTCAACATTTGACATCAATGGCAATACCAATGTTCAACAATAACTTCCTTACAATAGACAAGGAAGAATGGCGAGTTTCCTAATGTCATTTTTAGTGTTACCTTATCAACCCATAATGCATTGGGAAGGGCTTTGTACGGATACTTTTGAAGTTCATGAATAGTCTTTTTTAGGATGCAAATTAATTTTTTGTTGGTTGATTATGTTAAGCCATTACTTTGAGGATAATAATTGGTAGAATATTTAATATTGATTCCTTTTTCTAAAGAGTATTCAATCAATTTTAAAGATGAGAAATAAGTTGCATTGTTAAAAAGAAAGGAACTTGGGATACCAAACTTAGAAATGATATACTGATGAATGAAGGATATCACTTGAATTTCATTGAATTTTTTCAAAGGAATCACTTTAGTCTATCTAGTGATGTAACTTGTAGCAATCAATATATATTTATGGATTTGTGAATAATTAGGAGTGATCTCACCAATTATATCTAAGCCCCATTACTTGTATTGACCTTCAACCATGACTGGTTGTAATGGAAAAGCAGGCTTCTTCTCTCTCCAAGAATATGTTTGGAAAACTTTGCACTTCCTTGCATAAGCATAAGCATATTTATACAAGGTAGGCCAATAATAACCAACATAAAGGATTTTGTGTGTAGTGGTTTCTCCATCAAAATTTTCTACTACTAGTCCATCATGTAATTCAATTAAAACCCTCTGCATCAAGTTTTCCAAATATATCAACAACACATCATCCTAATTTTTTCTAAATAGCACTCCATTTATAAGTTGATATTGAGCAAATTTTAATCCAATTGCTCTTTTCTTGCTGGTTTCTAGATACTATGGTGTAGTTCCATGAGTGAGATAATACTCGTAATACTACAAATTGGTAGATGTATGAACAAAATAAATTTCTTGATTGTTGATTTTTGCTTCATTTTACCGAGCCTATTTCTTCTTCTACCTGTGAACCTTCTAATTCTGAAGCGAATTTACACAATCCTTGACCCTTTACATTCTTAACATGTTTAATTTGGAGGTCATATTCTTGTAGTGTTGTCATCTAATTTTCCCTTCGACCTCCTAATACTTCCTAAACAAGTAAATTTTGAACTATAAGATGTAGTACAGTGACTTTCATGTGAAATGTTAAAAGATAAGGTTGAAAATGTTTTATAGCATTAAAGTTGGCTGCAAAAGCTTTCTCATCCACCTATGTATAACTCAATTATGATCCTTACAAACTAGAACTCATAAAAAATATAAACTTCATATAACTACGAATTCTTTGGGTCAAAGCCACTGCATATGATGAGTCAGAAGCAAAAGTGTAAAGTATAAATTCATTATCAAAATTAGGACTTGTCAAGGTAGGATTTTGTGCTATTTCTTATTCAATGAAAATAAATGATTTTTTTTCCTTTTTATGTTAGGGTACACAGGGTACTCCCAAAGGACCGAACACCAAGAATAGCCGCTTCACACAAACAGATCACAGATCAATACACCAATGTTTTTCACGTGGTTAAAACCCTCGAGAGGGAAATAGTCCACGGCCTCGGCCAAATAGCTACTAGGAGCAATTTATTATGCAAAAGAAAGAAATTTACATGAGCTTCTCATAATCGATCAACTAGCCAAGGACCCTCTATGCTCTTTAAATAGAGATCATAGACCAATCGGGTGTTAAGCCATGGATCAATGGTAGGTATGATCTAAGAGAAGTTGAACTGTCGGATCACTCTATGTCTAGAACATATCGTGACCGTCGGATTAGAATATTTACAAATGCATACTAATGCATACTAAAGGAACACACTTTTACCTAATGGATATATTACACAAGTTGATCTTAACTAACTCCTAAGTGTCTAAATATCCTAACATCCCCCCTTAAGAACAACTTGGGATAGGATTGAAGGATTTACAAAAGTGACACTATTAGGAGAAGGAAGGAGGCATTAGAGCCTATCCCCCCTTAAGGACACATTCCTGAACTCCTAACATAGACCGAAGTTTAGAAAACTTCGCTTCTGTAAGAGACTTGGTGAAGATGTCTGCAACTTGATCATCTGTAGGGCAATAGAGCACTTCAATAACACGATCATGAACAAGATTTCTGATGAAGTGCATGTGTAGCTCAATGTGTTTGCTGCGCTAATGTAGAACTGGATCTTTGGCAAGCTTGATGGCACTTTGATTGTCGCACCAAAGTGGAGTAGGATACTGCTGCTCGAATCCAAACTCTGAAAGGATCTGTCGAAGCCACAAGGCTTCCTGACTGGCATTAACTGCTGCTTGATATTCTGCTTCTGCTGAAGAAAGAGCAAGAGCTTGTTGTTTCTTACAAGCCCAAGTGATAGGTCCAGATCTCAGACTGAAAACATAACCTACAGTAGACTTCCGATCATCAGGATCGCAGTGAAACCAACCAACAAAGGTTTCCCCCCTGTACTGTAATGAATCCCAAACTGAATTGTACCTCGAATATATCGAAGTATTCTTTTTGCTGCTTTCCAGTGACTTTCATGAGGAGTTTGCATGTAACGGGAAACACGACCAATGGCAAAGGAAAGGTCAGGATGGGAATGAGTCAAGTATAAAAGACTACCAACAAGCTGACGATACAAGGTGGCATCTACTTCAGGGGAAGTACAAGTGGCAGAAAGTTTGACTCCGGACTGGAAGGGAGAAGGGGTTGGTTTACAATATTCCATGTGAAAGCGACGAAGAAGGTCACAAGCATACTTAGACTGGGAAAGAAAGATTCCTTCTTTGGTTTGCAAGAATTGGAGACCAAGAAAATAATGCAAATGTCCTAAGTCTGACATTTCAAAAGTTTGCTTAAGACAGGTTTTCACATGGGTTATAAGGTTAGGGTCACTACCAGTAAGGATAAGATCATCAACATAAAGAACAAGTATGATGAGATGGTTTCCTACTTTCTTGGTATAGACATTAGGATCAGAATGACATCTAGAAAAAACAGTGTCAAGGAGAAAGCTATCCATTTTGGCATACCAAGCTCTAGGAACTTGCTTAAGGCCATATAAGGATTTCTTAAGGAGACAGACGAGGCTAGAGTTATTCTGAACATATCCAGGGGGTTGTTCCATGTAAATTTCCTCATGTAAATCACCATGTAAGAAGGAAGACTTGACATCCATTTGATGGACTTCCCAGTTATGTAAGGCTGCAAGGGAAAGAACAAGGCGGATGGAGTTCATTTTTGCTACAGGGGCAAAGGTTTCATTGTAGTCAATCCCTTCAACTTGGGAAAAACCTTTGGCAACTAACCTTGCCTTAAGTCTTTCAACACTTCCATCTGATGCATACTTAGTTCTGTAGACCCATTTACATCTGAAAAGTTTTCTTCCTTTTGGAAGAGGAACAAGATCCCAAGTATCGTTTGCCATTAAAGAACGATATTCTTCATCCAC
>LPNX010016399.1:94783-115180 GCA_001517045.1 Pseudotsuga menziesii | reverse complement strand
ACTCAAGACTTATCAAGATGAAAAACAACTTTGGACCAAGTGAGCTAAGTTTAAAAGGTACGTAAAAGTATGGAAAGAGGAAGGGGGCTTTTTTTTTTTTTTTACTCTTCTTTCTCGTTTTCCGTGCTTGCTTTCTTTTCCTGCAAATCACAAAAAAAAACGAAAAACAAAAACAAAAAAACTTTTTCCACACAATGGGGTTAGATCTTGGTTAGCTTACCCGGTAAGTCTACGTTTTCAAGTTTTCTCGTTGTTTCTGATTTGCCGTGATCGCACAAGCTGCACGGCAAAGAGCATACGTAGCCGAGAAGACAAGAATTTTTTTTTTCCCTCACTGTTTCTGATTCGCCGCGATCGCGCAAGGTGCACGGAAAAGAGCATACGCAGCCAGGGAAGACAACAGTCCGAGACTAAAATAAAAAAGATCTAAAAATAAAACTGATAAAATATGAGAGATTTAAAAAAAAACAAAACCGTCAATGTAACATTATACCTTCAGATTTGCCGAAATGGGTGTTTCTGGAGAAAACGGAAATGGTTTTCGGTGAAATGAAAACTATTTCCAAATGGAAACGGTGCTCCGGACGCAATGGAATAGATCCCACAGGCCACAAATTCACAGAAAATCCAAAAAACAAAAACCCTTTCAAAGTTTCGGCAACACCGGTTCCAGATCTTGATCAAAACCGAAAACAGCTCTTCATAAAAGCTCTGATACCATGTTAGGGTACACAGGGTACTCCCAAAGGACCGAACACCAAGAATAGCTGCTTCACACAAACAGATCACAGATCAATACACCAATGTTTGTCACGTGGTTAAAACCCTCGAGAGGGAAACAGTCCACGGCCCCGGCCAAATAGCTACTCGGAGCAATTTATTATGCAAAAGAAAGAAAGTTACATGAGCTTCTCATAATCGATCAACTAGCCAAGGACCCTCTATGCTCTTTAAATAGAGATCATAGACCAATCGGGTGTTAAGCCACGGATCAATGGTAGGTATGATCTAAGAGAAGTTGAACCGTCGGATCACTCTATGTCTAGAACATATCGTGACCGTCGGATTAGAATATTTACAAATGCATACTAATGCATACTAAAGAAACACACTTTTACCTAACGGATACATTACACAAGTTGATCTTAACTAACTCCTAAGTGTCTAAATATCCTAACATTTTATCCCATTTAACACTAATATTATTTTTAATCATTTCTTGCAAAGGCTTAACTATTTCAACAAAACTTGGATAAAATCTTCTTACCAGGTTGGTTTTACTGAAAAATGATTGCATAGACTTTTTATTATGAGGAAAAAACCACAAGATAATAGTTTTATTCCTCGTAGGCTCAATCATGATTCCAAATTTTGAAACAATAAATCCAGGCAGTTTACCTTTCGGTACAACAAAATTAATTTTATTAGGATTCAAGGAAATGCCATAGCTTCTACGTTGGTAAAAAATTTGCTTGATATGATGAATGTGATCATTATGTTTCTTGAAAAGACTGTAACATCATCTCCCTTTTTTCACATGGTTCATAGCCTCGATATTTGTGGTCAGGGCTCACTACATCCACAACAGCAATTATAGGAGGGAGACTCGAAGGGCCCCCCCCTATTGAATCCAGTTTTTGGGAGCCTAACCTCGAAGGAATGTTGGAGGAGCTAGTCGGCTAAGCTGACTAGACTCAGTAGTCGACTAATTGTAGATTAGGTCGACCTCATAGGTCGTGTCAGTTGGTTGAAGAGACAGGTAGTTTCTATAACTATTTTGTAAACATATATCTAGGTTGTTGAGCCAGATAGATACTAGGTTCAATTTGTTGTATGAACCCACATGTGTAATTGAGTAATATAATCTGTTATTCTGTCTACCATTCTTGTCTCTTGTAATGTTATTGTTATATGATTCTTTATGTGTAACGTTGGTAACCTTGCAATATGATTGATTACAACATTGGTTCCATTGTCGATTGTACGTATACTGATGACATGACTATGACTATATGATCTCAGAGCAGGAGATTAAGAACTAGTGGGAACATAAGATTGCAAATTACTTGAAGAATTCCGTAAGAAGAAATAGACTGACTATTGCACAAGAAAAGGAGAACTTTTTCTCTGAAACAGATGAAAATTTTTGTCGAGTTTGTGACTCAGTATTTGAAAAAACTACTGGATGAAAAAACCGGTAGAAGATAAAGGACAACAGTTGCTCCAAAATTTAACGAGGGGAGGCCACACAAATTTGTTTGAGTAGTTTGAAAGAATCGTTGACGAGTTCTGTGAGGAAAGAGCAGTCGACGAAAGAGTCTCTATGGACGGTGGAGGATTCAGTTTCTCCAATTCAAAGAAGTGTCGACAGAGTTTGTCACTATTGCATATATGTTTTATTAATAGAAATATCAATTTCCTGTCCAATACATGTGCATAACTGTGAATATTATATCCATGGATGTAGTTATTTTGCTTATACATGATGGTTTATATATGCTAGAGTGGGTCTAACACTTTGATATATAGCATGCTTGTATTTTTTTCTATTATTGAGAGAGAATTGTGAATACAAGCGTGTTGGAAAAGATCAACAGGGATCTACATCAACCGTCCGGAATAAGGTACACTTCATATCCCTTAGTGTTAGATGTATTTATTTCTCTTGCATATTGGAATGGATTGGTTTCTGGTGTCATTCATTCTGTTTTGGTACACCCCAAGACATAGGATCTTTCTATTCGTAACATATATTTTTAATCCTTTATCCTAAACCTCTCATGGTATTAACTACTTCATCAATGCGTAAGAAATAGTTTTCTATATATTTATTTTCCTCCATATTTAAGCTTTCAAATTGACTCCTATAAGATTGTAGTTTAGCATTATTTACCTTAGTATCTCCTTCATAAATATTTTTAAGTTTTTCTGATAACTCATTTGCTGACTAACAGTGCATTGCCTTAACAAATATAGAACCCGCCAAGCCTCCAAGATTTGCATACATTGCTTTGGAATTACTTTCATAGAGTTTCTTACCTGTGGAATCTATTGGAATAGTTGCTGAATTTTTGTATTCATTCAACACAGCATGACAAACATCAACTCCTTGAGACTGCAAAAAAAACTTCATCCCAACACTCCAAAAAGCATAGGTATGCCCATCCAATAAAGGTAATCCATGTTTAGAAAACTCAGATTTCATATCCATCATAAAAAATAAAATACTTCCAGAAGTTAAACTGACCCTGAAGCAACCGACTCTAATACCAATAGTTGGATAAGACAAACTAACCGAGAGGGGGGGGGGTGAATCAGTTAGTTACCAGAATTTACTTTTTATTCCTTTTTAAATAAGACAAAGCAATTAATCAAACCATAAACACCGAGACATGAAATTTTTCATGAGGAAACCCATAAAGGGAAAAAAACTCTTTCTTTAGATGTAGGGCAATCATCAACTTCTTAATACATCATTTTTATTTGAGTCAATAATTCAAATGAGGTAGATACCTCTATTTCTTCAACATCTACTAAAAATAAGCTTCTACTCCTTCTTTGTAGAAGCATCAACTTGTATTAAACACTTATAGTCTTCTCTAACTCCTCCATTCCTCCTTGTAGCACAAGCACCAACCTGTTTCACAAACTTTCAAGCTAAAACATGTTACCTTTTTCAAATCCAAGTAGTATCAAATATAAACTTTATTAAGAACAACTCTGTCAAATGCAAATATGTCAAAACATCTCTGTCAAAACCATCCTGCCAAGACCATCTCTATCAAAACATCTTTGTCAATAACCAACTTATCTATGTCAAAACACCTCTGTAAAAAACCAACTTATCTCTATCAAAAACCAACTTATCTCTGTAAAAAAAACTCTATAATTTTGTCTCAAAACATCTTCATTTATGCAGCAAGTCAGTGTATATAAAACTCAGAACTTCAATGCCTGTAATTAATGATATAAATTCTCTTAATTTATTTGCAGATACTTTTGAATTAAATCTTACAGGTAAAGATCCAAGTGCCTTTTGCACAATATTGATATTGTTATAGTTGATTTTACCACACTTGGTAGATCACATATTTATGGCCTTCCATGTCCCTGTGTAGAATCCTTGAACTCCCTTTTCTCAAGTTATACTTTGATGTCCCAAGAAACTCCCCAAAAAACATGTCTTTATGTGTATACGCGACTTTTAAAACATATCTGCATGTACACGCAACTTTTGAGCCAAAACACGCGTACATAAGGAAATGTTCATGAAGACAAAAGTTTTTGGAATTTTCCTCATAAAGTCCCAAATAAATTGACACTTGTCCTTCCATATGCCTTGAGAACGCTCGGACTCGAGCCTCCATTGCCCATTTGGAGGGCTCTATATTGAGCCTCTTGGATGCATTGAAGGAGAAGAATTTGGAGGGCAAGGTGTGATGTCCCCGAACCTTGAGATAAGCCCAAAGGTGCTAAATTAAGACTAAATAAGGTTTAAGAAAAATGGATATATATAAATTACTATTGATCAGACTAACCATTCACCCAAATAAATTAAATTCTAGAGATTCATTTATAACTAAACTTTGCGACACTTAATTATTTAATTACGGCACTTAATTAAATAATTAATTGCGACACTCGATTAATAATTTCCAAAGTGCAATCTAAAGGTAATAATTGAAAAATGAACATCAATAATGCATGCTAAACATCATATTCGTTGTGAATAACTAATTTATGTATTTTGGGTTTGTTTGCTAGCATAGTTTATAAATAACCAAGTATTGATGTCATTGATTATTTGAAAATTAATCTACTTTTTCGGTGTTATTATATGTGTGTTGTTAGTGACCATAAAAAGTAAGGAAAACCACATATCATGGAGCATACATAGGCTGCAATCTACAGCCACACCGAAATCTGCAATCTACAGCCACACCGAAACCATAGCAAACAAGAACACCGGCTACAACTACAACCCTCAAAATCGGCTCCCGATGACTGTCCCCTACAGTCATCTCTCACTAATAAAAATAATATCATATGGGTACCACCCTCCATCCATCGATTAATTTTACATATAGAATCATCTCTCATCCTCAGGTCTGCAACTAAGAAAAATTATGCAACCAAATGATTTACAATAAAATGACAGGTGCATTCATCTCGGCACCGGAAAGCTATCAGACCATAACAAACATATCTTGGTCATCCGTAAATATTTTTCAATGAAAAGAAAGGTGTTATTTACTAGAAACATTGCTCCAGACGCAATGGAATAGGTCTCACAACCCAGAAATGAGCATAGATGGTATAAACATATCATATGGTTGCGCCCCTCTCAATAAAATAGAGCAAAAATTACAATTTATGGTTATGAAGAAGAAAAATAGAAAGAAGGTAACAAGAATAGAAAATAAATTCCATGAGATTCATCCTTCCTCCATGTAGATCCTGAAATTCAATACATGAACACTCAAACAACCAATCATCCATCATTTCACATATACCAAATAAAATAATGTAATGAAAACACAACATAAGAGAAATACGTATCTCAAAATATAAGTAACTGGCTACAGCAGGACAACTTTCCTCCCATCCGTAGACACCGTGAATCCTTCCTCGCTTCAAGAGGTCACCCCAGAGCTGAGACCATGGATCCATGGGTATATTCTCACTTAGTCTCACTACTCTCGAAACTACCTCTTTTGAGAGACACAATGCTTCCCACTACTACTTTCCTGTCCGTCTCCACTGCCTATGGGATGTGACCTAGCTCGGCATTCCCATTTCCTAGATTCCTGTGTGAGAACCTAGACTAGTAGAGTGATATAATGGAAGAAAAGGGAATAAATAGACTCCCTCTAAGTCTCAAAACACTCTCAATAATATTAACCTTCCCAACACGGGTAGATAGCATAAATCGCATGGTCTAAAGCTCAAGATTAACTTCAACAATGAGATGGCATATGGATTTATAGCATGAGGAGGACCATTCTAACCCAAATGGATTCACCCAAATTAGAGATAAGTAAGGTTTAAACTTTGTCATGGATAATTAACTTGAATTAGTGGAGTGGTGGCTTAGTGAAAAGATTCCCTTTCTCGAATTAGCACCATGAGGAGGAGTTACCCAAAAACTAAGGAGTGGAGCCATGAAGAGCACATGGAGGCACACTAATGCACAAAGGGGGTTACAAAACATAAAGGAGGTCGAAATAGGTGAGAGAGGGCATCCAATGGGATCATAAATATCATGGAAGCACAAAAATAGGATCACCAATGCATGGTGTAAGAGTGGAAGCAAGAAAATAGCTTACAGTCCTAAAAACTAGGAAAGCGCTCATAAATGACCATAAACACATAAATGTGAGGGAATATTTTCCCAAGGATGGATTCCTATGCAATATGGGCCCACTAAGGTGTGCAAAATATGCAAAAATATCTCCATAGTCCATAATTATTGAGAATAGGGTTCGTTGTACAAGGTTTGGGTGGCGAACATTATTAATCTCACCAAGGTGCAAACATGAATTGGGATGGACAAAGTTAAGTAAAAAATAAGTTATAAGGTGCTAGGAATGTCCCCATTCCCCCTCACTTTATGGAATCCATGGTCCCCCATACTCTTTTAGATTCATTTGCTAAGCCAATTGTTTATTTAATCAATCATTAACAACATTCAAAGATAACAAAGATTCTAGTAATAACATTAACATTAATAATAACACCAAAGTACAAGGTCATGTTATAAAACAATAATAATAAATCCTTAATTAAATTCATCATTAAATGGAGTAAAATTCCACAATCATATAAAATATCATAAGTCCATAATGCAAGAGAACATAAGTCACATGAAGGATCATAAGTCCGGGGCTTAACAACTAGGGTATTACACAAGGAAACTATAATTCATTGTTTCCTCACTTGTTTATGCTTGATTTTTCATCCCTTTGTCCCTTTGGAGCACATAGTGTTGCTTCTCTTCCCAAGCTTGCCTTTTATTTCTAAGCTTGTCCTAGTTAGATCCCATTTTGTAGTTTGGTACCCATGTTGAGATTTCTCCTTTAGGTTTGGGAGTCCTTGTAGTCCCGCCATGTCCTTGATTAAGAGATTCATACTCCTATTGAACTTTATGCATTCCATCTCCCACAGGGACTCCCTTGTATATCAATTTGTAATTGCATTTCATGCATTTTGCTTTCCTTATTGATCTTTTTGTTGGATCCCTGCTTCAGATTTATAATCCATGTAGCCCGATCTTGTCTCAATCCTATCCAAACAAATCATTTTACATACCCTTTGTAGCTTGATCACCCCTTACCGAGAGGATACCTTCCCCCGAGTGCCGTTATCGTGCACATGCTTCCTTGCATCGAGCATAGGTATGTTGCACTGCTTGGAATTAGTTTGCTTTCCTGTGAAACTCGTCTCCTCCTAGTTGTATACTATAAGTACTTTTATTCTTTTTCAAGCTTTTCAAATCTAAAAAAGTACAAAAAAAGTCAAAAAACATAAAAATACAGATGGGAAATGATATTATCTTTGGCGGTTGTTGAGTCATGTCACCTTCAAACAGAGCACTATATAACACATCCATTGGTTGGGTTCTTAGTATGAATTTAGTAGTTGTACTCATTACTCTGAGATTTCTCCACCAACTGGTTATGCTTCCAGTCCATATGGATCCTCTGTTGATGCCTCCCATGTCGCATAGATGTCCCAGTTTGCATATCGAGTCTATGCTGGCTATCTTCAGTCATCATTTTCCTTATGCTCTTGTTTGAATGAAGTTTATCCTGAGTCGGCCATTCCTCAGTTATCTTGACTTTGCATGTCGGCCATTCTCGGTACAGTTACTGGTTCATGCACATATTGTTCATTTGAGTTCTTCCACATTATCAAGCGTTGATGAGTAGCTCGTGTTGGTTTATGGGGGATTCCCTAATTCCCTCCTTCCAACAGTTTCCATTCCATCGAATTTAGATCATTTATTCTGGAATAGGATTCTATAGTCCATTTGAGTGCCTTGAGATTTACAGTCATCAGTGGTAGGTTCTCTCACCATTGGTAATTTTGGGAATACATCAATGTTCCTTGATCGATGGATTCTTTCAAGTGTTCGACCTCAACACATATATTCACTCTTTTTAGATTACACTTTGTACGTTTATTCCCATTATCATTATCGGTGGGATATATCGTGTCTGTTAACGGTATACACCAATGACTAGTAATCAAACGATGGACCATCATGTTCAACCTCGACACCTTTATTCATGTGATGAGACATGTATTCATAGTTGTTTGCGTAGAAGACCTCTAATATGCCATTCCACATATGCTACCTCCTTGATCGTGCAAGTATTCATGAGATGCCAGCTCTCATGACCAGATTCCATTATATTATCAGATATATTCATCCATTATGGAGATCTTTCCCACTGTATATTGTACATGGCAATGACCACACATGACATTTGTATATCATGCGTATTCATGGCCATTGTACTCTTATGTATCTGGGATTGATATATGTATATCTGCAGTCATATGTAGAGATTTGTCATTGTATTGTATTGATGAGTGGCTGGTTCTTCCACCTGGGTCTTCATTACTCCACTTCTCAGATGGATATATGTATTTCATCCATCATGTTACCCCTCTGAACTCACACATTAGGGGGAATATATTATATATGATTTTACCACACTTCGTAAATCACATCTTTATGGCCTTCCATGTCCCTCTGCAGACTCCTTGAAACCCCTTTGCTCAAGTTATACTTTGATGTCCCAAGAAAATCCCCAAAAACACATGTTTATGTGTATACGTAACTTTTAAAGCAATATCTGCGTGTACACGCAGATTTTGAGCCAAAAACTGCGTACATAGAGAAATGTGCATGAAGACAATTTTTTTTGGAATTTTACTCATAGAGTCCCAAATAATTTGACTCTTGGCCCTCCATATTCCTTGAGAACGCTTGGACTTGACCCTCCATTTCCCATTTGGAGGGATATATATTGAGCCTCTTGGATGCGTTGAAGGAGGAGAATTTGGAGATCGAGGAAACTATAGTTCATTGTTGCCTCACTTGTTTATGCTTGATTCTGCATCCCTTTGTCCCTTTGGAGCACATAGTGCTGCTCTTCCCAAGCTTACCTCTTCTTTGTAAGCTTGACATTGTGATGGAGGATTGAAGTGGTGAAGGTACAGGTGGAGGACTTGGTTTCTCCAGTTCGAAGAAGTGCTGATAGAGTTTGTCACTATTGTATCTCTTTTTTATTAATAGAAATATCCATTTCCTATCCAATACATGTGCATAACTATGAATATTGTATCCATGGATATTGTAGTTATTTTGCTTACACATGACGGTTTATATATGCTATAGTGGGTCTAACACTTTGATATATAGAATTCTTGTATTTTTTGTTGTTATTGAGAGCGAATTGTGAATACAATTGTGTTGAAAAATCTCAACGAAGATCTGCATCAACAGTATGAATAAGGTATGCTTCATATCCCTTAGTGTTAGATGTATTTATTTCTCTTGCATGTTGGAATGGATTGGTTTCTAGTGTCATTCAACCTGTTTTGGTACACCCCAAGACATAGGAAGTTTCTCTCCGTAACATATATTTTTAATCCTTTCTCCTAAACCTCCAATGGTATTAAGTACTTCATCAATGCGTAAGAAATAGGTTGCTATATCTTCACTTTCCTCCATATTTAAGCTTTCAAATTGACTCCTATAAGATGTAGTTTAGAATTCTTTACTGTAGTATCTCCTTCATAAATATTTTTAAGTTTGTCCCATAACTCTTTTGCTGACTCACGGTGCATTACCTTAACAAATTCAGAACCTGCCAAGCCTCCAAGAATTGCATACATTGCTTTGGAATTACTTTCATATATTTTCTTACTTGTGGCGTCTGTTGGAATAGTTGCTGAATTTTTGTATCCAGTCAACACAACTTGACAAACATCAACTCCTTGATACTGCAAAAACAACTTCATCCTAACACTCCAAAAAGCATAGTTATGCCCATCAAATAAAGGTAATCCATGTTTAGTAAACTCAGATTTCTTATCCATCATAAACAATCGAATACTTCTAGTATTTAAACTGACCCTGAAGCAACCGGATCGGATACCAATTGTTGGATAAGACAAACTAATTGAGAGGGGGGGTGAATCAGTTAGTTACCATAATTTACTTTTTATTCCTTTTAAAATAAGACAAAGCAATTAATCAATCCATAAACACTGAGACGTGTAATTTTTCATGAGGAAACCAATAAAGGGAAGAAAACTCTTTCTTTAGATGTAGGCCAAGCATCAAATTCTTAATACATCAATTTGATTTGAGTCAATAATTAAAATGAGGTACATACCTCTGTTTCTTCAGCATCTACTGAAAATAATATTCTACTCCTTCTTTGTACAAGCATCAAATTGTATTAAAGACTTATAGTCTTCTCTAGCTCCTCCCTTCCTCCCTATAGCACAAGCACCAACCTGTTTCACAAACTTTCATGCTAAAACCTGTTACCTTTTTCAAATCCAAACAATATCAAATATAAACTTTATTAAGAAGAACTCTGTCAAATGCAAATCTGTTAAAACCTCTCTGTCAAAACCATCTCTGTCAAAACCATCTCGTCAAGATCATCTCTATCAAAACATCTCTATCAAAAACCAACTTATCTATGTCAAAACACCTCTATCAAAAACCAACTTATCTCTATCAAAAACCAACTTATCTATGTCAAAAAAAACTCTATAATTATGTCTCAAAACATCTTCATTTATGCAGCAAGTATTGTATATAAAAATCATAACTTCAATGCCCGTAATTAATGACATAAATTCTCTCAATTTATTTGCATCTAGTATCTAATTAATCTCATCATAACACAAATCATACATAGTTTCAATGCATAACATCTACTTCATTTCAATGATTAAGATGACCACTCCATTTCTTCAGTCTACAGAAAACTCATTAACTTTTCAAAGCTCTGCATACCATTTTATTGATTTTACTTGATCAATACACAGTTATATAAGCACACATACAAGAATTGTATTCAATCCAAAGATCCAGCAATACTTCCTCTGTCACAACGTGCAGGAAATGTACTGAATTCATGCAATACTAACTGTAAAAGAGGAATTTACAATACAATATTTAATTCATTCATAACGTGTGTTGATATATCACTGAAACTCAATGCATACCATTATTTATTTAACCAATGCAGTCAACTCAAGTATCTATCTCTTTTACACTTCATTCATTGCTAAGACATTTATACATTTTATTCATTGCTGAGACACTTCTGCATTTCATTCATTGCTGATACTTTTGTGTTTTATTCATTGCCAAGACTTCTGTGTTTTCTGTGTGTACATAAGTTTTCCTTCACATCTGTGCACACATTCCCTCTCGTTTTTTTAATATTACAACACTTCCATACATCTCTTTCTCTTGTACTTCTCTAAACAGTTAGCAATCTCTAAATAGTTAGATATAGTTATCAGAACTATGTAAAACCATTTCTCAATAGAGATTACAAATCATTTTGGCCAAAATGTGAATAAACCCCAACTGTTTGTCAACGCTATCTATGTCTCAATTCTTGCAAAGAATATGAGATGAGGCGCCAATATTTAGCAGAGGAACTTTGGTCATAAGTTTGATAGCTAAAAACATTGGAATCATAAGAATGATATCTTAGGAATTCTTTTAAATAATATGTTTATATAAATAAACGTTTACATCAATGACAAACATCATTTATCTAACCAAAAAAATCACAACTCCATTTTTTCATCAATGAAACTCATTCAACTGACCAACAACTTCACTTGAAACTTGAGGTTCCCCAAATCTATTTGGGTAAGCTTTCAGCCTTAGGAATAAATCTAAAATATGAAGTGCAACAATATATATTTCACTTCTGTCTAACCAAATACACAAAACAACTTAAGAAAATAAACACTAAACAATTGTACCTCAAGAGAACTATGTTTCCAACCCTTAGGGTACAAATTCGAACATATAACAGATCTGAAAACTATTTAATTACATCAGATTTATTACAGTAATAACTCTTCCACTTAGCTTCTATATGTTTTTCAAATCATCCGACAAAACCATCCAATTGTTCATGACAAATCTACATACCAAACAACCCTAATAAGCTGAAAATCGAATTTGTGAGTACACAAAGTTTGAACAGCAAAGCATTCTTCCTATGTACATTAAAATGAAGTTACAAGTACATACCAACAACTTATCCCAAGTTGGTAAAAGCTATTCCTTCAATCTTATCACAAACTAGGACTCTCCAATGCTCTCAAGACCCTAGCTAGGCCATCCACCACTGATGGAAAACCCTAACCAACAATACAAATTCCTAGTAAGACATCCCACCAAGATATCTAGCAGATTAGCCACACCAAAGGCTCCATGACAAGCTAGAATCAACATAAACATCTAGTTGACCCAGGTCCTTCCCACATAAGGACTGAAACCCTAACAATTCATGGCTTCTCTAGGAATTTCCTCTCACAAACCTTAGAACCTTACTCCCTTATTTCCTTACTTCTATACTTATTGTTTTGATACTTCTATACTTCGAGAATTAACAAGATGGCCTTGTTGAGTTACATGCATCCACAAAACCTAGAAAAGTCTCTAACTGTCAATTAGGTATAGCCCAAGTGGTTCTAGGATGGAGTGTTATCCTCCCCACTTAGGTTCTTTCTAAGAAATTGGAATAATACACAAACAATTGTGTGTATGAGGAGAATGAACAAGATGACCTTGTTGAGTTACATGCAATCACAAAACCTAGAAGAGCCTCTAACTATGAATTAATTCTAGCCCAAGTAGTTATGGGATGGGGCGTTATCATCCCCACTAATTATGTTCTATTCACGTAAGTGACATGTTGAACCCATAATAAGTTTATTGTTGTAATGGATTTGAGCATTGTTGTTGGCTTCACCTTATGGCCTGAAGAATCTAGGGTTTATCTTGGGTACCATCCTCAAAATGAGGGGAGTACCCAATGGTTTTCCCAAGATATTTACTTGGAAAAAAAAGAACCTCTAACTGACAATCTTGAAGATGAAGGTTGTGCGGAATTGATATCATTCAAAAATTTATATTTGATGCACCCACATGCACCATGACACCTTGATTTTCAAAATGGCATCCCTAGTTACAACCTCGTACCCACAAAATTTTCCAACTTAGGATCTATACCCATTCCTAATAGACTAACCAAAACAAAACCTTATATCTCAATCCCTAGCTATAAACACATCTATTATCGAAATCAAAACTTACTTTATTGCCAATGTACAAGTGCACATTGAGAACGACTACACTAAAATCCCTTGAAGTCTTTGGAGGGTCAAAAGAATGCACTAATTGCAACCCATGTTGCAATGGACTATGTATTATATCATGTCAATTATTTGACAGTACATACATACCTAACATTTTGATGAGAGGAAATTCTAACATGTTGGAGTGCCTAGCCTAATATAACTTAAACAAGCTGTGAATTTTATGAACAGAGAGAAATTTCCAATCTCAAAATTAATTACAATTAACTTCAACATATCAGATACTGAAGAATATGTACCTAGGTATTTCCTATCCAATAAGGAGAAGTTGTAAGTTTTCATATAATGAAAACATGATTAATGAAAACCAGTAAGAAATAACAAATTTTAAATTGATTTAAATGATAACAATAGAGCATGTAATTAATAAATTGGAAATTAGAAAGAATCATGGAGTAGCAAACCATTAAATGCTTTATTTCCTAAAAGGAAAGAGAGAAGAGAATATACTTCAGCCTGAATATAGTGCACTTCCTTGACATGAAAATCTACATTTTCACTTTTCTCTTTGCTCTCAAGAACACTGCATATTTCTTTAGTCCATGTATCATTTAGATTCTGGTGCTTACTATATAGTGACACATCAATGTCACCTTCAAGAAAATAGGTTTTCAGTGGAACAAACCCAAAAGCAAAGACCTGAAAGCCACATAGAACATCAGTTGGAGTCTTTGTAATGTTGATGTCCATTTTTGTCATCGTTTTTGGCCATTAAACTTACTCTGTTGGCACTACTTTTGTCATTTTTGGCATATTAATCCATACTTCTTGCCATTTAGACCATCAATTAGACCCAAGTATGAACTTACTTACATATCACTTGAATCTTGATTAAATCTCATCATTTTATGGTTTTCTGACAATTACCTCATATTTCTAGACATTCTTGGTATATAGTTTTTGTTCTACAGGTTGTGGTCGTCATTTGGACCTTCATTCAGACACATGTTCACGCTGAAGATGCCCAGCTGCATTTGGACCATCTTTCATCCCTCCATTCACACCATTGGATTCGTTGGTTGGAATATTCTGGAGCAATAAAAACAAAAACCGTGACATGGGTTTTGTTGGCAGCATGGCCCTCATGGTTTGTGAGCCTTTGTTATAGAATATCTGCGTTCCTATCCATCCAGCTCGACAGTGCATCCTCTGCTCACGTCAAGGAGAACCAACACCTGTGGAATCAGGCAGACGACCGGTGTGCTGTGATGAGTTGTTTCTGTAGCAATTAAGACCTCTATTTTTAGAGAGGTTGACCACTGAAAGGATTGACCTTCTCTCTTGTTTTAAAAATTATATAAAGAGGCATCTGGTGGAGAAACACAACAGTGATTTTATGCATAAAAACGCTGATTTAGAATATGCTTTGTAATGTTTTTAAGTTAATGGAAGTTTCTGGTTTTTAGTTGTTGATGTTCTGTTGGTGATTGAGCTGAGTTAGCTTCAAATCCTTGATTGCTGAGAAGGGCCCTTCAACAACCGGAGGTTTTTGTGTATATTATGTATTTCTTTTTTAAAAGTAAATAGTTTATTTTTCAGTACATGTATTCAATGTGGTTCCCTGTAGATGTTGTTTGATTTCCTGTTGCTAATATAATTTACATTTTCAGAATCTAGAATGATCGGTCATGCATAGTTTCTCTTAGTTTGCTTTCATTCTTTTCATTTGTAACTAGATAAATTTAACTAGTTAATGTTTCAAGTTCGGTCTGTAGTTAGAGTTAGTTTTGATTATTTTCATGTAGCTATAGATTAGTTTCACTTACGTTCCAGCCTTGTTCTATTATGCAATAGAAATAGTTTATTTCCTTAGATAATGATTAGTATAAGTTGCTTCTTGTTATTCCACCTTTAAACAGTCTACTTACTTCTTTCCTTGCAATGCAAGTTCATATACATAAACTAGCTAGAATTAGATCATTTAGTCTTCTTATTCTCTTAGTTTATATTGTTTTCTGTCATCTGGATTGTCATTCGGACTGTCTTTCATACTATCATCTGGATTTTCATACGAACTTTAATATTTTCTGCATTGTTTTATGCTTATTTAGGATTCAATTTCTTGGATTTTCGAATTGTAATATTTCTTGTAATTGATCAGAATTTATACATGTAATTAGGACCTTGTTATGCACCATATATAGTTCAATTAAAGATTCATATTCATCCTTAATTTTCCTTCGTTTCTTTAACTTTTCCTTAGTTTACTTCTTAAATTATGTTTATGTAGTTGATCTTTTATATCTGATTTCTGGACTTGTTATTAATCTAGAACTTGTCAGTTTCATACTTAACTTAATTTACTTCATTTTTATTAAGTAATTTCATTCTCCAAAGCACATTAGTTTTTATGGTTTCTTAGTTCAAGCATAGGATTTGTTTTTTCCATTCACATAGTTAATGAATATGTTCATAGGATGGGACTTGTTTCTGAAATAAAATATCTTTATTAAGTTTTCTACTTGCTTCTAGATTACATTTATTTCCAAGTCATTTGCATATGCTTAGATTTCCTTAAATTTGTTTCATGCTTTACCTTTATAGGATAACATACCTCCAACTTCAAAGTAGTCATTATAAATAGAGGTTCTTGGTTTCTTAATTAATAGATAAATTGATAATAACATCTCATTTCAAATCAGTTCTTAAGTAGTACAACTAGAGTCATTTACTGAATAAAGAATAGATTACAATGTTTACAATCACTTGTAATTGGACACCTTTTATCTTACATCTCTTTGTAGAGGTTAAATTAGATTTACTTCCATTCAGTTTCCTTGTTACCTTTGAAATTCATTTTGATACACCTTCTCCAGTTCCTGTCACATTTGATACATATCCTCAGAATCCTCAAGGGGAATGGAATTAGATAATTTGGCTTAGTTTTGAGTATTTGTTAAATGCATGTATAGTTTAACTATTGAATTTCTTAGGTATATTAAGTATTTGTAATCTTGCCTTGGATAATATAATTTATTGTCTTCATATAGTTAGTTATAAGTTGTAAGGTTTGCCGTTACACCAAAACCTGCAGAAGTTGGTGAACATTTGAAACCCAGCACAAGGCCCTATCACTAGGAGTGGTGGTTAAACCACTTGTTTTATATTCTGAGAGGTGCGGCGGTTATACCATGTGGAGCTACCCGATACTCCAACACCCCGCCTCTGACGTAGTTCGGGGGAATTGAAACTGAGACCTCAGATCTGATACCATGTAAGGTTTGCCGTTACACCAAAATCTGTAGGTTTTGGTGTAACGGCAAACCTTAGGGTACACAGGTTACTCCCAAAGGACCGAACACCAAGAACAACCGCTTCACACAAACAGATCACAGATAAATACACCAATGTTTGTCACGTGGTTAAAACCCTCGAGAGGGAAACAGTCCATGGCCCCAGCCAAATAGCTACTTGGAGCAATTTATTATGAAAAAGAAAAAAAGTTACATGAGCTTCTCATAATCAATCAACTAGCCAAGGACTCTCTATGCTCTTTAAATAGAGATCATAGACCAACCGGGTGTTAAGGCACGGATCAATGGTAGGTATGATCTAAGAGAAGTTGAACCGTTGGATCACTCTATGTCTAGAACATATCGTGACCATCGGATTAGAATATTTACAAATGCATACTAAAGAAACACACTTTTACCTAATGGATATATTACACAAGTTGATCTTAAATAACTCCTAAGTGTCTAAATATCCTAACATCCCCCCTTAAGAACAACTTGGGATAGGATTGAAGGATTTACAAAAGTGACACTATTAGGAGAAGGAAGGAGGCATTAGAGCATCTGTCAAAGCCATAAAGCTTCCTGACTGGCATTAACTGCGGCTCGATATTCTGCTTCTGCTGAAGAAAGAGCAAGAGCTTGTTGTTTCTTACAAGCCCAAGTGACAGGTCTAGATCCCAGACTGAAAACATAACCTGTATTAGACTTCCGATCATCAGGATCACTGGCCCAATCTGAATCAGTGAAACCAACCAACAAAGGTTTCCCCCCTGTACTGTAATGAATCCCAAACTGAATTGTACCTCGAATATATCGAAGTATTCTTTTTGTTGCTTTCCAATGACTTTCATGAGGAGTTTGCATATAACGGGCAACACGACCAACGGCAAAGGAAAGGTCAGGACAGGAATGAGTCAAGTATAAAAGAATACCAACAAGCTGACGATACAAGGTGGCATCTACTTCAGGGGAAATACAAGTGGTAGAAATCTTGACTCCAGACTGGAAGGGAGATGGGGCTGGTTTACAATATTCCATGTGGAAGCGGCGAAGAAGGTCACAAGAATACTTAGACTGGAAAAAAAAGATTCCTTCTTTGGTTTGCAAGACTTGGAGACCAAGAAAATAATGCAAATGTCCTAAGTCTAACATTTCAAAATTTTGCTTAAGACTAGATTTCACATGGGTTATAAGGTTAGGGTCACTACCAGTAAGGATAAGATCATCAACACAAAGAACAAGTATGATGAGATGGTTTCCTACTTTCTTGGTATAGACATTGGGGTCAGAATGGCATCTAGAAAAATCATTGTCAAGGAGAAAGCTATCCATTTTGGCATACCAAGCTCTAGGAGCTTGCTTAAGGCCATATAAGGATTTCTTAAGGAGACATACAAGGCTATAGTTATTCTGAACATATCCAAGAGGTTGTTCCATGTAAATTTCCTCATGTAAATCACCATGTAAGAAGGCAGACTTGACATCCATTTGATGGACTTCTCAGTTATGTAAGGCTGCAAGGAAAAGAACAAGGTGGATGGACTTCATTTTTGCTACAGGGGCAAAGGTTTCATTGTAGTCAATCCCTTCAACTTGGGAAAAACCTTTGGCAACTAACCTTGCCTTAATTCTTTCAACACTTCCATCTGATGCATACTTAGTTCTGTAGACCCATTTACATCTGACAAGTTTTCTTCCTTTTGGAAAAGGAACAAGATCCCAAGTATCGTTCGCCATTAAGGAACGATATTCTTCATCCATAGCTGCATCCCAATCTGGATTTCCTGAAGCTTCTGCAAAAGTTTTTGGATCATGATTCTCAGAAACTTGAGCCAAAAGAGAAGAGGCTCGCTGAAACTGAGAACGTGTTCGACGTTGATCTCTAAGATCATCGGCAAGATCACCCGCTGCTTCACATGTTGAACGGACCCATCGAGGAAGTATTGGTGCTGGTGCAATTGGAGGAACATGAGCAGGAGGAGGTGTATTTTCATCCTCACTGTCATCATTAGAAACTAGATTTGGAAACCTGTTAAGGAAACTGGAAGAAGAAGAAGAAGAAGGCACAATAGCCGAATCAGGTTCGCAGGCCAAATATGGCACACCCGCCAAGTTAGGCTTGCAGGCCAAGAGATTTTCATCAAATTTAACATCTCTTCTAATGATTATATTATGAGAATGTGGCTGAAGAAGTCTATAACCTTTTACATATTTAGAATATCCAACAAATATGCACTTTTCACTTTTAGGCTGCAATGCTTTCCGTTTTTCATCCGGAATGTGAGCCCATGCTTCACAACCAAACACACGAAAGTGACTTTCATCTGGTTTAATTTTACTCCATGCTTCTTCCGGTGTTATATCCTGTAAAAATTTAGTGGGTGTGCGATTAAATATGTAATTTGCACAATTTATGGCCTCATCCCAATATTGAAGACTTAGTCCCTTAGATTGGATCATACAATTAGCCATTTCTTTTAAAGTGCGGTTCTTCCTTTCAGCTACACCAATTTGTTGTGGTGTATATGGAACAGTGTGTTGTTGTTGGACTCCTTGTTCAATGCAAAAAGTAGTGAACTTGTTGTTAACATATTCTCCTCCATTGTCAGATCTTAACTTAATAATTTGATGATCAGATTGTTTTTCAATAAGATCCTTATAGGCCAAGAACATGTTAAATACTTCGCTCTTAAGTTTTAGGAAGTAAACCCAAGTGCGTCTGGATTAGTCATCAATGAAAGTTAAGAAATATTTGAAACCAGAAAAGGAAGCAGATGGAAGAGGACCACACAAGTCACTATGCACAAGCTCCAAGGGAACCGAGGCGTGCTAAGAGGCACGTTTGTCAAAACTGTCCCGATGATGTTTTTTGAGTACACAACCGAAACAGACACCATCCTTGCAAGATACCAGTGGCAGAACAGTCACCATATTTTCTTTACATAGTTGTTGCAATGAGCGATAATTTAAGTGACCAAATCGCTCATGCCAAAGTTTACTCAAGTTATCACTATGAGCAACAAAAACAGAAGGAAAATGTGATGACCCAAAGTTGTTAAATTTGTACAACCTAGTAATATCATCAACAGTTCCAGTAGCAAGGATATTTTAAGGATTTTTAAAATCCTTGATTACAACTTGGTGAGGTGTAAACGTCACAGTTTTACCTTCACCTGAATGAGTAATTTGATAGACTGATAACAAATTGCAGGAAATTTTTGGAACACATAATACATCACTGAAATGACCATTTTCTACTGGAACTGTTCCATATCCTACAACACTTAGAGATATATCATCACCAACAAATATTTGTTTGATGTTACATTCATGCATAGTAGAAAAGATGGCTTTATCCTTAGCCATATGATAAGATGCTCCAGAATCAATGAGCCATTCATTTGAAGTAGAAGAAGAAGATGCAGTATAAGAGTAACCAGAAGCACAAAGTGCATGTCCATGAGTGTTAGATTCTGAAGACGAATCTAGGCTGATGTGGTGCTTCTTCATTACTGCTTCCAAGGCTGCCATCTTCTTAAAACATTTAGTTTCATCATGATTATCTTTCCCACAAAAATTGCAATGACGGTCAGTCTTCTTTCCTTTTTGCTTGGATCCTTTGTCATTTTTTAAAGGAGGAGCTGACTGAGAGGGTTTGGGACCCTTGTTGTTTGGCTTATTATTGTGAGAATTCTGTTTCTTGGGAGGCTTGGACTTTTCTTTT
>LPNX010016399.1:79745-93592 GCA_001517045.1 Pseudotsuga menziesii | reverse complement strand
ATGCATACTAATGCATACTAAAGAAACACACTTTTACCTAACAGATATATTACACAAGTTGATCTTAACTAACTCCTAAGTGTCTAAATATCCTAACATTGGGGGGCATTCCAAGAAGATGTAAGGTTTGTCGTTACACCAAAATCTGCAGATGTTGGTGAACATTTGAAACCCAGCACAAGGCCTTATCATCAGGAGTGGTGGTTAAACCACTTGTTTTATATTCCGAGAGGTGCGGCGGTTATACCATGTGGAGGTACCCGATACTCCAACATAAGTTAAATCATTTCATTGATAGGGTTCTGAACTTGTTCATAGACTTTCTAATTTCTAGATTAGAAGTTGAATAATTGATCAATAGGTTTCACTATAAAGAGTAGTTTACTTTCGATCTAGTCTTGTTTCTTATAATAGTATTGTTTATATATTTTCAATTATTATGTTATCAGGAATTCTCAACCATTGCTGACAGTGCTTGTTCCTCTGCAACGTAAAACACAACTACAGAAAAAAAATACACAGCAACATAACCTTTCCTTAAATAATCAAATCAATTAACATAAAACACATTATACCTCAACCTTGGATCCACTTGTCTCCTCTCCAGAAAGTCCTTGCAATGGTTCAATACCTGTAAAATAGATCACAAGACAAACAAAACAGATGAGAGTATCATGATAATTGACTATTCATATTGGTGACCAAGCAATCCAATAACATTTAATTACAAACACTACAATCAAATATAGGAAAGGGAAATGTCTTTGTATTAAAATATGGATGAGAAAGAAGTACAACCAAAATCCTTGATGTTGATGGCTTCTTTCTCAATCAAGAATGTCTACAATCTCCTATGACTATGAAGACCTCTCCAAACACGAGATACCTCTACTTTGCCCTTGATTCAGACTTCAAACTAGCAGCATAAGGATGCTTTTTTTGGCCTCCTCCACTCTCTTCATGAAGGCTCCATTTATAGGCCTAGAACTCAAGATATGACTTGGAAAAAGGATAGGATAAGATCCCTACATGTAAGGAAGGCGAATGCCACCTCTCCCAAGCATATAGGAACTAACCCCAAGGAGGTTTCCACATGGAGGCTTCTAGAAACATCTTTTTTTTCTCATTTATTGACCATCGATGCTCTTAGCAAAACTGTCAGGAGCGTCAACCTTGGGGTTTTTTTCAAAGGAGAGGGAAAATGGTGCATTTTTCTCAACTGGGTCAGGCATCGGCGACGCTCTATACAAAACACCAAAAAGCACTATCCCCACTAGGTCAAGGAAAAAAGTGACCAAGGTGACTCATGCCAGGATTTCTGGGAGGTTAAAGGGCAAAGTGAAATTCTCATGGAGGCTGCTAAGCAATGTGAGATTTCCAGATGCAACAAAATGCCCCCCAAAGTATGAAGCTAGAAGAAAGTGATAGGTGAAATAATTTGCAGGTTTTCCATCTGATACAAAGGCAAAGAGAGATAGACACATATAGGACTAGTAACTGACTTTATCCAACCCAATCATAGCTTTGGACCAATACACTATAGATCTATGATGATGACCATGTCATGGCTACTAATGATACACTATATATCCATGAATAATTGCTACAAGAAGTAGGACATAGCTTTGAGATATGCAAAGTAGATCTATGCATCTCAATCTCAGATATAGAACACAGCCACCAAACATACAATGTGGATCCATGTCATGACTGTGAATGATCTCCAAACACAACATGAGCATAGGAAATGATGATGAGAAATCCTAACCACTCAGGGTCTTCATCCCGATGTCCAAACAATAGGAATATAACCATGTGATTACAATGTCTTGACGTCGAACATGGTAGAAACCACTTGATTACCAGTCAATAATGTAAATTGTTAACAACTGTGAGGGTAATCATCATTAATGTCAATGATCCATAAGGTATCTCAGTACATACCATCAAATGTGAATAAAGGACTTGAAGTCGAACACTCGATGAGATATTTCAATCAAGAGTCAATGATGTAAACTCATGTCGAAAGAGAGGTAACTTGCCATTGAGGCATGCAGGCCTAAGGTACTGTCTAGGTTTCTAGGTCTAATTCCTGGATAATTATTTGAAGCGACAGGAATAGACTTGTCACAGGAGGGCCATGATGATTCCCACATCAGTGACACGAAACTAGGAACAAAAGTTGATTTGAAGTAACAGACCGACTCAGAAAATGACTGACTCTTAAGGACAAGTGAAGTTACTGATGAGTTATGATTCTGGGAGAGACATCCTTTGAACAATTTGACGGCATGACACATGACTTGGTAGCTTCGACTTAAACGAGAATAGAACCAGGTTTAATTCAAGGAATTTGACAAAGCATTCTTTGAATTGACTCAAAGGAGTCAGGTGGCTCACAAAAGTGGATCGACTCGGAGACAAGCTGAAAATCCCAACTTGTTATAGCTGATTTCACCACTCCAGGTGAATCACACTTTAAATGGCCTTCCCCTGTCCCGCTGCAGACTCCTTAGACCCCTTGGACCATTTTTTGTCCTTTGATATTTTCCTGACCATCCCTAAAAACATGTGAAAAATGATACACGCGACTTTTAAACCTATAATCGCGTATATACGCGGGTTTGACCACTAAAACCGTGTACATCAGGATGTGTACAAAATCCAAATCCTTTTTGAGTTTTCCTTTACATGGATCCGACTCACTTGACTCTTGGCCTTCCATATGCCTTGAGATCGCTCGGATTCGACCTTTCATTACCCCTTTGAAAAGCTATATAAGGAACTCCTTGGTACATTGAAGGCATAAGAGAGAATTGCGAGCAAAGAAACTATAGTCCATTGTTGCCGGAACTTATGCTTGAGTCTGCATCCCTTTGTCCCTTGGAGCACTTTTGTGTTCTTCCCAAGCTTTCCTTTTGCTAGTGAGCTTGCTATCGAGAGATGGAGGATTGAAGTGGTGGAGGCCCAAGTGGGGGATTCAGTTTCTTCGATTCGCAGACGTGCCAATAGAGGTTGTATCTATTGTGATATCTGATTTATATTAATAGAAATATCTTTTCCTGTCCAATAATGTGTGTTTGAATGAATATTTTATCCATGGGATTATGTCAAATGCTTATCCATTATTGATTATATATGCTAGAATAGATCTAACACCATGATATATAGAATGCTTGTATTGTTTACTTGTTGTTGAGGAAGTAATCTATCAATTCAAGCTGAAGTTCGAAAGCTCAACGGGGATCTACTTCAACCGTCCAAAATAAGGTACAAGGTCTGATCCTTTAGTGTTAGGCATTTAATTTCTATTGCATATTGGAAAGGATTTATTTCTGGAGTCAAGCTGTCTGTTGTGGTACCCCAAGCCATAGGAATTTCTCTCCGTAACACAACTCTTCAGATATGCAAATGCAAACAGGTGCCGTGTTCAAAGGTGGACTATAGAGTACTTCCATATAAACAAATGAAAATCATTCCCCTTTCCTTTAATTTCCCCACCTCGAAAGGTGAGTGCCTCTTTTTGTTTTACAAGTCCAAAGAGGGTAACAAATACTCGTTGAAGCTCATCAAGCGATGAGTCCATTCTCATATTTTTCATGAACCTGAGAAAGGAGGGGTTCGTTCCCAAATAGGGTCTTTCATCGTGTAATTTTACGAGTTCGACGAAATCAAACTCATTTGTCATTTCATGTTTAGAGAGTCTGAAATGACTAAGAAGACTCCAAAAAGGTCCTTTTTCGTGTTAGGGTACACAGGGTACTCCCAAAATACCGAACACCAAGAACAACCGCTTCACACAAATAGATCACAGATCAATACACCAATGTTTGTCACGTGGTTAAAACCCTCGAGAGGGAAACAGTCCACGGCCCCAGCCAAATAGCTACTTGGAGCAATATATTAAGCAAAAGAAAGAAAGTTACATGAGCTTCTCATAATCGATCAACTAGCCAAGCACCCTCTATGCTCTTTAAATAGATATCATAGACCAATTGAGTGTTAAGCCACGGATCAATGGTAGGTATGATCTAAGAGAAGTTGAACCGTCAGATCACTCTATGTCTAGAACATATCGTGACCATCGGATTAGAATATTTACAAATGCATACTAATGCATACTAAAGAAACACACTTTTACCTAACGGATATATTATACAAGTTGATCTTAACTAACTCCTAAGTGTCTAAATATCCTAACATTTCGTAAATAAGGCCAGTCGGTCTGAAAAAGAGATAACCTACCCCTGACTAGTCGACCGTTCTGATTCTTTTACAAGCATGAATGCAACAAGTTCGCTTGGCAATATTTTTGTGTTTTGAGGAGACTGAAAAGAGCTTAAATATAACTCTCGAACTAGGTTCCTTTTTCATAATCCACTTTTTACGAGTCTGAAAAAGCAAAAAAGTATACTTGACACCTTTCTACTGGAAGTTTGATAAGCATGTAAAAAGTGTAAACGACGCTCAGTACTTTTTCAGTTCTGCTCTAAACTCGAAAAAGACAAAAATAGCTTAAATCGTAACTATGACCCAATATTCACCTGAAAAAACTCAAAAAAAACCATTAAAAGCCATTTTTTCAAAACTATAGAAAGTAAAAAATAAAAACCCACTTTTCTCAAAATAATTTGGATTTCAAAATTAAATAAATTACTATGTATTTTTGAAACTCCAAACATTCTATAAATAGAAAGGGTAGGTAAGTTATTTTTACCACTTGTTTTTTACCATTTGTGAGTTTTGGAAGTTTGCTTTGACATCAAGAGTTCCTCAGGTGATTTGGCAATGGAATTCCACTTCATTGTTGCTTCATTCTCTATAGAAGAGGTAAGCATTTGATCCTTCTCTCTTTCTATGTCCAATAAATGTCATTTTGTTTCTTTTGCATTATTTAATTCCAAGTTCTTAAAATTTTTTTTTATGGTTTGAAAGCAAGATAGATGAGATATTTTCTTTTTGCAATGATAGGGTAGGGTATTAACCATCCCAATAGGAGTTTTAAAATAGAGTAGAAGGAAAAACATTTCTTCTTTTAAGGTTTTTGGTCACCGACCAACGCCCCCATGATATACTTTCTAATTATGAAATTTGCATGTCATAGGTTCATCATGGTAATTTGGAAAGAAAGGGAACATGAAGTCCCAGACAACTAGGCTGCAAATGATCCAGCCGCCATTGAGGCTCTATGGAACTATGGGCTCCTTAAGTATTTTCGGATACCTGGAATGAAAGCACATGTCCAATTACTAGAGTACATCATAGAAAAGTGGGATCCTAACCAAGAGAATTTTGTGGTGGGAGTCCACATCCTGCCTATAGATATTGAGGATATTTACTTTCTGACCTATTTGTTTATGTGGGGAAGCCCTCTAGTTCTATTTGGAGCACAAGGGGGAGAAGGATCCTTGGATGATATCATTGATCAGAATTTCTCACTGGGTACAGAGTCCTAATCAGGAAAGCTACAGATCAATTCTCTAGTGGATATCCCTTTGAGGACCATAGTGTATACCATCGACAAAGTGGCAGGTACTAGGGCTACCCACCTTACCAGCAGATATCATATGCTAAATGCTATGCAATCCATGGAGCCCACTATCTTCAACTGGTGTGAAGGCATGCTGGTGTGTCTGAAGAGTCAACTAAACAAGTGCAAAGGAGGAACGCTGAAGCAGTTTGGTTACAGAGCAATGGTAGTGTCCTTCATCTTACAGTGGGTAACTCACATGAGGCCCCAGGTGACCATTACTAGACTTGATCCTGAGGATCCGAGGATTCTTTCATGGGTGACAGCCATGCCTCACCTCGGAGGAGGAGGACCTAAAGTCACTTATGGTTCTGGCTTCTTTCACTTGTTGAGAAACCAATTACTTATGGTGGAGGACTATGCCTATGAGGGGGCAGACTTCTAAAATGACCCAAAGCTAGTCTTACCTGAGGCGGAAATGTGGGATGATCGAGGTAAGAAGACATTATCCACTTATGTTTTTTGAAATTTTATATTTATTTCATTTTTATTTTCTATAGTACTGAGATAAAATTGTTTTTAATGTAGACATTGGATCTGTCCGTCCAGCTAGGATGTCACCTATTGCTAGGCGAGTGGGTACCAGGGATATGATGGTGTATCGCTCTGAAGCTGAGGAAGAGCTCAGGGCTCTTAAGGAGAACCTACAACACTTGACTGTGGGTATCCCTAACATGACCACTGATGAGGTACCTAGGCATTATTAGTGCCATACTATAGGTGTCTCCGAATGGTTCTCTAGGATGCTCCATAGAGTGGCCCAAGCCATTGCATGCTACCATGAGCATCATGAGGATAAGTCTGCCTTGATCTTCACTTTTTGTATATGTATTACTAAAAGATTTGGCGCTTCAGATGTTTCCCTATGTATATGTATTTTGAACTTTTTATGGTCCTGAACAGGAACTGAAAGCTAGAGATGCTTCATCCCAAATTTTGTATCTTGGTGCTACAACTTTATATATATATATATATATATATATATATATATATATATATATATATATATGACAAAATCTTATATTTACAGTTGTGTTTGGAAAGTGTGATGTGTGGAATGATTTATCTACTTATGAATTTACATATGTTTTTATGTTTCAAATGGACTTTTTAAGTATGAGCAATATGCCAATCCAAGACATAGTTAGCTAGGGAATCAACCACAACATTTAAATGTCTTGGAATGTGTTAATATGTAACTTACTCAAAAGACCTCTCTAACAACCTAACTCTTCGAAAATTACAGAGAAGCAAGGGATTTCTAATGGTGTAGACTTGATTAAGCTGTTGAACAACTAGTTTAGAGTCTAGGTAAACCCTAATTTCCCTTACATCATTAGCTAGGGATTTCGTCAACAATCCAATCACGGCTTGATATTCTGCCAGATTGTTGGTGGAGGGACCTAAAAGAATACCCCCTGAACTCATCAACTCACTTGTAGGAGAATACAGTACCCAAGCTGCTGATGCAAGGTTAAGTGTATATCGATGAGCACCATCAGCAAAACCAATGAAGGAAGTCATTTGTCCATCAGGAAAAAGACATGCATAAGTAGGGTTTTATAAAAAGACACATTTTAAATCACACAAAAGACACACCTCTCAAAGCTTAATACACACAACAAACTATAAACAATATTTACAAAGACCCTATGCTAGATGACCTAGGCATAGTATCTTTTGAGGTAAAGCCCGTTTTGGGGCTCTCCCAAAGGTATCCTGTCATAATCAACTAATTCATATGCCCCCTTCTCTAAAACATGATTGACAATATAGGGCCCATGCCACATAGACTCAAATTTTCCTGCCCCCAGCTTGTTATGCTTCTAGTCATGAGTCAAAACCAAATCTCCTTCATTGAAGGAATAGGGTTGGACAATCCTGTCATACTAGACTTTCATTCTTCGTTTATGTGCCTCATTATCTAAGGCAACATCAGGTCGAGTTTCATCAAGTTTGTTTAGGTATAGGAATATTTCTTCGTCTATAGTAGTGTTGGGAAATAGTTCCACAACAAGATTTAGAGAAGGGATTTCACACTCTATCGGGAGAGTAGCTTCCAATCCATATACTAGTTGGAAAGGTGTAAAATTGGTGGAAGTATTGATAGTAGTCCTATAGGCCCAAAGTGTAGAGAAAAGTTGTAAATGCCAATTTGACTTGGCTTTCCCTACCATCTGCTGAAGCATTGTTTTTAATACTTTGTCTATAGCCTCAAGCTAGCCATTGGCCTAAGGATAGTATGGTGTAGAGTTATTGTGATGAAACCCTAATTTTACACAAAGTTCTACCATCATCTTGTTTTGAAAATGTGATCCATCGTCGGTCATAATGGCCCTAGGAATCATGAATCTCGCAATGATATGGTTAAATAAGAATAATGCAATAGTCTTACCGTCTTCGACATATGTGGGCATTGCCTCAGCCCATTTTGTAAAATAGTCCATAGCCACAATAATGTATCCATGCCCCTCGGATGAGGTAGGTCTATAGTGCATGAAGTCTATGCCCCATTTTGCGAAGGGGCCAATTGAGGCAACAGGATGGAGCAAAGCTGGATGTGTGTGTTTCTTGGAAGTAAACATTTGACATGGTGGGAATTTCTTGACTGTTTCAATACAATCTTTGAAAATAGAAGGCCAGAAGTACCCGACACGCAAGATTTTCTGGGCAATAGCCAACCTAGAGAGATGACCGCCACAAAATCCAGCATGCCAATCATTCAGAATGACTCAGCCTCTTCATGTGTAAGGCAACGCTGTAAGATAGAGTCAACACCACAGCGATATAGGGTATCATTTAGAATACGATAGCTTTTGTCCTGGCGGCGAAAGTGACGACGTTCGTCTCGAGAGGCAATAGGTTGGGTAAGGTCTGGAGATACAAAATGATATCTCTGTACCATGGATCAGTCATACTAATGAGAAACAATGATTCATTGGGCAATGAATCAAAGGGCTTTGTAGTCTCAATAGTATGGGGAAGGTCACATATAAGCTCTACAAAAACAAGGGACTTCTTCAAAGTACTTTTGGAGAATTCTAGCTCAAACTCTTGGAGAATCACAATCCAATGTGAGTATTTTCCCCGAAGCACTTTCCATGTGAGAATGTAGTACATGGGGTTGGAATCTGTGTAAACAGTGGTGGTGTAGAGAAAGATATATTGACAAAACTTCTGGACTGCAATGACCGTGGCTAGAGTGAGTTTCTCCACATGTGAGTATTGAGTTTTAGAGTCCAAAAGACTCTTACTTGCGTAATAAATCACATGTTCTTGGTCATGTTCATCTGTTTGAACAAGGACCATGCCTATAGTAGACAAGGATGCAGCCACATACACGGAATAATCCTTAGCATAATTAGGCGGCTGCAATACTGGTGCATGGTGTTATACCCAAATCCTGTCACCACCATGTGATAAGACCTTTGACTTACATGTTTTCCCTTAATCCCAGCACTTAGAGTGGAAATCTACTATGTTTTTCAATTCTACATGAAAAAACTCAGCACCGCACTTTCCCTATGATCCATGAGTGGTACCTTGCTCACACCGCCTGCATCCTGTTTTCCATAAGCAGTTCCACCACCTATGGCCTTTGGTCCATAAGCATTTCTCATCTAAACTACTCTATCATAAGAGAAGAAAAGTGGTACCCTGGGTAAAATGGGGAAAAGGGAAGTTTCTCAAGGCTTCTAGATCATGAGCCTCGTGTCCTCCCTTATCCCTATCATTGTGGGTCATTTAAGCTCGAGATCCCCCATCATAGGATCTTAGAGGCCACCTCATCCACAAATATCTCAACCATTCCTATCCATTGAGCCTTATAAATACAAGATCATGTGCATGGTTGAGGTGGAGAACTATAGAGGTATTGTTATGCTGTTGGATTGACCACTTGGCCCAAGCCATTGGAGAGCATAGAGAGCAAAGTTGGAGCTTATGGGGATGAAGTGTTTGTCTCATGGAGATGCTTGTCGACACTAAGGCTTGATTGGTTGTAAACTTCTCCATATATCTTTAATGCAAAGATAATTTCTGTCCCACATTATTGTTGTTTTGATTTCGCATGTACATGTTGTTAGATTCCTTAGTCACTAACATGGATAAGTAGATGATTTTCTGGTAGCTTTGATGTGTTTGCATGTTTGATCTGTTTGCAGGTACACAGGTTCACTATCAAAGTAGCATTCCAGTTGTCTATGACATCCAGGGAAGGTAGACTTCATCCTTTGTCGTTCACTCATTTGTTCTGGATCTGAACCATTCAGACCAGAGGAACAACTTTTGTCCGCAGAAGGTGAAATATTCCTGGTTACAAATATGCCGACTCTGCTGGGGAGTAGATACATATATCAATTGATCTAATCTTCCTCAGTTCTTGAACTCTTGTCCGAATCCAGGCTCCATCTCCAACTCTCTTTAGTCAGATCTGCTATCTAGCTCAATGAATTTTGGTTTGAAACTTTCAGATCTGTTCAAATCTGAAGCATTTCAACTTTTATGCTCTTTTTTACTATCAATCCATCAATTTTTACCTTGATCTGATCTTTTTCTAACTGGATATGTCGTTCTCCTTTGTGTTTTAGATCTATACAGGGAACCACTCTTATGTTGTTGGCGAGAAGCAGTGCCACCTCTTGAAACCTATTAGCAACACGTGTTGCCACTACCTAAGTCCTGTTATCTAGAAGCGGTGCTCGTCCAGAACCGCTCTGTCAAGACCCCTCCAGTGTGGTGCCAGGTAGGCCTTATTCCAAGATTACTTTTTTCTCATTTTTTGCAAAAAAATTGAGTTGATTTTCTTTTAGCCCAGCACTGTCAAGCTTATGTGTTAGAATCTGATGCTTATGGTCTAAAATTTTGTGGTAAAAGATCAGTTTGATTGAAGAATTCAAAAGCTATATTAGGCTTGTTGATTTTCCATTTTCTTCTATGCTTGTTGGTTGTCTTTGTGAAAGGATTTCTTTTTCGAAAGCTTAGGTGTTAGAGAGCTCTATTTTTATTTCTATTATATAGACTGAAAGAAAAATGTTTAATTAGCATCTTGATTTCATTTTTTTTTTCCCATAGAAGACTTCTTTTTGCTTGTTTAAAAAGAAATTTTTTGACTGAGATTAGGTCATTATCATTAGTGAGCATAAGACATTGGATCTCTGATTGGCCTCATAAGCTTTCAGGTTCTCTATGTTCTTTTGTCTCTTTTGCATTTGTACTATCTTATCAAAATAAAAAAAAAATATTATATTTTTAAGTTAGATCTATCTATGCTTTAAGAAAAATCGAAAAATAGAGTGCATATGCATATAGTGTGCTTCTTATTTTTCTTTTAAGAAAAGAGACTCCTCCCCTTTTGATTGCTTTCAGAAAAGAGAAATGAGTTTGGAAAGTGCTCCTTGTCTTTCATTTGTGTTCAAAATTGTTGTTTGGAAATTTTTGGTTTTGAAGCAAAAGAAAACACTCTCTTTCCCTCCCGTAGGTAGGCATACCACGAACGGTAAAGTGAAATATTTGCATATGCATATTGCATGGTTTTACTTTTTTCTGTCAAAACTCCATGCATTCACCTAACCATCCACTTTAAAATTAATGGTAGTTATAGGTTAAAATTTACATAACAATTTGAGTGATAGGTTAGAGACATGTTTGGGTGTCGTTAAGTGTAGGAGCTGTCGTTACTCGTCCGCATTACATCCTGCGACTTGTACGGTTCTTCCACGTACCGTCGGTATATCGAATGACCTTTCACATACCCTTGAGGTATGTAGAAAGGTAATTCACATACTCGATTGTATATCGGAAGGCCCCTTGTGTACAGTTATGCATTAGACAACACTACTATCGATTTGAGCTCCCATGTACCTTGCATATATCGAGAGACCCCACTAGGATACCTTATCCATCTAAGGAAATCCCTTTGGCTGTCTTTCTTGGAACCATACACTGAAAACAACATTCGAGAAGATTACTACACACATACCCTTGAGGTATATTGCGAGTGGCACCTTCTTGACAATCTTGGTAAGAGACCTGACTATCTGAACCCCTCCTGTCATTTTAAGTTTGCTTGTTTGACCTATAGCTTGAGTAGGGAATTTTTTGGTGTGTTCTCTAGTTTTTGAGACCCTAGGTTAGATAGGAGATGTACAAACTGGTTGAGCTAAGACAATCCAGAAGAGTACGGGGCTTGCCACTTGATTTTATTCCTGTTTCAGGAGAAAATCCAATGAAATCTATCGACCAAGGAGCTACTACCACCTCCCAAGTGGGATATAATGTGGTTGCAAAAAGTGGAGGACCATAGCCTTCACACTCGCCTCCCTTGGTCCAACAACCTTCTCGGGGTAATACTTTGTTCCATTCCCCCATATAAGGTCATGTTGAGGATACTACCCGTCCGGATTATGGTCCCAATGCTCCATTTTGGGATACCTCTATAGGATAGGCCATTGCCTCATTTGGCACCCATTTAAACTTTTCTGAATAATTTTCTCGAGATGAAGAAGAACGTAGACAATACCACGCAGCCATTCTCTGTGCACATGAGATTGAAAAGAAAATAGATGACATATTGGGCACACCACCATCACGTTCCACAGTTGTTCCTATGGGATATCGTTCACTTGTCGATTCTATGAGACCCATTGAACCGATTATAGATCGCATAGTAACTCCACACAACCCAAGTCAAACTACCAATCCCGCCACCTTCCATATTATGTCTGTTCCCAATATTCCTGGGTCTTCCGCACCTGGGGCTCAACCTTCAATTCCTATTTCGTCATTACCTTCTAGTGCCGGGGGGCAACCCCCGTCACGACCTATGTTATTTGGCACCAGAATTGTATCTAGTCAAGGATAGACCTCTGGTATAGATCAATCTATAGTTTATGTCCCTCCCACCCACACTAATGTGGTTAATCCCCCATCTAGTTCAGGTCATCCCTTTGAAGCAGGGAGACGATCCAAAAAACCATGTCATGACATTCCATCTGTGGTGTTCTTCAAACTCCCTTATGGATGATTCAGTTCATTTAAGACTCTTTCAGCGAACTTTGACCGGTACAACTATGAAATGGTATATTGAACTTCTGCAACACTCGTTTGTGGATTTTGGCTCGTTCGAAACTGTATTTTTTACACACTTTCAGCTTCCTATTCATTATGAAACGAGTATTGATCTCTTAACTTCTCCATGATATAACACATCTACCCACATATACGATCATATCCATGAGTGGAGAAGGCAGAGAAGACTTATTAAGGCTCCTATTCCGGATTAGTTATTAGCTGATTGGTTTACCAAATCTTTGTTGCCTCTGATTGCTCGAGATGTGGCTATCGGTGGTGTCGTTACTGAAGAGAAAGCCATTAGTTGAGCCCAGTATCTGGACTTGGTCTATTCCCAGTCCAAAAATTTGTATGACTTGATTCCTCAAGCTCCTCGCCAAAGCACCGATCTTGCAAATCCACCAGCAGAAGTCACTGTTGATGGGATTGTTGGTTCACTCCAGTCCCCATCAGCAGCAAAACCTACCAAGCAACCCCAGACTGCCACCCCTACTCCTTCGACTCCCAAGGTTTCTATCGAGGTTAATTCTATTCAGAGTATTCAAACCTCTGTCAATAATAAAAACAAAGGTAAAAGTAAAAATAAAAAACCTGGAAACCAACAGGAGAACCCAAAACCAACCAACAATGATAACAATAAAGGGAAAAGAAAAGCAAAATATCCCTGTCTGCTAAGCAGAGGTGACCATTTCACAAAAGAGTGTCCCTGCCGAGATGAAATCACCCAATTTTTGAAAACAAATCCCGCACCCGCAGTTCTCATGGATCCTTTTCCCTCTCAACAACAACTGATAGACCACATGTCTAATCAGGGAAACTCTAGTTCGTCAGAGGAAATTCGTATGATGTCATCATATACCATAAGTCTACAAACTTGAAGTCAGAATTATGACAAATATACAGACAAGAAAGACGACCATTCTTCTTGAGGGAAAGCTCCCTCTACTGCTTCTCCCGAATACTCGTCCACTGTCCCCCTAACCATCGAGAAGCCTACTCTCGATATGATTTTTTGTCCACCCAAGAGTACTCTTAGGAAGGCTATTTTTAACCCTAATGCCCAACTGGCTCAATTTTATAATGTAGTTGAAGATATCGCTCAAGAACCATGTGCAATGTCTACCTTGGAAGTGCTCCAAAGTTGTCCTACACAACGCAAAAGCCTGTTAACTACCTTAGGAGCTTTAGACCTGGACAATTCTAATTTGATTCATTTCAATGTTGAGAACTATAAGTCTATACTACC
>LPNX010016399.1:47100-79375 GCA_001517045.1 Pseudotsuga menziesii | reverse complement strand
GGACTCCACCAACCTCCACATTGGAGGTAATACAAATACAAACATTTTTTACATCTTCTTGTCATTGTTACTTCCTGTCATTTACTTTTACTGTCTTAGATTAGTTTTTACTTTCCAGTTTATTTTTAGTTTAATCGAACTGCTACTAAGGATTCCAGATTCCTTAGTAGGTGCTCATCAGCACAAGCTAGGGTGAAAACCCTAGCTACAGTTTTGGCGACTCCGCTGTTTTCGTTTTACTGTTATTTTCTTTCGTACTGTACTTTCGGCTGTCGTTTTCGGCCGCCGGAAGCCGCGTTTTTTCTTTTCGCAACCGCGACCAGATCGCACTGTTCAGGCCCAAACCCGCGACCCAGTCGCCGCTGTCAGTCTTGCCTGCTGCGCCCAGATCGCACCTTTCAGTCCCAAACCCGCGACCCAGTCGCCGCTGTCAGCCCTGTTTGCTGCGCTCAGACCGCGCCTTTAAAGCCGAAACCCGTGACCAGTTCGCTGCTGTCAGCCCTGTTTGCTGCGCTCAGACCGCGCCATTAAAGCCGAAACCCGCGACCAGATCGCCGCTGTCAGCCTTTTTTTCCTGTACCCCGACCGCGTTTTATTCGCCCACAGTCGCGATCCGACCGCGCCTGTTCGTTACACAGGCGCGCTCTGACCGCCGCTGTCAGCCCAAAACCCGCGACCCAGACCGCATCTGTTTCTGCTAAACCGGCGATCTGCTCGCGTCTGTTGCCTTCCAACCCGCGATCTGCGCCCAGTTTCTGCACCGAAACCCAGCTACTTTGCCCCCCTTTTTCCCTGCATCTGCACAGCCACCTGCCCCCCTTGCAGCCATACAGCCATTTCTGTCTTTTATTTACAATATTGTTTTTAGCATATTTTGGTTTCAAAGAAGAAAAAGAAAAGGGTTCGCAAAGTTTTTACAGTTCTTCCAAGTTTTTCAGTTTTGCAAAAGTTGATCATACATTGCTATTGTTAGTTTAGGATTCACAACCTCACCTGCACACACTATATTCCCTAATCCAAAGTGAGACTTAAAATCTATCTAACTCAACAAACACTATAACCTCGTTGAGGAACCCAAAAGAATATTGTAGTTAGGTAGGATCGGGGGGATAGGCTTCAAATAACACGCCCCGGTTATTTACACGTGAGACATAGTTGTTGTCCTCTAGGGAACCAAAATCCCCTAGTATTTTTTGACACGAGTAAATACTAGTGATCATCGAGTGATCTTGTCTTCTTCACGCTCATTAAAGCATTTGAAGAGTTGTCTCTCCGACGGTAGGTTATCTCTTTTTTGGTTAGGATAGATTATTTATGAATAAGGAACACTCCATCCAACCATGACTAGAAGAGTTCTCTAAGGTATGATTTTATACTTTTTCGTGACTTAGGGACTAAATCATACGAAAAAGGACCTTTTGGATTCTTCTTCTGTGGTCGTTCAGACTCTCTAAACATGAATGATACCGAGTTTTCTTTCATTTTGACTCATTAAATTAACATTGAGATACCCATTTTTGGGAATGAACCCCTCCTCTCTCAGGTTCGTAAAACATATGAGTTTGGACTTGTCTTTGGACGAGCTATACCGAGTGTTTGTTACCCTCTTTGAACTCGTAAAACCGAAAAGAGGAACTCATCAATCATGATGGCGAAAATGGGAAGGGAATCATTTTTGCAAATAAATGGCAATAGTTTGTCATTACCTTTGAGCATGGCACTTGTCTGCATATCATTTCAGTCAATTGGGTATTCAGCTGATCTCCGTGATGATCCACTTTCATGAGTCATGCCACTCCTTTGAGTCTTTCGAAAGAATGCATTGTCCACTATCACACTGTGTGTTTGTCCTGTTTAGTCATGCTGCCAAGTCTTTTGTCATGCCACCCGATGTTCAAAGGGAAGTTGAAGAAGTTTTTTCTCTGCAGTCAGAACGGTCTCTGTGTCAGTACTTTTGAGTCAATCCTATGGTTACTACATTCACATCATTCCAAAACTATGTTCCGAGTTTCATGTCGTCAATGTGGGACTCATCATGGCCCTCCAAGGACGAGACCTTTCCCATCGACATCATCTCATCATCCGAGAAATAGTCTTAGAAACAAAAACTTAGTACCTTGATATCTATATGCCTTAATGATAGATTCTCTTGCTCTCGACATAGGTTCACATCATTGACCTCTGATCGATAGAATCGACTGGGTGTTTGACATCATGACATCTATTCACACTCAGTAGATTGTACTAGGGTACCTTGGGGAATCATTGACATCAATGGTGATCTCCATGCACTTGTTAACGGTTCACATCATTGGCTGGTAATCAAGTGGTTTTATACCATGTTCGACTTCAGATCGTTGTAATCACATGGATAGAATCGTACTTTGTGGAAGATGAGACGAAGACCCTGGGTATTTGTTTAAAGCGCTCATTGCTTTTCCCCAGGTTGCCTTGGAGTTTTTTTATATCTAGCATGGATCCACATTTGTATGGTCATGGCTATGCTCAAATTTGCATCTGTATGACATAGATCTACGTTGTATGTCTAGTATATATGTCCAATATTGAGTCCTCTATCACATGGATCTATGTTGTATTCTAGTAGCCATGTTTGTTTATTCCTCCCATGGATCTACCTTGTATTGGTCTGCAGCCATGAGTTGGTTACTTGTGTCTATGGGTAAAAAATATTGATGTACTACAGATGCCTACTTGATGACATGCTCTGATCGAGCTGACATTTTCACCTTGAAGTGACAACTTGTTCTCTCAAAGCACTCGTTTATCGTATCCCTCTAAGACTCATGCATTGGGGGGCATTCTGTTATACCCAAATCCTGTCATCACTATGTGATAAGACCTTTGACTTACATGTTTTCCCTTAATCCCAGCACTTAGAGTGGAAATCTACTCTATTTGTCAATTCTACATGAAAAAACTCAGCACCATGCTTTCCCTATGAACCATGAGCGGTACCTTGCTCGCAACGCTTGCATCCTATTTTCCATAAGCGGTCCCACCACCTGTGGCCTTTGGTCCATAAGCATTTCTCATCTAAAACACTCTGTCATAAGAGAAGAAAAGCGATACCCTAGGTAAAATGGGAAAAATAGATGTTTCTCAAGGCTTCTAGATCATGAGCCTCGTGTCCTCCCTTATCCCTATCATTGTGGGCTAGTTGAGCTTGAGATCCCCCATCATAGGATCTTAGAGGCCACCTCATCCACAAATCTCTCAACCATTCCTATCCATTGAGCCTTATAATTACAAGCTCATGTCCATGGTTGAGGGGGAGAACTATAGAGGTATTGTTATGCTGTTGGATTGATTGCTTGGCCCAAGCCATTGGAGAGCATAGAGAGAAAAGTTGGAGATTATGGGGATGAAGTGTTTATCTCATGGAGATGCTTATTGACACTAAGGCTTGATTGGTTGTAAACTTCTCCATACATATTTAATGCAAAGCTAATTTCCGTCCCACATTAAGGTTTTGATTTTGCATGTACATGTTGTTAGATTCCTTAGTCACTAACATAGATAAGTAGATGATTTTCTGGTAGCTTTGATGTGTTTGCATGTTTGATCTATTTGTAGGTACATAGGTTCACTATTGAAGCAGCATTCCAGGTGTCTACGACATCTAGGGAAGGTCTTCATCCTTTGTCGTTCACTCATTTGTTATGGGTCTGAACCATTCAGACCAGAGGAACAGCTTCTGTCCGCAGAAGGTGAAATATTCTTGGTTACACATGGGTAAGTGCATGTTTGAGATTATCAAACACGCATTACATGAAATCATCCTAGATGAAAGGGGTATCTTTCTTGAGCACCCTCATAAAACCATGTGTCCTTTTTGCATCATTGCAAACAAAACGGCATAGAAATTTTTCCTTCCCTTGCAAACTTTGGAGTTCAGTTACGTTCATGGGAGTAGGTACGGCTAAGATAGATTCAATTTTCAAGGGATCTATATAGATGCCATCTTTGGAAACAATAAAACCAAGAAGTTGGCCAGCTTCTACACAAAAAACACATTTATGGGGATTTAGACGAATATTAAAATGACGACATTGAAGAAACACAACTCTCAGATGATTGACATGAATATCTTGCTGCTTGGAATGAGCAGGTAGGTCGTCAAGACAGGGTTCCACAACATGTTTAATGTCAAGAAAAGCATATGACATGGCACATTGGAATGTCATGCCAACGTTGTTTAAACCAAAAGGCAGTTTATGATAAGCAAAAGTTCACCAAGGGCAAATGAATGCTGCCTTGTGGTGATCTGACGGGAGAATCTCAATCTGATTATAGCTGGAGAAGCCATCCATAAAGGAAAAAATAATGCTTTCGGCACATTTATCGATTATCTAATCGATATAGGGAGTGGGAAAGTTGTCTTTTGGGCAAGCTTGATTCAAATCCCTAAAATTGATACTAATAGTACCCTGTTTTTTGTTCACAGGGACTATGTTAGACACCCATTTAGTTAATGGTACAGGGTAAATGAAACTAGCTGTGAGAAGTTTCTCAACTTCTTCTTTAATAGCAGATGGTTTTCTTGGATGGGCTTGTCATAGTTTCTGATGAATGGGCTTGGCATCTAGGTAAGTTTTGATCTCATGAACAACGATAGAGGGATTAATCCCTGGAATTTCTTCATATGTCCATGTGAAGACATCTCTAAATTCCTTGAAAAGGGTGGTGTATTTTCGAACCTCTTCAGGGGAAGAATTCTATCCTATGAAAATGTTCTCAAAAACACCAAGTTTCATAGATATGTCTACAGGCATAGTTTTTGTAATGTTGCATAAATTTCCTTTAGAATCGACACTACGAGTGAGGATCAGAGATTGAGGGTTGAGGGATATATAAGATGAAACCGTATAGGTGAAGTGGTATTCTACCATATGGAAAGGGGGAAGGAAAGAAGATCTGTGATGATAATCTTCCCAAGGAATCTCTTCTAATGACATAACTTCCATAATAGATTCATCTGTAGGAAGTGTGTGTGAAAGATAATCCAGAGATGGGGAGGGGTTTTTGAGCCAGTATGGCATGTGATAGTGGTCTGAGGCCACCAATAAATGGTCATTGATGGGGGAATCACTGGTATCTTGAATTTCATTGTAAATTTCTTCGAAAAAGGAAAAGGATGTTGATTCATTAGCAATTTCTTTTCCTTTGTCTGCATGAGAGGTAGAAATCATGTTAATAGATGCAGTTTGTGAAACATGAGGAGGATTTGATGAGGGAAAGACTCCTATTAGTGAAGAAACTTTGATAAGACCTACTCCAATGTCCATATACTGTGGGGTGTTCAGGAGTGGAACACTATTTGCATCATTTGTAATGGCACTAGGTGCGATGAAATCTAACTGATCAACAGTAACAATGTTTCCTTGGAATGGGAACTAGATGATCTGAAAAACGGTCGATGTTGCAGATTGCATAGCATAAAACTAGTTATGACCTAGGATTAATTTGTCCCCCAGTTCAATATGAATGGAGACTGACTTGCCCCCAAGTTCAACATCTATGGAAAGTAGTAATCCATAGGGTTGAAAGCCATGGCCATCAAAAGCCTTAAGGGTGGTAGGTGAATGGTTGATTTTTGGAGAACCAATGGCTCTCTAGCAAGATAAAGACATAAATTATGTAGAGGAACCCTCATCCAAAATGGTACGATGAATAATCTTTCCAGCAATCTTGGTAGTGATTTGGAAAGATAACTGATGTGAGAGTCTCATCTTGAAATCATCCAGTTCGAAAGTGATGATATTTCTATTCTCAGCATCCATAGCTCCAAGGGTAGTAAGCAAGTTTTTTCCGTTGAGTTGGGAAGGTTTGAAGTACCTCTAAAGCCGACATAGCGCAGGGTTCCTGGGCTAAATCTTCAACAATATTATAAGATTGGGTAGCACGAGCATTAGGATTGATTATGGACTTACGTAGAGTACCCTTTGGTGGATGGAAAATTGCTTCTAGAATAGGTTTTTTAATATGAAGACCATTATTAGGAGGAGGTGTGGAAGTTGAGGGTTTTTAAGATGGAATATCATCAGGTTTCTTTTCCAGAGGAGGGTCATAACTGTGTGACCTTGTATTTAAATTAACTGTTTCACTAGACATCATTCGAACTTCATCCATGGACGAAGAAGTTTCGTTTAAGGATCTATGATCAATTAATTGCCGTTGGGAAGGAAAAGGATCTTTCAACACTGCTGGGGTGGGTGAACTTTTCAAAAACTTACTAACTTCCTCATGATGGGGACATTCTTTTGTAAAATGGTCACCTCCGCAGATTAAACAAGGAAATATTACCTTTCGCTTACCTTTTGAATTGGCATCTGAGTTTTGTGTTTTGTTTCCTTCTTGTTGATTATTAGGTTTTTTAGATTTATTTTTTCCTCTTCTTTCCGCTGGAAGATTCATTTGATTGGACCGCGTTTACTTCAGCGGAAGAAACAGGAGAGCATGCAGGTTTGATAGATGGTGCTAGTTGATTTTACGTAGTGTTGGTTTGATTTTTTTCTTAGAAGATTTATTAGCCATTTGCGTTTGAATTGAACCAAGTATGCCATCAGCAGGTCGTTCAGTTGCGGGTATTGATGGATCAGTTGTAGGTCGTCGAGGAGCATGGGAATCAGATCATACAGAGTACCTGACTAGAAGTAAACCAATTCCAAGTATTGAGCGCGGCTAATAGCTTGCTCCTCAGTAACAACGCCTCCCATGGAAACATCTCTAGCAATAGGTGGATGTAAAGACTTTGTAAACCAATCAGCGAGCAACTGATCAGGAATGGGGGCCTTAATTAACGTTCATCTTCAGCTCCATTCATGGATATGATCAGAGATGTGAGTTGATGTGGTTTGTCAAAGTGAAGTCAAAAGGTCTGTACCTGTTTCATATTAGATTGGCAATTGAAAGTGTGTTAAAAACGCCATTGCTAAGGCATTGAAGTCCCAAAAAGAGTGCTGTGGTGACTCGATGTACCACTTTATGGCAATACCAGTGAGGGTTCTTTGAAAAAGAATTAGACAGATTGAGTTTTCCATTAAAGAAGTGGATGAACACCATAAATGGAATGTCATCACATGGTTTTTTGGATCTTCGTCGGGTTTTCCATCAAAGTTAGGTATATTGAAAGTTAGCTTTACAGGAATGGCAGGCCAAGAGGGGTCATGATGGATTGGGTCATTTATCAATTTGATAAGTTTGGCAGATCTAGAGTGGCTAGAAATGGTAGTTGTTGATTTGGTTGTGGATATTGGTAGTAGTGGTATGGAATTTGCTCGCCAATAGGACCATATGTAGATTGATAGATGGGTATGGATGATGCCCTCGAAGCTTGTTGAAAAGGTTGTTGATTTCCAGAATTTCCATGAGGAGGTGGACCACCCAAGGGAGGGGGTCCTCCAGAAGGTGGTGGTGGTCCTCCAGGAGGTGCTGGTGGTGGTCATCCACCTCCAGGTGGTGGTGCGTTGGTCCTCCAAATGGTCCACCGGGTCCTCTAGAGCCTCTAGGACCTCCAGGTCCTCTGGGTTCTCCAGGTCTTCCAAGTCCATGCAGTGGTCCTCTAGGGGGGGTTCACCATATCCTCCAGCATTAGTAACAAAAGCTCCTCCATATGAAAAAACATTGGACCAATTGGGTTGTCCCCAAGGTACAAAAGCATTCCCAAGGTAGGGCATTCTAGGATAAATTGTCGCTGGCAGTGGTTGTTGATACACTTGATTGAATGTAGGTGGCTGAGTTCCTGGATAGGTATATCCCCAAGAAGCTGGATTATTGATAGGTTTCACCCCTAAGGATTGGCCTGAACTAGATGGGGGGGGGGGGACAACAGTGGTATTAGTAGGAGGGATGACTACTGCAGGTTCTGCTATAGCTGCAACTTGTCCTGAACTAGCAATAATTCCACTAACAGATAACATAATTCCACTAGAGTGTGCTGACATAAATTGATTTTTATATTTCCTCCCAACCATGACTGGTATGGAAGGCCTAGTAACAGGGCTAGGATGCGATACTGTAGGATTGTCATTTGGACCTGGATTACCTTGAAATGGAATTTCTTCAATAGGACCTAACACTTGAGCTAGTGAACGATATCCTTCAGGCCATGGGTTGTGATAAGTCTCGCCATAGGTTGGATGACCTTCAGGAGAAGGTTTAATTTCAGATAAAAGCCAAGGATCTATATTACTTGGTAAATGATTCGACATAGTTTCATAACATGACACAGGTGGAGGAATGATTCTTTCTACTCTCTCTGAAAAGTTATGAGCTTGATCGAGAGATGCATTAATTCTTCTTTGTTCCTCCTCTCCCAAAGGAGGATTCCCTAGTGAAGGTCTAATAACCCCGAATTCAACAATAGCTTGGCCCATAGAGGTTCTCCAAAAAGGAGCATCTGGGCCATAATCTGGTGGAGTAGGACTATTAACATAGCCTTCCAATGGTGAATGCATAGAAGCATCAGCCGTAGGAGGGAGTTGAAACAAAGGACTTGTAAAAACAGTGAAATCTTCTTTGGTTTCACTAGCTAGTGTAGTTCCTATGGGAACATTAACAGAAGCTAGTTGTTCCATGGTTACCCCTTCTTGTCCTTCCACGATAAGAAGAGAGACAGGAGATAAACCCTGCAATCTATGAGATTGACGTCTCACAAGTTTCTTAGCCATGGTGGTGGCTGAAGTTACCTAATCTAGGTCAAAAAAGGAGAAAAACACACAAGCAAAACCTACGTAGAGCTAAAGGTCACAAGCAGACTTAAGTGATAGGACGAGTTTAGAATAGCCGTCTCTCACTAGGATTTTCAAGTAGGTGCAACTCGCGATATACCTTAGGGGTACGTGCGTAGTAGTCTCCCCGAATGTTTTTTTCGGTGTATTAATCCACACAAGATGGCCAAAGGTATTTTCTTAGATGGTCAGGGTATCCTAGTAGGGTCTCCCAATATACGCAAGGTACATGGGAGCTCAAATCGGTAGTAGTGATGTCTAATGCATAACCGTTCACAAGTGGCCTTTCGATATACAATCCAGTACGTGAAGTACCTTTCTATATACCTCAAGCGTACATGAAAGGCTGTTTGATATACCGACGGTACATGGAAGAACCGCCCCAGTCCCCAGTTGTAGCGCGGACAATTAACAACAGCTCCTGTGCTTAATGACGGCCGAAGATGTCACTAACCTATCACTAAAGTTTCTATACAATTTTTAGACCTAAAGCTATCGTTAATTTTATTTGGACGATTAGGTGAATGCTTGTGGAATGTTGTCTCCAATAATGCAAATTAATCCAAATGTAGATGCATTTTTTGACTTCGATGAGAACTAACTAGGGCAAGGAAGAAACCTTTTTCTTTTCTATTCAACAATACACCAAAATAAAGCTGTTTTCAACAACAAAACAAGATCCAATAAACAAATGTAAAGGAAGTCCTTTCGAACACAAAAACTCTTTCAAACAAGCACTCTAAAGTTTCTAAAAATGTAGGAGAGAAGCCTCTAACGTGCATGGAAAACTAACTTCTGCTACAATGTCAAAAACACTTATTTTTTCTAAATCACACATGCAAAATGGAAATGGAAATTTTCGCAAGCATAAACAAGAGAAAAATAAAATGATTCTTTTTGTATTTTTCTAGAAAATATGAGGCACACAAAGCAGTATTTTTCAAAGGAAACTAATCTTTTAGGAAGAGGCTATAGTTTCTCTTTTCGAAAGGAAATTTTCAAAGACTTCACTAAAAAACCAAAGGTGAACTATGTGTTCTCTTTCATCTATGACAATGCAAAAGATAATTTTTTTTGGATCTGAGCTCAGACAGAGAATCAGACTCATAAAAACCTATGAACCAGACAACAAGCAAGCAAGCAGACCAAACTGAAAGAACTCAGAGGACAGGACAAATTACAAGTTCGAACAAAAAATTTGTAAAGGGGTAGTTTTTGAAGACCTACCTCTGGGCGCTGAAGGGCACTGCAACAGGGCACCCAAGTTGCTATGACGCTCCTAGATTTCTGCAAAAATGCATCGTCAACACTTTGTCAAGCAAAGGAGAAGGCAGTGTCAGTGCTTTGGTCAGGAAGAGAAAAGGCACCCTAGGATGAACTGACTCTCTGTCAGCCAAAGGGAAAAGCACCGCAGAATAGTGGACTGAAAAGGCTAAAATCCTGCAGGAGAAACCAGAAAGACTGAGTTGACTGAAAATGTTATATTTCTAACTTTAAGCTAGCATTATATTAGGATCTTTAACTGAGACAATAACAAGCACACCAATCAAACACAAGAGACAATGAACACAGTGTTTTTCCTCGGGGAAACCATAAATGGAGAAAACCCTGCAACTTCCTTAGAGATAGAATCAACACCAAAAGTAAAATCCCAAAACAGTAAGATGATATCCCTACAGTAGTATCCTATTTCTTCCTAGCCCCAGTGGCTTCTTCTTCCTCAACTATGCGCTACAACTGAGTGTGAGTGAGTGTGTGTTAAATAGAGAGACTCACTCTCTATTTATACTAATTCCTGACTTGACAATAACCTACTAGGGATGAATTCTCTAGAAGAGTCTAATAACCATAGTGCCCCAGAACTGCGGGGACTTTAACCCTTGATCAATAAGAGGGTTACACACAATGACTTGACATGACTTGTTTACATTATATAACCTCCCGATAGGAACATCAGGGCATGACATGACTCAAGTACATTACAGACACATCCTAAAATAAACATCGGGGTAAAATACATAAGATATACGGATGAATACATTCCAAAGTTACAAATACATTAACACTCCCTCTTAACTAGGAAGGTATTCTCTCGATACAATTTATTAGCAGAAGTCTTCTTCTCTGTATCATCTGGATCATCATCGAGTCCTCGTCATCTTCAAGTCATCTTCATCTTCAAGTCATCTTCACCTTCAAGTTATCTTCATCTTCAAGTCATCTTCATCTTCATATCCGGATCATCACTGGATCTGGATCATCACTCAAACATCATCACTGGATCTGGATCATCACTCAAACATCATCACTGGATTTGGATCATCACTGGATCTAGATCATCATTGCTGGATCATCATCACTGGATCATCATCACGAGTGCTATCTCATGATTCTTCTCATCACAGGAAGTTCTATAGAACCAACCCTTTTTCATGCTGGTTGTAAGCCTAGCCTCCATGTAGGTCTTCTTTAGAGATTATATCTGACACTAAGTTAGAATGGCCTTCCCAACACTTACATCTGACCATGAGAGGAACACATCCAACACCATGTCAGAAAGGCACGCCGAAGACTCACATCTAACCATGCGGGAACATATCCCACAACCTTGTCAGAAAGGCCCAGTACTCACATTCGATCATGTGAGAACACATCCCACAACCCTATCGGAAAGGCTCAGCACTTATATCTAGCCATGCGGGAACACATCCTGCAACCTTTCTAGAAATTCTCTGCACTTACATCTAGCCATGCATGAACACATCCTACAACCTTGCTAGAAGGGCTCTGTACTTACATCCAGCCATGTAGGAACACATCCTGCAACCTTGCTAGAAAGGCTCTGCACTTACATCCATCCATGCGGGAACACATCCTGCAACCTTGCTAGAAAGGATCTGCACTTACATCCAGCCATGCGGGAACACATCCTGCAACCTTGCTGGAAAGGCTTTGCACTTAGATCCAGCCATGCAGGAACACATCTTGCAACCTTGCTGGAAAGGCTCTCAACCCCAGGTTGAGGGTTCGTGGTAATTGACCAGGTGCCTCCATTCTCCTAGAGAATGGCATCAGCCCTTATATCTGATCAAGTGGGAACACATCCCTTAGTCACATCAGAATAGACATGCACTCATATTTGATCATGTGAGAACACATCCCACAGTCATATCAGAATGGCCCTTAGTCCTAGACTAAGCTTTCTTGGTAACTAACTAGGTTCCTCCATTCTAAGAATGGAATTCAACACTTATATCTGATCATGTAGGAACCAATCCTACAGTCACATCAGAATGTCTCAACACTCATATCTTACATGGAAGGAACCAATCCTCTCACCATGTCAGAATGGCTCATGGACTCATCACTTCGCCTTGGAAGGAACCTCGATCTAGAGAACACCAAGCTTCTCCCTAAAGTACTCAAACTTCACTCTGGCTAATGGCTTCGTCAACACATCAGCTATCTGTTCGTTCGTCACAACATATTGGAGCTTCACTGCTCCTATCTGCACCATATCCCTGATATAGTGATACTTGATCTCGATATGCTTTGACTTGTCATGGAACACTAGGTTCTGCGACAGCTTCACACAACTCTGGTTGTCACAATATATACAAGTAGCATTTAACTTGAGATCAAATAAATCAGACATTAGCTTCCTCAGCCATACTTCCTCACAACTAGTTGAACAGGCTGCAATATACTCTGCTATAGCTGTACTTAGTGCCATACAGGATTGCTTCTTGCTAAACCAAGAGATCACACCTGATCCCATATTGAAGCAACACCCTGAAGTGCTCTTCCTATTGATGGCACTGCCTGCCCAATCTGAATCAACATAACCCTCCAGGTTAATCTTTTGATTCACCTCATACTTGAGCCCATAATCAAGTGTACCCTTTAGGTACCTCAGAATATGCTTTGTAGTAATCAAGTGAACATGTCTCCTATCTGTCAGGAATTGGCTCAAGGTGTTCACAACAAAGCAAATATTTGGTCTTGTGTTTGTTAGGTACATTAAGGACCCAATCATCTGACGATACATCATATCATCAACCACTTCTGATGAAGCATCACTCAATAGCTTCAGGTTCGATGCCATAGGTGTGGTCATGGCCTTGCAATCCATCATCCTGAATCTCTTCAGGATATCTACTGTATATTTCCCTTGTCCCAGGGAAACTCCATCTGCATTCTGCCACACCTCCATGCCTAGAAAATAATGCATCATACCCAAGTCCTTCATCTCGAACTCAACAACAAGCTTCCTCTTTGTATCAGCAATCAACCTATCCATACCTGTTACAAATAGATCATCTACATAGAGTAGGAGCATCACTGGGTTGCCATATTCAACCTTGTAGTAAAGGTTGGAATATGATTTACTCTTGGCAAATCCCAAATTGGATAGAAAGTTGTCAATTTTGTTGTACCATATCATGTGTGCCCTTTTCAAAATTTACATGGATTTCTTCAATCTACACACATGAGACTCCCTGTTATGTGTCTCAAAACTAAGTGGCTGCTACACATACACTTCCTCTTATACTACACCATTCAAGAAAGTAGTCTCGACATCCATCTAGTGTATCTTCCATTTCATCACTACAGCCAGAGAAAGTACTGATCTGATGGAAGTGTATCTGGCTTCAGGTGCAAAAGTTTCTTCATAATCTATTCCTTCTTTCTGGAAGAAGCCACAAGCCACAAATCTTGCTTTATATTTTTCTATGCTACCATCTGTAGCATGCTTCATCTTGTAGATCCATTTGGAAGTTACAACAGACTTCCCTTCTGGTCTTGGGATAACATCCCAAACATCATTCTTCATGATTGATTGATACTCTTCAACCGTAGCATCCTTCCATTCTTTTCGTTCTGTCGCTTCTTCATAATTGGAAGGTTCTTTATCGATGAAATCACATAATAAGGCTACACAACTAGAGTAGGGCCTGGTTCTCTTTCTTTCTCTATGATTCTCTTCTGGAGCCCCATATCTTTCCGCACCTTAGATAGCTTCTCGTACCCAAGCAGGTTTCCTCTTATGAGGATTATTCTCTTGAGGTGGATCTAAAGGGTCTTGAGGTTCTTCTATTTCCCGATCTTCTTCTTGATATTCTTTGTTCATGGTTGTGTCATGAATTTTGGGTGCTTCTATTTCTTCAGGTTCTTCAACAGGTCTCTTTTTGGATTTGTTGTAGGCTGAGTCTTCGTCAAATGTTACATCCCTGCTGATATCGATCTTCTTGAATCCTGGGAAGTATATTCTGTAAGCCTTTGAGCTTTCAGAGTATCCCACAAATATACCCTTCTTTCTTGAAGGATATAACTTTGTCCTCTTTTCTTTTGGAATGTGTATGTACACTGGGTAGCTGAATATTCTGAGATGGATGACTTCTCGTTTCTTTCCAGAAAAGATTTCTTCAAGTGTCTTTTTCTCGAGTACTCTGTGTGGAGTATGGTTCTATACATACATCGTTGTTCTAGTAGCTTCTGCCCATAGATGCATGGGAAGATCTTGATCATGAATCATAGCCCTTGTAGCTTCCATGATCGTTCTATTATTCCTTTTTGCAACCCCATTACGTTGTGGATTATATGGAGTAGTTAACTCCTTCTTAATCCCTAAATCTTTGCATAATGCTTTGAATTCATTTGAAGTGAATTCTCCACCATTATCTGATCGAAAGGTCTTGATCTTCTTTTCAGTGTGGTTCTCGATCAAGGCTTTGAATTCCTTGAATTTGCTGAAAAATTCATCTTTGTTCTTCATGAAGTAAATCCATGTCTTCCTAGAAAAGTCATCAATAAAATAAACATGGTATACATACCCACTTAATGAACTTGATGACATTGGACCGCATATATCGGAGTGGATGATTTCCAAGATTCCTTTTGCCTTGCTCTCACTACTTGGAAATGTCTTCTTTGTGTTCTTTCCTTTAGCACATCCTTTGTAGACTCCATCATGTTTTGCTTGAATTTCTGGAAGACCTTCAATAGCTTTTCTTGCAAGTGGTAGTGCTCTGTAATGCACATGTGCAAGCCTTCTATGCCAAATTTCATTTGGCTCTACTGTGTCATGGATGAAATCTTGTTTTGGCTTGCCCTTCAATTTGTATAGACCTCCCTCTTGTTCCCGAATCACTACTGCATCATCAAAAGTATTTCCCTTTGGCCACATGAGAACTTGGCCATCTACAAATACAGCCCTCATGCCTTTTGCATCTAATGCATATATGGAGAGGAGGTTCTTGTTTAGTCCTGGTACAAACAATATATCTTGCATCTTCATAGAATTTCCAGAGTCTATCTTATAGGAGGATTCCCCACTACCTTTTATTGGATATTAGTAGCCATCCCCAAGTTTCACCTTGTGAGGTGAGTCATGTTCAGATAGTTTCACAAAGGATTCTTTGAATCCCATAATATGTTTGGAAACACCACTGTCTATAAGCCAATCATTGCTTCCATGTGAGATAGTTCCCGTGAGAGTGGAGATCAACACATATTCTTCATTACTTGAAGAATAATCACTTTCTTGTCTGATTCTCTTTTTGGAAGGTTCACCATCCTCTGCAGCATGAGCATGACGTCTTATCTTGTTTGCCTTCTTCTTATGGGAGTTAATATTGTTTCTAGGACAGTCTTTGGCAAAGTGTCCTCTTTCATCACATGTATAGCATCTTAATTTAGATAAATCTTTTCTAGTGTTATCTCTCTCGTGGAAGTTCTTACCTCTAGAGTGATGAGAGCTTCTTCTGCTTTTCTTGGAGTGAACTGTGAGAGCTTGATCTTCACTTCCCATCTTTTCTTCTCGAGCTGCTATCCGAGCTTCTTCTTGAGAGAATTCTTCCCATAGTTTGCTGAACTTGACTAACTTCTTTCTTGCACAGATTCCTTGAATAAAAGAGTCCCATGATCTAGGGAGACCATTCAAGGTGGTCATTACAATCTCTGCATTTTCCACTTCTTCATCTACTGTTTCTAGCTGTTCCTTGATCTGAGAGACCCTTGTAAAGTAAGACTGGATGGTCTCTGCATTCTAGATCTTTACATTCTTCAGTTGGTTTCTCAGAGTCATCTTCCAATTTATGTTCTTCCCTTCAAACAATTTGGTTAGGGCATCAAACATAGCTTTAGGTGTCTTTAGGGAGGACACTTGTGGTATGAGATGATCCTTGATTGAATCATCAATAATCCTCTTTGCCATAACCAACTTCTTCTTGTGCAAGGCCTTATCCTCATCTCCCTCTGGAACTGGAACTTCCTCATTGATATAGGAGTCCAACTCATTTTTTTCCAGAACTAGGGAGATACTATACTTCCAGGCTTGGAAGTTATCAGCTCCCTCAAGCTTTTCGTCAAGCTTGGTATGATGAGACATCTCAACTGAGAACTTCAAATGGAAATACAAAATATTTAGATCTTACCATGTTAAGATGTCAGATCTGGATCTGGAGCTGAAATTTTGCAGTGTTGGTTCAGGAGCAGATTAGGGTTTGACTTTTCCAAAGTTCTATCCAACCAAATGATTTGATCTTGATCTCTAAACTTTGATTTTGAGGAGGAGATCAATCAAGGCCTAGGCTCACTCAAAAATTCCACTTATGTGGAAAGCCCTAATTTCTGGCAGTAGTGTCGGGTCCAAAACTGAAAAAGCTCAAAATCAGATTCTACTTCAATAGAAAGATGTGCCCTAGGGAGGAGAGTTAGTCCAACCTTCTTTTGACGAAAATATGTGGAGAGAGATCCACAAAGTAGGAAGCCCTAGTTCCTGCAGCTGCACAGTGTCTTCTTCTCAGGTTAGCTCTGATACCATGTTAGATTTTTAACATTAAGCTAGCATTATATTAGGATCTTTAACTGAGAGAATAAAAAGCACAACACTCAAACACAAGAGACAATGAACACATTGTTTTTCCTCAGGGAAACCATAAATGGAGAAAACCCGGCAACTTCCTCAGAGATAGAATTAGCAGCAAAAGTAAAAGCCCAAAATAGTAAGATGATCTCCCGACAGCAGTAGCCTCTTTCTTCCTAGCCCCAGTGGCTTCTTCTTCCTTAGCTATGTGATACAACTGAGTGTGAGTGAGTGTGTGTTAAATAGAGAGAATCACTCTCTATTTATACTAATTCCCAACTTGACAATAACCTACTAGGGACGACTTCTCTAGAAGAGTCTAATAACCCTAGTGCCCCGGAACTGCAGGGAATTTAACCCTTGATCAATAGGAGGGTTACCCACAATGACTTGACATGACTTGTTTACATTATAGAACCTCCCGATAGGAGCATCAGGGCATGACATGACTCAAGTACATTACAGACACATCCCAGAATAAACATTGGGGTACAATACATAAGATATATGGATGAATACATTTCGAAGTTACAAATATATTAACAGAAAAAGTGCAAAAACTTAGAACAAAGGCAAAAAATCAGAAGCATAAGATGGATAACTCACCTTGTTAACTAAAACAACTGAAAGGAGAGAGAAATAACCTTCATAGATGGAATGGTTACCGAAGTTTATAGATCTGACTGGATCTTCCCCAGATATGACTAGATTAGGCTAGATCCCCAGCGGAGTTGCCAATTTTGTTATCAGGAATTCTCAACCAGTGTGGACATTGCTTGTTAAACAAAAATACATAGCAACATATGCTTTCCTTGAATAATCAAATCAATTAACCTAAAACACATTATACCTCAACCTTGGATTTGCTTGTCTCCTCTCCAGAAAGTCATTGAAACGGTTCAGGACCTATAAAAGAGATCACAAGACAAACAAAAGGGATGAGAGCATCATGATAATTGAATATCCATATTGGTGATCAAGGTATCCAATAATATTTAATTACAAGCACTACAATCAAATATAGGAAAGGGAAATGTCTTTGTATTAATATATGGATGCGAAAGAATTACAACCAAAAGCCTTGATGTTGATGGCTTCTATCTCAATCAAGAATGTCTACAATCTCGTATGACTATGAAGACCTCTCCAAACACCAGCTACCTCTACTTCCCCTGATTCAGACTTCAAACTAGCAGCATAAGGATGCTTTTTCTGGCTTGCCCCACTCTCTTCATGAAGACTCCATTTATAGGCCTATAACTCAAGAGATGACTTGGAAAAAGGATAGGATGAGATCCCTATAGGTGAGGGAGGTGAATGCCACCTGTCCCAGGCATATAGGAACTAACCCCAATGAGGTTTCCGCATGGAAGCTTCTAGAAACATATTTTTTTCTCATTTATTGACCACCGACGCTCTTAGAAAAAATGTCAGGAGTGTCAACCTAGGGTTTTTGTCAAAGGAGAGGGAAAACAACACCTTTTTCTCAACTGGGTCAAGCGTCGGTGACACTCTGTGTAAAACACCAAAAAGCGTCGCCTCATCTAGGTCAAGGAAAAAAGTGACCAAGGTGATTCATGCCAAGCTTTCTAGGAGTTTAAAGGGAAAAGTGAAATTCTCATGGAGGCTGCTAAGCAATGTGAGATTTATAGATGCAACAGTCACGTAAGGTACCAGCGACATCTCTTATCTCCTTGATGGTTTTACATTTATTTGACATACGTCACAACTTCACGTGTAGTATTCCGCATCATTGTGAAGAGTGGGGCACCAAAGCCCTGCGCGAAGCACCTTTCTTGCAGTAGCTCGAAATCCATAGTGTCCACCAGCAATCCCCGCTTGTTCCTCTACCAGAATCTATCCGTATTCATGTAGTAGGACACATCACCACAAAATATCATCTGGTCCTAGTTTACAGAGCTGTCCAACACTCAACTAGAAATCCGAGGCCTTAACCACCAACTGCTTCTTTTGACTTGTAGTAAATTCCTCCGGTGTGATTCCCGTCGCTAAAAATTGAATTATTTGATCATAATAATAATCAACTATGTTGATCATGAACAATTGCGCATCTGGCAGTCCATCTTCAATGTTTGTAGGTTCCTCACCTGTCTCAATTTAGGATAAATGATCAGGGCCAACATTCAAGTGACCTTGCTTCACAATTATATCAAAATCAAACTCCTGAAAGAGAAGTAGCCAACGACATATATACTCCCCAAACATAGGCTTATTGACTAGGTATTTCAAATCATAATGGTTTATGAAAATCTTGAAATGACCCTCCAAAATGTAATTGCTAAACTTTTGCAGTTCATATACCATCGACAAACCTTCTCTCTCTGTGGTCGTATAGTTTTTCTCCGTAGACGACAGCTTTTGACTAGTGAAAGCTATCGGGTGATCGAGATCTCCCTCTCCTGGTTGCACAAGCACCACTCCTAGTGAAAAGGACGATGCATCCACATGAACATGGAACTCCTTGTTCCAATCAAGAAAAACAAGGATTGGTGTGGAAGACATCTTGGCCTTCAGTGTATCAAAACTATTTTGACACTCTTGACTCCATACAAATACAACGCCCTTCTTCAACAATTTCTCCATAGGAGCGGTGATCACAACATAACGTCATACGAACTTGCAATAATACCCTGTGTGCCCCATCATCTCTCTAAGCATATTCACATTTGTAGGCGGGGACAAGCTCAAAATCAGTGCAATCTTTGTAGGGTCCACCAACAATCCTTGATTACAAACAATGTGACCCAACAACATCCCAAAAGGTGCACAGAAAATACACTTCTTTGAATCAGCGCAACCTGGTGTTGTTGACATCTTTCCAGCATCAGTCACAAGTTTTCTAGATGGTCTCTAATCAATCCATAAATTGTCCAGTCATCCATGTAGACTTGGAGGAACCACTAAATAAAATCTTTGAAAGTAGCGAAAAAAACCAGGGAAAATATTGCAGGTGCATTCCTCAACCCAAAAGGCATCACATTGTACTAAAAACAATCCCATTCAGTAACAAATGTTGTCTTGTGACGATCCTCTTTTGTGATCTTGATACGGTGATAGCCATAAAATCCATCCATGAAGGAATACATTTCTTGAACGCCTACTCCTTCTAGCACTTCATCAGTGAATGGTGTCGAAAATGGATCATGCATACACGCATCATTTAATTTTATCAAGTCCACATAGATACAAAGTTCACCCATTTTCTTATCTTGGACCACCATAGGACTGATCCATTCTGATTCTTCAACTGGCTCAATTATTCTAGCATACAGGATCCTATCAAGCTCAGCTGTGACCCTCTCCTTGTATTGCAGATTCAAGCAATACGACCTTTGCCTTACTGGTTTCACATCCGGCTTCAATGAAATATTCATCTCCCCTAAATCTCCCAATATCCCCTTCATCTCAGAGAACTTAGTCAGAAACATGTCTTAAAATTCATGAAACGGATCCGTGATCTTCGCCATGGTCTCTTCATCCCAGTAGTCCCCAACATTTGTAAACTTTGGGTTCTCCTTCATCCCAATTTTGACCTTTTTGATCTTCAATGGCTAATTCATTGGATCCATCGGTACATCTGGTGCTGCAACATCTCGACTTCCTTCTGTTTCTAGAATATTGATATTCCATGGATCATCATCATCCTCAGGTCCTTCATTCACATTACAACATTCCATCATCGTCTGTATTTGGAAATGCACATGTGGGTCCACTGGATATGCAACTGATACTACCTTCAGAAAAACCTCACGGATGAGCTGCAGCACATTATGAATGTCTGAGTTGGCATCTGAGAAACTGAATGTGTGAGCAAAGCAAATAGTCAATTTCTCCCAGATAGTGTTCTCTCTCCGCAACTCAGTTGAGCCATACGAATATCGCAACATTTCATCCAATGTGTGGACAAAGGCATGGACCCACTCATCCTTTGGTCATGATTCCCATAAGGTATCACACTCAATCAGATGATCACCATGATTTTTTCTCCCATCGTACCTTTCGACATGGTACACTTCTGCATCTCCAAATTGGGCTGTCATCAATCTTCGACACTACGACCATCCAGTGATCGACTTCTTATGGGTTGCCCACCATCGTGATGGGTAGCCTTCAACGCTTCCTCCAACACCACCAAGGGATGTAGTTCTGACACCTTATCTTCAAATTCCAATAGAAACTCAGACAGCTTAGGAAATCCTTCATATACCAGTAACTCAAGAGTCTCAGTTGTGATGCCACACAGTGACTACGTAATTAAACCACACTTCCCTAGTGACACCTCATGCAAGCGGTCCTACCAATTCTCTAAAGCATCATCAGAATTAGAAGACATAGAGCTAGCACTGCACCAACCAAGTTCCCCATTAGCAGTCGGATGGACATAATCTTCTGAAATGTTATCAACATGATCCCATCCTCTTCCAACTTCATCCTTCACTGGCTCAAGATATATTCTCCCTTCATTTGGATCCATCAGAGCAATGACTCTGATGTCTTGATTCTCTAATGTCATCACGCACTTCTTAAAATTGATTATTGCCATACTATCATTGGTCCATCCAATCCCCAGTAATGCGGGATAGGAGCCTTCGCCATCAACAACTTCAATCACATCGAAATCAGCATAGGTCTTCATACCCTCAGCATCCACTAATATGTGATACACATTCCCAATCGGTTGTACCTTGGCCTGATTAGCCAATCGCAGCTGCACCGAAGACAAACCTAGTGGTTTCCTCCCCATCTTCTGTCATGTCTATTTTGTCAGAATATTAACATTTGATCCTAGATCTAGAATGACTCAATCTACCTCATAGTCCCCAATTTGAATGTTCATGCACATCTCTTTTCTCGTCTTTTTCTTATGCAAAGAGTTCATCGCAAAATCCTTCCACCCCTTAGCTGGTTAATGCAATAGGCTCTCAATCTCAGAAAGAGCATGGAGATCTCTTGACAATGACAAGCAACTCTCAAAGAAGTTTTGCAAGGTACCATGCTGTCGCGATGGTCCTGCCTCCAAAGTTGAATCAAAAGCAGCGGACATTTCATGAACAGGTAACTTACCAGGATTCCTTCCAATCACATCATGTTCTTTAAAGAATGTGTCCTTCTCGAAATCGATATCGAATTGCACCTTCTTATTCCTAGCCAACTGAATTTGTGGATGTGGGCTATCTTCTCTAGTCGTCACACCTCCGCAAGTGACAACAACGACATCAACGTCCTTTGTTCTGGGATCCACCGAAATTGTCACAACTATAGGTTCTTGATTTTGGTTCGACGGTGGATTCACAGGTTGATTCGTTTTCTGATTTGCATTTTGGTACTGAATTGGAATTTGGTTATGAGCTTGATTCTAGTTCAGAAACTGATTATGATTCTGCAACTGGTTCTGATTTTGCAACTGGTTCTGATTCTGCAACTGGGGAACATTTCTTTCCTGCCACCTTGTGATTAGTTGTGGACAGTTCTCGACAGTGTGATCAATAGCAGTACAATACGTACACATACACTAATAATGTGGGAAATCTCTCTGATAATGTCCTAGTACACCACAATTATAACATTAGATAGGTCCGTGACCTCATCCACATCCTCAACCAAATCCTCGTCCTCATCCTCCTCGGAATCCTCCACGAAATCCTCCTTTTTGTTGATATTGTGGTTGAGAAAATTGTTGTTGCAAGGGATTTGGCTGCTGCTGAACATACTGCGCTGACTAAACATACTATGGTTGTCGCGGAGCCACCTGCATTTGATTATACTATGGTTTTGCTGCAAACTATTATTGTGGTATAAACTGCAGCTACGATGGTGGTACATACTGTTGTTGAGGTGGTGTTTGTACCACATGCGGCAGCGCCTGCGGTTGCTATACTAGCCGATGATCTTTGCTCTTCACATAGTACGAGTCATATTCCCTTTGCTGGAGTAGGTCATATGCATGACATTCCTTATATTCATGCCCAACAGACAGGAAAAATGTGCAATATAAGTTCTTCGTCTTTGCCACCATATTCTGCATGTATCTGCATTTGTCATGTCGATGCCCATATAATTGGAAAATTTGGCACCATTGTACACTGCCACAACTCAATGGGTTGGGTGCTCCTGACAATAGATAGTTTCATAAGTATGGGTAGTTATCCTTGGTATGTCTATTGATGCGACATCGGGTGCACCATAGGTCTTCACGATACTCTTTACCCTTCTTGATATATTGCAACTGGAGTGTCAGGTTCACTAGTTGCATCTAGATCTGAGTTATACCAACTACACTTTCTCCAATGGGTAAAGCTTCCAACTTCATTGTGATCTCCAGAGCCTTGCTCTATGTCACAATCTTCTGTTGCATCAAAGGTTGTCTGATATGACATACTAACGCTGCAATGAACCAATCCTTATGTTGAACATCACTCATCTCAAAGCTGACTCTTGCCATCAATGTCTTAAATGTTTGGTCAAAATCACAAACAGTATCGTTAGGGAATTGCTTAATCTCTTTTAGTTCTGTAATGTATTGTGCTTCCAAAATTTGGGTTTTTGAATTCTTTAATTAGTCCTTTTATGACTTCAACTAATGTCTTTGCAGGATTTCCCATCGGAAGTTGTATAAATCTCATGTACCAATCCAGCACATGATCCCAAAGAGTGATCTCCAGTTGCCTCTTTTTGACATCATCATTTGTAGTTTTTCTAACAGTCCATACTTCCTCACACATTAACCAGTACTGTTTGGGATATTCAGTTTCATTTCCATGAAACAAAGGTAACTTCAGGTCATCGCACACCATCCTGATCCTTCTCCCTACAGACACTGATCTACTACTAGAATGTTGTTGGCACGTCAAACAAGTCGATGTTGAACTTGTGTTTCTTCCTGAATGCGGCGTAGTGCATGGAGGTGCAGGCACGTTGCTGCTGGAGGATGATCTTACTGCTATCCTAGCCGTAGCATGGTCATCCTCTTCGTCACTATAGGGTCGCTTCATCCCATGTGTTCTTCCTTCTCGGTCTTGCGTTTCAATCATAGTAGGACCTTACCATGTCCTCTACCTCTTCTCTTGTCGAAACCTTGCTCCTCCCCTCGTAAGACCACTTTATTCCTTGGATTCCCTCATAGTCTCATTGAAACTTGCATCCATCTACCCCTTATCCTTCCATTCGTCTCCTCCCTTTCTTCACGATATCCACATCCTCCGCACACCAGATTTATACTACTCAAGGTGCATCTTTAGTATGCCTTTTTTATAGATAAACATCTTAATTGACAAATGCAAAGGTAATAGGAACCTACCTATTGGTCCGTTGAAAAATTCCATTTCTGCTTTGCTGTAGGACTTAGTAGTATCAACTGCAAACTTGGTGGTATAGCCTTCTAAGATACTTTCTAGCTAGACTTCAACAACCTGGGCTGCCTTGTTGTCAGTTTCCTACAACTCCTAGATCAATTCATAGGTCCAGGACGTTATATCACCTCGAAAATTTGTCTTGTGATAGGTAAACTGCACCAACCACTCATATAATATGATGGGAAATTCAGAGAAAAAGTGCTCATGTGGACCGTCGTGTATGTACCATGCCAGCCACTTGTCTGTTGTCAATCCAGGGTTCTAATTTTCTGTCTCAGCAAATTCTCGTAGCTTCTGGTTGAACCAATCTTTAATTTCTAGTCTTGTCAGATGCCACATGTCCTCCCCTTAGTCATAACAAGGTCCCGACAATGGAACCATTTGTTGACACAAACTTGACCAACAAAACCAGTCGACAGGGGTTCCCACTCCGTCGAAAACCAACCCATTCGATCTCCCTAAGAAATGGCCTAGACAGGTTTACCCCATCTGACAACACCCACGGAGTGGATGAACTCTCACCCGAGACGTTCGAGGGAGAGCTGACGAAACTAAGTTTCCGCAGAATAAGAGAGGACCGTGCGCATCGAATTATGGACTTAGTGCAACATTGATAGATCTGATCATTCACTTAAGCAGTAACATAACCAATCATTATTAAACAAATCATACCATTATATTAGATATGCAATAACCATAGTGATACACAAACATATCCAAGAAAATAACATCATTTAAAGCAGGGAAACATCATAGCATTTATAGGTCCATGTCACAGATATGCTTCACATTCATAATTGAGCCGCATAAAACAAGAAAATAGGAAATTAGAAAAGAAGACAGTGACTCAGGTCAACCTCTGTCATGTCATATTACTTCCGCGCAAAAACCACTGATTCAAAAACAGTTCATAGACCAACAAACATTTCTCACACTTGTTCTCCAAAATTATGATATGTTCTCCAACATTTGCAAATCTAATTCTACTTATAGGCTTGTGCCTTTACAATCATGGTCCACTTAGACAACCACCTAGCTAACTCTTAACCGATTCTTACAAAATAATGACCAACATCCACACAATGTGGTCCAAAATTACAAAAGGTGACACAAAATTACATAAAATATTCTATTTCCGCCTTGCGCACCATCTTCCACTTGTGCAGTGTCTTTGAGCTTGCGCAACATCTACGATGTTGCGCAACTAACTTATCCCAAAACCCCTTGACAACAATTCATAATGACATCATTTATTATCCAAATGCTAAGATGGATAAGAGATTCTTCAAGAATTGAGTCATTCATATTCCTCATTGCTTAAGGGATGTTCTTTGAATTGTGAGAGCTTCATCTTCAGTTACTCCCACCTTCTCTTCTCTTATTATGGGTCAAGCTTCTTCTTGTGTGCACTCTTCCCAGAGTCCGCTAAAGGTAATCACTTCCTTCTGGAATACATTCCTCGAATGAATGAATCCCATGATCTTGGGAGGCAATTCAAGGTGGTTATAACAATATTTAATTCTTCTTAGATTGCTTCATCATAGCATCGAACACTTATTTTTGGTGTCTTATAGGATGACACATGAGGGATGAGATGATCTTTAATAGAATTTGCAATGATTCTCTTGGCTCTAGCCTTAGCCTCATCTCCCTCTAGCTCTTAGAACTTCCTTACTGAAATACTGATCCAAGTCAATTTATTCAAGGATCACATAGGTCTTATACTTCCATACTCGAAGGTTGTTAGCTTCACCAAGCTTGTCATCAAGTTGGGTGTGATTAGTCATTTTGAAATGAGAACCCCAAATGTAAATAACAAATTGTTAGATCGTACCGATTTGAGGTGTCCATCCTGGTTCTGGAGCTGGATGATCTAGGGTTTGTTAGAGAAACCCTAATTTTCAAAACTTGGAATTTCAAACTTTTGATTTGATAAAAAGATGAGCCTCTTCAAGGTGAGTTATCCAATGTACTCCTTTTCTGAAAACAGTGGAGGGAAGTTCCCAGAATAGGAATCCCTAGTTTTCCAATTTTTTCTACAGAAATGACTGATATTGATTTTGATGTATCTCCGAAGGTTATACTCCTTACATTCTGAAACCTCTCACTGAGATAGCATGGTATTTCATCTTTCCAACCCCATAGGTTAGATCAGAAGTGGATTCTCCAAGTGGGACTTACGTTGAGCTTCCCAAGGTGACTGTTTTGGGGACTATTTAGCATAGCAAATTTGTACAGACTACCATGTGTCACTGTTTCACATTATAGGTATGAAAAGCATACCACAAAAACTAAAGTCTGTTTCTTACCTGCAACATCTTGTGAAATTTCATTTGGACCTTCCTAGCCTGAGATATAGAAAATCTCCCTAGGTCACCTATTTAACATTGTATTCTGGAGGAGGTTGGAACCCTGATTTGGAGGAACCATATCTCATGAAGTATAGAAAATATGAGCCTAAAAAGTTTTACACAATGTACAACAAGAATTTCTCTTCGGCCTGTAAATGTTTCAGCTTCTTATCCTTCTCCAATATCACGTTATAACGAAAGTTCTAGAATGACTAAATTTAGTCTTTTAGGGTTTTCAAGTATGAAACCCTAATTTCCATTAGCTGCCATTGTAGTTGTATTTCGGCTGCACAGTGAAAATTCTCTAATTCAGAAACTACTACCACCAACAGCTGCACCCTAGTGAGGCAAGTTAGCCTATCCCTCCTTGCTTGATGATCTATGGAGAGAACACCTTCAACTTAGGAAGCCCTAGTTCCCACAGCTGCACAGTTCCTTATTTTAAAGAGGCTCTGATACCATGTTAGTTTTTCTTAAGCTCTGATTAGATTATCTAGGATCTTTATATGAAAGAGTAACAAGTACAACAAAATGCATAAGATATAAAATATACACAAGACACAAATATTTTTACCACAGAAACCATATAGAAGAAAACCCCACAATCTTCTTCAGAATAGTAAGATGATCAAAAGCAGTAATAAGAAATGTTCAGCAGCTATCTTTTTCTCCTCCTCTGACAGTCTGTCTCTCTCTTGCATCTTAGAGAGAGTGTGAGATGTGTATAAATTAGGGAGAGCACATCCCTATTTATGCCCTTTCAAGTCACTGGCCAAATACAAGACTCGATCCTACATGTAATATCACATGGGGCCCACTTCTCCTATAGAGACCACAATTACATATTACATGATGTTACACTGGGGACTATTTCTTCGACTTACAACAAAGGTTGTACCTCAAGGTCTAGACACAATTTAGACATCTCGTAAAGGGGTATCACACATCCCCATTGGGGGTATAATAACAACATACAATGATAATATACATCAGAATATCTTTCGATGTTACAAATACATCAACAGTGTGTGTGTGAGAGAGAGAGAGAGAGAGATAAGGGGCTAGAGGTATAGGTAGAGATAGAGAGGGAGTGTTAACTAGATATAGGTAGAAATCGAGGGGGGTGTTAGGAGATTGGGGGTAAGTGGATAAAGGGGGTAAGAGAGTGATACAATGGGTTAGTAAGGGTTAGGGAGAGGAGCATAGAGTGAGATAGGGGGAATCAAGGTTAGGTGTAGGTGGAGTATTAGGGGAGTGTGAGAGAGTTAGAGATCCAATATAGCAGAAGAAATGCATTCTATTTTTCAGATCATGGGAAACAACAAGGAGATTGGTGTTCAAAGGAAATATGTGTAATATCTACTACATCAAGTTGTCTTTGAAAGAATGACACCAAAATAAATATTTGAATACATCAAACCTCCTGCACAAGGTTGTAATGTAAGTAAATATTCAAAAAGGGTTGAAAATCCCATATTAATCCAAGGATTGATTTCTATTTACTTAGCCCAATTACTTGTGGAAGCAGGAAGGAGAACATTTAGAGAGCCTCATTCCTTTATGATATTCCCACCTTCAGTTATGAGGGGAATATTCTCGCAAATATTGTTAAGTTGTCTAGGCCAGATGTAGTTACTTGTAGATGAAAAATCCAAAAAAAGTGCGGTGGTGACAACGAAATTACTGTCTGTTGAGTTTGATATTACATGCAAGAGCCACTCAACAAACTCTAAGATATAAAGTTATGTAATTTTAGGATGCTCATTCAACCTTCTTGAGGATCTAAATTTATAATTTCCTTCTAATTAGATCCAGGAATGAAATAATACTTGGTGGAATTTACAAGATCCTCTTACCATTTGGTTAGCCATGATATGTTCAACTCCATTAAAGAAAGATAAATTATTTCATAGAAGCAAACATTTGGTACACTTGCCAATTATATGTTATTGGAAGAACTTACATACTTCAATAAAGGAGCATTTTGAAGGTGAGTTGAAAGACCCTTCCAATTTTCAACATTAAAACAAAGAAGTTCAACATACAAATTTTTAGGCAGGCCTTCCGACCAACCAGATGACCGAGTACAAGGAGAATACCAATTGTCAGACACTTTAACTATGCAAAAAAATTCAAGATGTTCTGAAACTCTTGTTTATCAAGGTAAGGATGGACTATGTGTACATTACGAGAAACAAAATTGAATGCACTCGATTTTTTGACCTATAGCCCCTTACCACCCCCAAATGTCTCTTTCTTCACCCCTCTCTCTCTTTGTCTTTCTCTAACCCATTAATACCCCCTGCCCATTTCTCTACATCTAACCCTTTTCCACCCATGCCCCTTCCTCTATCTCTAACCCCATAGCACCCTTCACCCCTTTCTCTACCTCTAACCCCTTACCACCCAACCCCCCCTTCTCTACCTTTAATCCTTTATCTCCCTGAATTCTTTTTAATGTTATAATAAAAAAATAAAAAAATTAATGTTATAATTTTCAAATGATAAACTAAATGTTATAATCGACAAATAATAAAATTGTAAAGTTAAAAATCATGCACGCATTTTATAAAATTACAACGCGTAAACATTTAGTTTTTGCAGGCTTAACATTTGAATTTAAATAAAATGCGTGAGTGTTTCTTGGCACTATGGCTAAAACTCTGCAAGTGTTGACATGGAATTCCTATGCCTATTTTTCTACTTCATAATTTGCTTCGTATTCATCATGCTTGTGCCTTGGAGTATGATAAACCATGCTAATTGAGCATTACATCCAATTTTTCATGATGCTCGTTTTTATCCATTAGTTATAATATGCTACAGACCATCATTTTTTATGAAATTTTAGACACAGATAATATTTTTTCTATACATTCCAAATATGTATTTTTTAAACATAACATATATATTTTTATATCTTTTTCTTATTTTTCTTGTCTTATGACTCCTTAATTCAAAAAACACACTATTGATGTTTCGTCCATAACTCTTTTGTTTCTCAACTATTTTGAAAAAAAATAGTATGGTGCACTAAAGGACACCAACCTGTACATGCAATAAAAAAACTGTTTTGAAATAATTGCATTTAGACCTTCAAATGGTGCACTCACACTTGGTGTATTGTTTTCGAGGTTCGATCACTTAGATAATTAATAGCATTTTTTTTTTGAAAAATAGCGGTGCACCAGTGTTGGTTGTTCTCTATATGTCTACCAGTTTTCATAAGTTTATTCCATCAATTAGGAACTCAAATTATGCACTCACAAAAACATATGCTTATAATTTGTCCCAAAAAAATCTCTTAAAAAAGATCAAAATTTAGATAGTTAAGAACGTTTTCAGTATAAAAAAATTATATATTCGGAAACATCATTCAGTTTCCTACATTTCATATTTTTTACTCGTTGCAAGATTCATTGTATATGTGTCTCAAAATATCCATATAAGTTTAGGGATGCCTATTTTTTCAATTTTTTATTACATCTAACATGTCAAAAAAGTCACTCATAACATTGCACACAACCATATAACAAATAATATTTAATATTTAAAAAAATATAAAATTACTTGATTCATAAATTTTAGATTAATTAAAATATATTTTGGTTCTCTAAGAGAATTACGGTTGAAGAAGAAATTTCGACATTGAATCATCCGAGTGGGTATGATAATGATGAGAGAACCCATTTTTAACCAAATTATTTTTCTAGAAAAGGGAAATATAGATCTTTTAGACGAAAGGAAAATAATTGCCCCATTGCTATAAGATCCTCGAACGAGTCCAAGAACTCAATAGTTTCAAATATTTACTACCATACAAACTAATCAATAGAGAGGATATCGGAATCGAGGCCCACTAAAATATCCCTTAAAAATTAGAAACATGCGCTCATTATAAAGGAAACCAAATTTATTAACTCTATGTTTATAAACATACTGCAATTGTGATTAACTTTGAAATAAAGAACCATAAATGAGTGAATAAATAAGTGATAAGCAAAAGATTATAGGCTTTGAAATGCTTTTCAAAACAAACGTGAAGTTGATTTGTTGTAGGCATATTACTTCCATTAATAAGAAAATGGATAACATCAAAAGCATGCCAATTCTTCTACAAACCTTTTTTACAAGCAATGCTTAAATGAGCCTCATCACATTGCTTCAAGATACAATATAACAGAGGCCTTAATTAATAATATTTGGAAACAAAATGCTTGTTACAAACTGTCCACTAATGTTAATGTTAATAATATTTGGAAACAAAATGCCTATTACAAACTAGTCCGCTAATGTTAATGTTAATGTTAGAGTAATTGATAATGAAGAATTAAGATCAAAAGTTATAAATAGATATTTACTTAAAAAAATTAATAGACAAACTAAAACTAGCAAAGGAATTTTTTAACAACACAAATTTTTATTAAATGGTTGAAATTTTAATAATAGCTAAACAAACCCAAAGTTAAAATAGAGAAAACGTTGCAATGAGAATACTATTAAGTCTTGTGTTAAGAAATAGTAGTCATTGAATATTGTTTACCTCGTAAATTTCCAAGGCTACATGATTTTATGTTTTAATTAAAATAAAAGGACTACACAAAACAATATGTAAGGCCCAATAATACATGGTATGCATTTAGATCACGTAGAATTTTCTAACATATAACCATCAATAGCGAGTACAATCTACCATAACTTGAATATGCAATCTGCACTTCCAATGTTAGTACAATGTAAACTATCTATTCAGAAAACAATAATGAATATGATATTGCAATCATAGCTTTCACTTCATATGTAACAGGGATTGATAACATAGTGGGTAGAGAAGTTTTATATTGCCATATATTGAATACAATTGTTGTATTTTGATCAATGTTGTGTTATTCCATTACGAAACCGGATTACAAATGTCATTAACAAATTCTTTTTCCGTAGGGTCTGAAAGATAGGACTAGAGAGTAGCTAGTCCTAGCTACTCATTTTATGGTTTATGTGTTGCAAGATCTCAAGCTTTATGGTTTGTCGATAAGTCAACGACATAAGTTCTTTTAGAGCGTGAAACAAAAATTAGAGGTTTAAATGTTTGCACCATGTCGCAAATTGAGAATTTTTTGGAATTCACATTGTATCACAATAACATGTTTGTTAGTGTGTGATATGTCGCTAAGAGGAAAATATTTGGGACATTCGCACATCACACATAGAAAATATTTAACCCGTGATAAGTAGAAATTCTTTTTTGAGATAAGAAATACAGGTAGGTGGATGGTGCAATTTTTCATAGTGATGTGATATATCGATATAGATAAGAATTTATCTTGCAATGTATCACAAAAGGTAAAAACATAATCAATGCAAAACATCTTGGGCATAGAATATTTAAATCATGCAACATATCATGTGGAAACAAAATTTAAAAATCGTGATAAATTTTCTAAGATTTAGAAATAATTCATCAAAAGTAATGTATCCTTAGATAGAAAGTTGAGAAACTGTGGCAAGCATAAGCTGAAGGAAGGAGTAATTAATCTCCTCTAGATAAGTTGTAAATCTAGGTAGAATAGAACAAATCTAATGCATTCCAGTAGGAACAAATCAAGAAAAGGGATTTAACCAAGGGATGAAGAGTGGTAATGATAAACCATTTATAGTAGTGCACCCAAATAAGTTGCAACCAATGTGAAGTGAAGATAAATTAGAAATTTTAGTAAGACCCCCCCCTTAGGTTTTTCTCCTTGAGAGGGAAACATGCGAGGTTTTAGTTCTAGATTAACAATTGGAAACACTCTACAAGGACTATAGATCTATGGGAGGAGTTAATAGACAACAAAAACTATGTCCAAATGACAAATTACTTATTGAGAACTTTACCTTTAGCCCACTTGGGTTCCCACTAGAACTTGTTCATTTTAAACAAGTTCATGAATA
>LPNX010016399.1:35814-46805 GCA_001517045.1 Pseudotsuga menziesii | reverse complement strand
ATATATACTCTCGGTGTTTCAGAGACGTTTTCAAAAGATGCAGTGACTAGGGTTTAAAGGCTAGCTTTTGCAATGACCTGTGTTTAGGGTTTCTCTATTATCGTTAGTTCCTATGTTGACTCTTTGATCCATCCATGGTCGTGTCCTATGGGGGAGGACAAAACTCCCCCCGTTCCATTTGTAAGGATGTTGAGCATACACCAACTGTTAGAATCAAATATGCTAGACACCAATGGAATCAAGGAAGTTGCATGGACCTCCCCCCATTTTGGATTGGTTGTGGAAAATTGTTTTGAAGGCCACCCAGGAATCTTCGACCTCACACCCAAATGTGGCTCAAGCTTGGGAGCCAGGTTGTTGCATTCCACAGGAAGTATAAAGCCCAAATATTTGGTTGAATCTGAGTACTATGAAGGATAAATTTAGTTCAGGAAAACCCATGCACTAATAGGAAAGTTTCTGGGGCTTTGGTCATTCGAACGATATATGATTAGATGGAGTGATAAATGGTTGAAACCGAAAGGGGATTTTGAGTTGCGCTTGAACTCAAAGGATTTTTTCACAACAAATTTCCATAATCTAGAAGATATAGATTGAATCTTTGACAATGGAATATATTTCTACAATTTTGTTGGACTATTCCTAAAATATTGGATGGAGAAGTTTATGCCAAATAAGGAATATTTCTCCCATGCATCGGTATGGATCAGATTATATTCTCTCCCTTTGTAGTTTTCGTTGCCTGAAACGCTGGAAGAGATTGGAAATACTCTAGGAAAGTTTGTCAAGGCATCTAAAGCAACTAAGATATAGTGATATACCTTATATAAAAGAATATGTCTATCTCAATATCTCTCAAGCCCTGCATAGAAAAATATGTCTCTCAAGAGGTGACGAGGAATGGATCCAAACCATTGATTATGAACATATTCCTTTCAAGTGCAGAAAATGCCATGTTCTTGGGCATTTATTTCAATATTACCATATCATCAATCCTCTAAAGTCTCCATATCCAAATATAAACACAGGAAAAGGGTACTTCATTCCATTTCAAGGAAAAAGGAAGGAGACGAACAAGAGGCAAGGGCGATTACAAGGGAAAATATTTGAAATCAATAATAGTTTTGAAGATATTTCCCTAGACTGAAAAGAATCTTTGAAAATAGAAAATAAGACAGGTGGTGATCAAGTTTGAACCTACAAATATCCAATATATGAAGGAATTAATCAGCATACCCAACTAGAGTTGACAAGAAATTGACCCATCAGCTAGTAAGGAACCACAATCCATTGTTCAAGATAATGTAACTATAGAAGAGGGTACAAAACTCAACTTAGAGATTGAGGATAATGATCTGGTTGACCTAAATATGGATAATATTGTAGAAGCATGCCATAAAAGAGACAATCAAGTAGTCCTAATGGAGCATTTAGAAAAGGTCCAAAAAGTATACCTAAGCTCAAAGGAAGGGGAATCAATAAAAATCAATCAAATTTGGGGGTGAGATTTGGTTCAAGCAAGCCTATCTCAAAGACCAAAAAAAGTGATAAGAAGTGAGGAACGAAGTCACATAAGAAGTTGTTGGAGGATTTTGGAAACATGATGGTCAAATCAGGACAAAAGGAGGTTCTTACTCAGACCTTCATCACATCTCAAACCCATTGTTAAAAATTAAGATTCAATCCTAGAACATTAGGGGAATTAATAGTAAGAGTAGGTAGGAACTCTTACTAAAGTTCATAATCGAAGAACAACTAGAAATTCTTATGCTTTAGGAAACTAAATGCATTGGAGAGGAAGATCAATTTTTTTTCTTGAAATGTTTGTATAGAATTTAATCAATAACTTTGGATGCCATAGGAATGTAAGGTGGGTTAGAAATCTTGTTGAATTCGAGATCCATTGAGGTTTGCAACTCTTTATCTATCCCTTAGTCAATTTATATATTTTTTCATATTATAGGCTCATAATTTATGGGAATAATCACCAATGTATACATACCTCAATCCCTTAAATACAATAAAATTTTCATGCAAAACCTTAGAAATATAGAATATCTCCTCAATGGAAGCCATTGGATAATAGGGGGTAATTTCAATATCATAGCTTCCCTGGATGAAAAAAGGGGGTATAAGAAGATTAGAATCCGATAGTGTTTTCTTCACAACCCTCATTTAGGATCTCTCCTTGATTGACATGGAACATGCTAATGACACCTTCATTGTTGTTGTAATTGTAACTTTGGAATATATTCTAATATATATTAGCATTGTATATTTGTTATACCCCCATCGTATATGTGCTTCCATCCTTTTAGGAAGTCATTTTTATGTATGGTCATTGAATTAAACCCTATGTTGTAAGTCTGGACAATAGTCCCTAGAATAAATATAGGAAAATGTACTTATGAGTATTCCTAGGTAGGTTGGCCCCAAAGAGGTTACCTGGATGACCTAGTTAGTTGAGTAAGTCACTCAACGAAAGGATATAAATAGGGAGGATCCCTCCTCATTTGAGACACACACTCACACTCTCTCATGTGCACTTTAGGAAAGAGAGGATAAGGAGGAAGAGAGAGAGATGAATGAGACATCTTATTCTTGGGTTTTTCCATCTTGTTATATTGCCTTAGTGACAAAACTATTTTGAGGAATTTTGTGGGTTTTTCTCCTTTATGGTTTCCCTAAGAAAAATATTTGTGTCTTGTGTCTCTCGTGTATCTTTGATATATTGTTGTAATTGTTATTCTTTTAGATAAATATCATAATCGAATTAATATAGAAAACTAACATGGTATCAAAGCCTCTATGAAATAAGGAACCGTACAACCGAAATAGTGCTACAATGGAAGCTACTAAAGATTAGGGTTTCATGCTTGAAAACCCTAGAAGACAAAATCTCATCATCTTGGTACTTTCATTATAAATATATATTGGAGAAGGATCAGGAGCTCAAAATTTGATAAGACTAATATTAAATATTTATGTACCTTGTGTGCAAGTTTCAGTCTTATATTCGCTATACTTTAGGAGATATGATTCCTCCAAATCATGGTTCCATCCTCTTACAGAATCTAGTTTTAAACAAGTGACCTAGGGAGAGTCACTATATCTTGGGATATGAAGGTCCAATTAAAATTTCACAAGATGTTTCATATAGTGAACAGACTTTAGGTTTTATGGTCCTAGTTTCAGATCTTGAAGGTGAAACATTGACATGTGGAATTCTGTACAAGTTCGATATGTTTAACCAGTCCTCAAACATGTCACCTTGGAAAAATTAACATAAGTTCCACTTGGTGAATATGATTCTTCTCTAACCTATGGGGTTGGAAACAATATACCAAGATATATTAGGACAAAGTTTTATACCTTGAGGATCATAAATTTTGGAGATACAACATAATCAATATCAGACTATTCTGTAGAAGAAATTGGAGAAACTATGGCTTCTTGTTCCAAAGTTTTTCCACCACATTTTTCAAAAAAGGATTACATTGTAAAACTCACCTTGAAGAGCCACATCTTCTTGTCTAATCATAAGTTTGAAATTCCAAGTTTGGAAAATTAGGGTTTCTTTGATAAAACCTAGATCAACCAACTTCAGAACCAGGTTGGGCACCTCAAATTGGTAATATCTATATCTATGTTATTTCCATTTGAGGTTCTCATTTCAAAATGAGTCATCACACCCAGCTTGATGATAAGCTTGGGGGAGCTAACAATTTCTAAGCATCGAAGTGAAGGATCTCCATGATCCTTGAAGAAAATGACTTGGATCAGTATATCAATAAGGAAGTTCCATATCCATAGGGAGATGAGGCTAAGGATATCCATAAGAAGAACTTAGCCAAGGCCAAGAGAATCAGTGCAGATTATATTAAGGGTCATCTCATCCCCCATGTGTCATCCTTGAAGACACATATGGAAGTGTTTTATTCTTTGACGAAGTTGTTTGAAGGAAAGAAAATCAATCAAAAGATGACATTGAGGAACTAGTTGAAGAAGGTGAAGATACAGAATTCAGATGCCATGCATTCCTACGTCACAAGGGTTGCTTAAACAAAGGAATAACTTGAAGCAGTCGAAGAGAATGTGGAAGAATGAGAGCTTTTTATGACCACCTTGAATGGCCTACCAAGATTATGGGATTCATTCATTCAAGGAATATCTACAAGAAGAAAGTTGATCCCTTTCAGCAGACTATGGGAATAATTCACACAAGAAGAAGCTCAGCTCTTAACAAGAGAAGAGAATATGGGAGAGACTAAATATCAAGCTCTCTCAGTTCACACTAGAAAACATCAGAACAGAAGGAAGGACCATCATCACACAAGACACAATAAATTTAGTAGAGATACTTCCAACATTAGATGCTACACTTGTGATGAGAAAGGATACCACTCCATAGACTGTCCCAGAAACAAAGGCTCCTCCAATAAAAATTCAAACAAGAAAATGCATCATGCTCACACCGTTGAAGATGATGAACCAAATAATAAAATATTTAGAGAAGAAAAGGAAGATTCCTCAAGTGATGGGCAATATGTACTTTGATCCAAAACAGTTCTACCAATGAACATAAATATCATACTCTTATCAATCTCAATATTTGTATAAGAAGGAATGAAATTATGAATGAAGAAGTGACACTCAAATTCAAAACAATTATGTAGAAGACTTGCTCAAACATGAGCAGGAAAAAAACATGTCCTCAGAACTAGATGATGAAGTAGAGCACACTATCAAAGACTCCAGTTATTCTTGCAAGGAAATAAGGATCGATAGGGATTCCACCCACTGAACAAACAAAGATAAGTATTTAGTTGTCATTTCATGTATATCTACTTACTTAAATGATATTTTTTTCTTGTGTACATATTTATATTCAGTTGATGTATTATGCATGATTGTGTGTCTGCATCTATGAACAATATACTACTAGTTTTCATATGATGGATGAGTATTTGATGGTGTTGTACAACATTCCATTGATACTTATCTAGAATGAAACCTATTTACTGACATATTGGGAGTAGTACATACTCTTAATAAATGTTCTAGTATATATGGAAGGCATCTAGAAAGTTACCGTATGTATACAGGATATGGATGAATGTTGTAGCATTGGGTAAGATAGTTGCATAACTATGCGGCATATATCTTTATGCATTATAATTTGTCACTGTTAATATGTTCTCAGAAATTATGAAACATTTATAATCATGCAATTGAATTTAACTTGTAGGAAATATCATGTACAATCACCTACAATAAAATAAGGATGAGAGTTGTTCCAAAGAACAAGTGACAACAGTTCTTCTAGAAGATTCACCTTAACAAACATACATGAAGAGGAACCTAAAGCTCCGAGGGTCAGATACACCTTGGTGAAAGAAAGAGCTTCAGAAGAATATAAGAATCATGACATGATCTAAAGAGAGCGATAGATCCACCTCGATAAATGAAGACCATATTGGGCATAAGATATCATCCAAGATAAAGAAAAGTATGGCGGGACTTCCAAAGAAAGTAAGAGGCCTCCGAACAAACTCCAATTTTGTGGTACTATTGAGTGGCATCATTGATGCAAATCCTTCCATCTATGAAGAAGCAGTCAAGAAGAAATGGAAGGAGACTATGATCAAAGAGTACTAGATGATCATGGAGAATGATGTCTCAGATGTGGTTCTGAGACCTGAAGAGAAGTCTGTAGTGTCTTCCATGTGGATCTACAATATCAAGCATGCAAAAAATAGAAACATCGAGGTATACAAATCAAGTTTCATCGTTTCTCTCAGAAAGAGGGAGTAGACTACGACATGGCATACTCCATTGGCCATACAAACTTCTCTAATAGAAGTGTTTATCAAGAAGAGAACCACATGTGTGCAGAAGGATTTGTGCGAGCTCAGAAGGCACCCATTGATAAGCACATATATCTAAATAAGGATATTGAATATCACCTAGAGTGATGGAGATCTCACCCTTTTCTACAGTGTTGAATATGGAAGCCTAAAGAGGACGACAAGCTCACAAATGGGTGCAAGAGGAACTTTCAACAAAGTTCAAGATAGAGTATCTTGGTATCCACTGACCTTAAGAGATGATATAGATGGATACATAGAAGATTAATAGTAGAGGACGCTACCTATTTCTCTGGTATGGAATGTTTTGATACATAGAGTACAAAATGTCGAGGGAGAATGATGCTTTGCTTTAGAGGGAGTGACTATAGAAGATCTCCGAGTTTGAGAATATTGACATGGTACAGAAGAATGGACAAATTCATGATAAGATTAGGATTTACTAGTAATAAAGTGGATTCCAAACTTTACTTCAAGGTTAAAGACAAAAGATTGGTGATGCTCCTGCTTATGTTAATGACCTATTTCTGAAAGGAGAGGACGAAATCATTGTATGTGGAAAGAGGAATCTTTCCATTGAGTTTAAGATGAAAGACCTAGGGATGATGCACTACTTCTTAGGCATGGAGGTGTGGCAGAGTACAAATGGGATTTTCTTTCATTAAGGAAAGTATGCAGTATGTTGGACTGCAAGGACATAGGAACACCTATGGCATCAAAATTGAAGCAACTATGTGATGCTTCATTAGAGATGGTTGATGCCACGATGTATCTTCAAATGATTTGTTCATTTATGTACATTACAAATACGAGACCAAACATATGCTTTGTTGTGAACACCCTGAGCTTGTTCCTGACAGATCCGAGACATGTTCACCTATTTGCTGGAAAACATGTATTGAGGTACTTGAAGTGTACAATTAAATATGGGATCAACTAAGACAGGAATCAGAAGATTAACTTGCATGATTATGTTGATTCGAATTGGGTAGGTAGTGCCACTGATAGGAAGAGAACTTTGGTTTATTGCTTCATTTTGGTATTCGACACGATCTCTTGGTTTAATAGGAAGAAGTATCGTGTGGTGCTAAGTACATATGAGGAAATATATGTTGCAGCCTGCTCGGCTGGTTGTGAGGTAGTATGGCTTCAAAATATACTATCTAATTTATTTGATCTAACTTACATTTTTGTATGGTGCAGATAGGAGCAGTGAAGCTCCAGTACATGGAAATGAATGAGCATATAACCAATTTATTGACCAAGCCGCCAACGAGAGTGAAGTTTGAGTACTTCATAGAAATAGTTGGTGTGATCTAGAACAAAACTCCTAGAAAGAGGGAGTAATGAGTTCTAGCATGGTCGAAGGTGTAGGTTTTCTTGGTGACGTAATTAGTCCTGGCATGCTCCTATGCTAGAAATGGTGAGATACCAGATCCACAGATGCATGAGATCTCACATGGGAAATTATACATGTTGTGATTGAGTGGAAAATATATTGGCATGGTACATATGTTTCTTGGACGTTATCAGTCTTGTGGGTTGTCCCAGAGTGTAAAATATCCCGGTGTGGTATGCAGGTTTCTCAGATGTAATTAGTCTTGGTATGGGTTGTCCTGGAGTATAAAATATCCTAGTGTGGTATGTAGGTTTCTCAGACGTAATCAATCCTGTTGGTTGTCATAGAATGGAAAAGATCCTAGTGTGATATGCATGTTGTTCAGACATAATAATTAATGGAAGATTATCCTGGAACGAAAAAGATCTATCCATGGTACACATGTTGTTAGGATGTACTAATGCCATGGTATGCAGGTTGTTTGGTCATAATCAGTCCTTGTATGTGTTTGTTCCCATGTTGGATATGATTAGAGGTCACAAGGAACTTGGTGTGCACCTAGGCAGTTCTCACATAGTGGTAGACGTAGGTTTTCTTGGTGACACAAATAAGTCTTGTCGTGCTCCTATGTTTGTAGAACGTAGGTTGACCATGGTAGGATGTAATGCACTTGGTGTGTACTTAGGATAATATCACCTAGTGAAAGATGTAGGTTTTCTTGGTGATGTGAAAGTCTTGGCATGCTCCTATGTTGGTAGAACATAGGTATTCCGTGATATGAATAAGGGTTGTGATCTGTGTGCTCTGTGTTTGATGATGATATTATTTGGATACGATGAGATGACAGTAGGAGTCACTAGTGATTGTATTGGCAATGTAATGAATGGTCATGGGTTTTACCTACGCGATGGATTTCTCATGGATATGATGAATACATAGATGAGGTCTTAGGCCTACATTGAACATGAAACAGGGTTGGATTTGTAGAAAATTTCTATGACATATAGATATGAAATTTAATGATCGACAAGATGAGGACTATGGAAACAACTACGAGGATGAATTAGTGATAATGATTGTGACTAGATAATACCTTCCTAGTTAAGAGGAAGTGTTGTTGTAATTGTAAATTCGGAAGATATTCTAATGTATATTATTATTGTATATTGTTGTACCCCCATCAGATATGTGTTTCCCTCCTTTTGGGATGTCATTATTATGTATGGTCACTAAGGTAAACCTTCTGTTATACTTTAGGGTAATATTACGGAATAAATAAAGGAAAATGTACTTATGAGTATTCCTAGGTAGGTCGGCCCCAAATAGGTTACATGTTTGACCTAGTTAGTTGAGTAAGTTACTCAACGAAAGGATATAAATAGGGAGGCTTCCTCCTCATTTGACACACTCTTTCTCTCTCTCTCTCTCTCTCTCTCTCTCTCTCTCTCTTTCTCTCTCTCTCTCTCTCTCATGTGTGATTTAGGGGAGAGATTATGAGGAGGAAGAGAGAGAGCTGCAGGAGACATCTTATTCTTTGTTTTTTCCATCTTGTGATATTGTTTTAATGATAGAACTATTTTGAGGAAGTTTGCGGGGTTTTCTCCTTTATGGTTTCCCTGAGGAAAATATTTGTGTCTTATGTCTGTAGCTAGGGTTTTCACCCTAGCTTGTGCGAATGAGCACCTACTAAGGAATCTGGATTCCTTAGTAGCAGTTCGATTAATGTAAATGAAAATAAACTAAACTAAAGCAGAAAAAGTAAATAACAGAAAGTAAAAACAATAAGAAGATGTATAAAGGTATTTTGTATTTATGTTACCTCTGATGAAGAGGTTGGTGGAGTCCGTTACGCTGGTCCGATGTCGGTGGCTCCGAGCTCCAAGCTGCTCCTTCTCCTTCTCCGATGGTGGAAAATAAGCCAAAAGGGGTCTCAATGGTGAAAATAGCTTGATGGTAAGCTAGGGTTTCACGAGATGTTTTGGCAGAGTAAGGGTGCTTATGACTGTGGATGTTAAATGAGGGGTCTCCATCACTTATTTATAGTTTTTTAGTGGTGGAGTGCTTGCCCATGGTTTTTGGAAACCATGTGGTTTAGGGCAGCTTGTTTAGGGTTTTTGCTGTTTTTAGGGTTTTCCTCCTTTTTCCTCATTATTTTTATTTCTTTTCTTCCCTTTTGGGGATTTTTGCTATTTTTAGAGGAATTTTGGCTATTTTTGGAGGAAAAAGGGGTTTTTTGGCCTTTTGGAGGCATTTTAGATGGTTTTATGGCCTTTTAGAGGCATTTTAGGCCTTTTGGAGGCTTTTAGTGGGATTTTCAGGGAAATATGGTAGGCAAATGGACAAATGAGCCATGTAATGGGGTAGATGAGGTAGTTAACCATTTTTGGGTGTTAACAGATTGCTCCCTGATGTGCGAGGGCAGGAGCTCATCGTATGGCCGATGGACATCATGAGTCATATTTGGTTTGTGTTGGGGTGTGGAGAAGAGAAGGAAGCAACTGAAGTCCGGGACACCGATCTCGAACCACCTGCAAGGACTGAAAAGTACATAACCTCAATAATGGATGAGGGATCATCTGATAATATGGACGAGGTGGGCATTCCCATGCTCGTATCAGAATATAACATAACAGTATAAAATGGTCCTCAAATACTGGATGAGGAAAAAATCTCAATATATGGACGAGGCGAGCATTCCCATGCTCGTATCAAGATACATAACAATAACTGTGTGAGGCCCAACATGGAGGACCTGTAGTAAATAATCACTGTGCATATCATGAGGGTCCAGAGGGGACACAAATCTGGAGCATACTGCTGAGCTGACCATGTCTGAGCTGAAAAACTGATACACTGGAATGGCAGCAGGGCTACTAAATGTGGTTCTGAAGGAACTGATGCGCTGCTGGATCAGAGTGACAAGGGTCACACTCGTAATGGTACACTGATCTGGAACTGAACTAGGTACTCAAAGAAGCATAGAACTGAATGGCTTCCGAATACAATCGCCAACGCAGCCCGGACATCCGCGGGAACATATAACTGGGCGTTCCGAATTGACTCACCAATGTGCTAGAGTCGGGGGAAATCCGGGGTCTTCGACAAACAATGGAATGGGTATATATCCTGCGCGATTCTCAACGATGCGATTAAGGTGCTGAAGTCGAACATGTGAGAAACAACCATTCGGAGAGGCAATAATGATTCCTCCCAAAATGATCCGTAGGCACTCACCACAGATGGTGATGGGTCCAAGGCACAGGGACCTCTAGGTCTATCCTCTGGAATAGAGGAGTTGTCGTCGACAGAGGGAGACCTGCAACTATCAAGGCAATGATGTTTCCTTGACAGGAGCGCGAGGTGCAAAACTGAACTGTGATAGTACTGAGGGGAAGAGTGATAAACTGGTGGGACTAACGGGGCAAGTAGAGTGGGTGGACTCAAACTTCCTTTGTTCAGAGTATGATGGCGAGGATGACCGGGCAGCACATGAAACTGATGGGTGGTAAAGGGATCATAGCTGTACGGGATCTGGGCAGTTCACTGGGCTGAGAGAGACTCAAGCGGTGGTAACATGGTAGGAAACTGCAGAATACTCTGAACAAAGGCGACCTGATTGGAGGTGCTGCCGAGAGGATTGGTCATAGCGCCAAGAGGCGCGGAGGGATTTCTTCGTGGAAGAAATGGTACTGTCATGTGGATTTTACGAGCCCAGGACAGTACATGTTCGTGGTTGCTTTCAATTTTAAGGAGTCTGAAAGCAAATAAGAAGACTCTGAATGGAT
>LPNX010016399.1:10087-27795 GCA_001517045.1 Pseudotsuga menziesii | reverse complement strand
CTGGTGGTGACCGTGTCAAAAAATACTAGGGGATTTTGGTTCCCTAAAGGACAACAACTATGTCTCACGTGAAAATGACCGAGGGGTGTTATTGGAAGCCTGTCCCCTCGACCCTACCTAACTACAAAATTCTTTTGTGTTCCTCAAATGAGGTTATTATGTTGGTTGAGTTAAGGTAGATTTTAAGTCTCACTTGAATTTAGGGGACAGATTGTGGGCATGTGATATGATGAATCTATAACAGCTACTCAATAATGTATGAAAAACTGTAAGAAACTTTAACCATGCAAACTTTTTGCTGAAATAAATAATGCTGAAAATTTTTAAAACAATGCTGTAAAACAAGAAGCAGGAGTGGCTGCAGGGCTGCAAATGGAACAGGTGGCTGTGCAAGTGCAGGAAAACGGATGCAAATTGACTAGGTTTCTGCGCGGCAACAAAGGCAAAAAACTGGGCGCGGACCGCGGGTTTCTAAATGGCAGCGGCGGTCGAAACCGCGGGTTCTAGGCGAATAGGCGCGGTCGAGACAGCGGGTTCGGGGCGAACAGACGCGGTCGAGGCCGCGGGTGGGCAGATGGTAGCGGCGGTCGAAACCGCGGGTTCTGGGCGAACAGGCGGTCGAGGCCGCGGGTTCCGGGCTGGCAGCGGCGGTCGACACCGCGGGTTTTGGGCGAATAGGCGCGGTCGAGGCCGCGGGTTCCGGGCTGGCAGCGGCGGTCGGAGCGCGCCTGTGTAATGAACAGGCGCGGTCGGATCGCGACTGTGGTCAGAAAAGACGCGGTCGGGATGCAGGAAAAAAGGCTGACAGCGGCGGGCTGGTCGCGGCTTAAGGCCTGAAATGCGCAGTCGGGCCGCGGCTGCGGAAGAAAACGACGCGGTTTCCGGCGGCCGAAAACGGCAAACTGAAAATGCAGTACGAAAAGAAAAACTAACAATAAAAGAGACAGCGGACTCGCCAAAACTGTAGCTAGGGTTTTCACCCTAGCTTGTGCGAATGAGCACCTACTAAGGAATCTGGATTCCTTAGTAGCAGTTCGATTAATGTAAATGAAAATAAACTAAACTAAAGCAGAAAAAGTAAATAACAGAAAGTAAAAACAATAAGAAGATGTATAAAGGTATTTTGTATTTATGTTACCTCTGATGAAGAGGTTGGTGGAGTCCGTTGCGCTGGTTCGATGTCGGTGGCTCCGAGCTCCAAGCTGCTCCTTCTCCTTCTCCGATGGTGGAAAATAAGCCAAAAGGGGTCTCAATGGTGAAAATAGCTTGATGGTAAGCTAGGGTTTCACGAGATGTTTCGGCAGAGTAAGGGTGCTTATGACTGTGGATGTTAAATGAGGGGTCTCCATCACTTATTTATAGTTTTTTAGTGGTGGAGTGCTTGCCCATGGTTTTTGGAAACCATGTGGTTTAGGGCAGCTTGTTTAGGGTTTTTGCTGTTTTTAGGGTTTTCCTCCTTTTTCCTCATTATTTTTATTCCTTTTCTTCCCTTTTGGGGATTTTTGCTATTTTTAGAGGAATTTTGGCTATTTTTGGAGGAAAAAGGGGTTTTTTGGCCTTTTGGAGGCATTTTAGATGGTTTATGGCCTTTTAGAGGCATTTTAGGCCTTTTGGAGGCTTTTAGTGGGATTTTCAGGGAAATATGGTAGGCAAATGGACAAATGAGCCATGTAATGGGGTAGATGAGGTAGTTAACCATTTTTGGGTGTTAACAATGTCTCTTGTGTATCTTGTAAATATTGTTGTGCTTCTTATTCTTTCAGATAAAGATCCTACTCAAATTAATGTAGAAAAACTAACATTCACTTGGAGAAATAGGTTCTTGATATTGCGACTTGTGGCTTGTAAGATGGACATGTTCCTTAGAAGTTAATCACTTCTTGTCATAGTTAATTATTTAGAATCCACAATCCTTCCCATCTGTGGATTGGACCACTGGCCCATCGACTTATATATGGATTTATCCAACATTTCTCTATGAAAATATATTAGAATTGAGTCATTATGGCTTCTAAGAAAATATTTTCAAGATAATGTGGGAGAATTGTCGAAGGAATCGATAGGTCTTTATGGTTCACTGATATATCATTTCCAATGAAAAATTAAGAGTTTTAAGAATAAATAAATAAAAAGCTACAACAAATTGAGATTTTGAAATATATTTCAAGCTCAAAAGGATATGGAGGCCAGAATGACACAAGTTGAACAAGAAACCATAACTAATGGATGCATTGAAGATCTAATCAAAGAAGAGAAACTATTAGAACTTAAAATCGTATATAGACACAAACAATAGGATATCTTATCACATCATAAGTCGAGAGTCCAACAACTAAAAGAGGGAGTGTGAAACACTAAATTCTTCCATAGATGTACCATCCAAAGGAGGCACTCGAATTGTATTCTTAATATCAGGAGTTAACAAGGAGAAAAGGAGAAATATTCATAGAAAGAGCATGTATTGTGTTAGGATTATTATTCATCCTCCCTTTGTCTCCTTTTGACCACACAAATTCTATTTGTTTAATTTCCCTAACTTAGGAGGTCTCATCACTTTACCAATGCATGGGGGACATGACTAGTGGACATATGCCACTTACTAGACCTGTCTCCATGCATTTTGGAGCTCCAAGGACCAATCCCTATTTTATAGAAACCGACTCGGATTTCCACCAGCAATGTTCAGTAGTTCACCCCAGTAGGTCATTAATTATCATTAGTTAAAATATGACCCCCATCAGTTAGATCACTTCGAGTGTATCTAGCATCAGATTGCATGATTCATGGGAATATGGGTTCCTTTGCTGACCTACCCCTTCAGTTAACTAATTGTAACTGGTTGTTAACTAATAGTGATCTGCAGTTGCACTAGTTATTTATTTATGGTGATTCTCTCACTCCTAGTTATCTCTAAAGTCGATCTAGGTTGGTAGATTCAACTTCCTGAGAAGGTATTCGAATTATTCATTGATGTTGTTTATATATTCACCCATAATGTGAATAATCAATTAATGGAATATTTCTCATATTGTTCTTCAATTGTTCTTCTCTTATTTCTATTGTGCAATCTATGTGAAGACTATTTTTGGCCCAAGATCTGCCTGCCAGAATCTAATATGGTATCAGATCTTGTTTAGGCTAAACAAAAATTTTCTTTCTAGTTTTGTGCAGGTATTCAATTCTCTCACTAGTAGCACAACAACAGAGCATGGATCTATCTAAGATAGTAACCTTGACTTCATTCAATTATTATGAATGGAAATCCAATATTGAGATACTATTGTGCAAAAGAGGTATCTACAGAGTTACTATGGACTTAGAAATCGATCCTAATGCTCTTGCTGAGAAATAAAGGTGGCATAACATGAAGGATGAAGCTTATGGATTGCTTTGTCTCTGTCTCTCTCCTGAACTTCTTTTTCATCTTGATGGATTGGCAGGCCCTAATGAAGTGTGGATCAAAATTGAATCCCTCTTCGGAAATCAATATGATCTTAGAGGACATCAACTAGAGAATGCGTTGATCTCATTGAGACCAAGTGAATTCGAAACCATTGAGGAATTCAACACCAAGTTTAAGTCACTAGTACTTTTTCTCAAGCAATGTGGGATTAAAGGAAGAAGACTAGTTAATCCTCTCCATTCTATCAAAGTTGGGTCCGGAATACTTAGTTTTTGTGTCAACATTCTATGCTACTAATCTTGCAGTTCGAAATTGGAGGATTCCATCCTTGGATGCATTCATAGATTCTCTCACACAAGAGAAGGTCAAGATGATTCAAATGGGGACTCTCAAATCGTCAAAAGATAATGCGCTTTCTACTCTTGGAATCAAGAATCTCAAGTCCAAAGGAAATTTAAAATTAAAGGAGAAAAATACAAAGTTAGACTCCGAAGATGAAGGTTCTAACTCTACTGATGAAGGCTCGAATTTCAAGAAGAAGGGAAACAAGAAAGGAAGATCTTAGTGTACCTATTGCAGTAAATATTCTGAAAATGAAAATTATTTCTTTAAAAATAAAATGGATATCATGACTCAGTTTCTCGAAACAAACAACATTGATGTGCCATATTTTGCAAGAAGGGAAAATCTGCTTATCCCCAAGGGCACTCTAACACTATGCAATTCGAGGGTAATGATGATCATGCATTGGTTGCTAAAATAAAGTATGTATCTGATATCTCTAATTTTGATACTCATTCAAATATACCAGAATCAGAAATATATTTTCCTCCCGTTGAAAAAATACCTATCAGTCTCCCAGATCCATCTCCTCTCAAAACTAGTTTTTTACCACTAGTTTATGACTTGTCTTCATTTGAATCCTTCAAAATACATTCAGATTATTCTTTCTCTAATTTAGAATATTATTTGCAGGATGGTATGCATGTTATGACAGCTCTGTCCCATCCATTTGATACTCATAAGACCCTACAACTCCCAAACTCCTCAATTGGTAAACTAGACAATTTCATGGTTTCCTATACTGTATCAATGGTGAAAGTTGTTATCATGTCTTTTCTTTGTATAATTGGTTGGTTTTCCTTATCAATGGCTATAAGTGGTTTGATGTTAAAAGATTTTGGGTCTGATATAACTTTTATTAGTTCGAATTCTAGATCCTTGTGCTCACCATATTTTCCCAATTATCAATGTAGACTAGTTGAACCAAGTTTTCCTACTGTAACTCAACTGAATTTTGGAGCCACTATACCTTGTTTTCTTGCTGATCCATATGAATTAATTTCTGAGATATCAGAGCCTCATAAAATCTATTACATAATTAGAAAGGTTTTACATCAATTTTCGAAAAAGGTTCATGATCGGGTTCACCATTATGCAGCTACACTAGAAATTGTGCCTGCCAGTTTCATTGATGTTCTTTGGTTAGGAGATGATCGCACATATCTCTTTTCCATAGCTGATTTTATGTTATGATCTGATATTTTATGTTGTCACATCAAAGAGCACTCATATGATTCTCCTTCATCACCATAAGATGAGCTACAAGGGGCTTCTCCTCATTCTTTTTGTCTACACATCATTGAAAATATGATAGATGATTAAGGCATCTAAAACAACTCTACAAAGTTTTTGACCAAGAAGCAGTACATCCATATTATTCAAGTGAATAAAAAAGATGGAGTGAAGATATTTATTTAAATTCTATACCATGTCCATTTTTTAGGAAGGATTTTCTCCATGTGGTTTTTCCTTTTCCCTCATTTTCCATGGACATATAATTTTTGCATTTAGATTGTAATGGGTGACCTTTTGTGTTAGTTACTAGGGCCCAGGTAGTCCAAGTTAGGATTAAATGGGGGTGTTACAATTAGTATTAATCCTCACTTTGTCTCCTTTTGACAACATAAAGTCTATTTGTTTGATTTCCCTAGCTAAGGAGGTCTGATCACTTTACCAGTGCATGGGGGACATGACTAGTGGACATTTGCCACTTATTGCACCTGTCTACATGAATTTTGGAGCTCTAGGGATCAATCCCTATTTTATAGGAACCCAATCGGAGTGCCACCAGCAGTTTCTAGAAGGTCACCCCAGTAGGTCATTAATTATCTTCAGTTAAACTCCGATCCCCATCAGTTATATCACTTCCAGTGTCTCTAGCGTCAGTTTGTATGATTCATGGGAATATGGGTGCCTTTTATCACCTACCCCTTGAGTTAACTGATTGTAACTGGTTATTAACTGATTTAGTGATATGAAGTTGCACTAGTTAGCTATTTATGGCGGTCCTCTCACTCCTAGTTATCTCTAGAGTGGGTCTAGGTTGGTAGATTCAACTACCTAAGAAGGTATTCGAATTACTCATCGAAGTTGTATTATACATTCACCCATATTGTGAATAATCAATTAATGGAATATTTCTCATATTGTTCTTCAATTATTCTTCTCTTATTTATCTTGTGCAATCTACGTGAAGACTATTTTTGGCCCGAAATTTGCATGCTAGAATCTAATATATTAAACAAGAATCAACTTCTACAAGGATGTGATGGCTGAAACAAACTTGGAACAAACTAATCCAATCAAAAAAATGACTCAACACATTTCGATATTTGTCATGACAGAGCAAAATGTTGCACTTATGTGGCCTATCACCCAGTAAAAGGTAGAATTTCCAATAAAGGAAATTCCACTGGGAAAATCATCTCTCAAGGTAGCATTGAGATATGATAAGAAACCTAGAGTTTGTGAGGGAAGAGGCTTGGAAATTGGTTGAAAATTATAGACAAACTCTAGGTGTCTTATCATCTCTCAATGCTACCTCGATTTCTCTTATTCCCAAGGAAGATAAGGGGGATGATCCCAAAAGATTAAGGTTGATTACACTCTGTAATGTGATATATAAAGTCATTACTAAAGTCATAGAGCTGAAACTAAAATCGTTTCTCCCTTACCTTAGCTCTCAATAGAAAATGGGATAAGTAGAAGGGAGTAAAATAATGTATAGCGTCATTTTAGCACAAGAGGTAATCCACTCTCTCCGTGCCACTAGAACCCTGGGTATGATCATCAAACTCGATTTATCCAAATATTTTGATAAATTAAGTTGGCACTATATGAAGGAAGTTTTGACATCCTTTGGTTTTTATCATATATGGATGGAATGGATCTTGGATCTAGTGTCTTTTGCATTATTTTTCATTTTTCTAAATGGCTCTCCCACTGAAATTTTCTCCTGAACAAGAGGAATTTCAGAAGGAGACTCACTTTCTCCTTTTTTTTAACCCTCATGTCATAGGGTCTTAGTCGAATTCTTAAAGATGCTATCAAAGAACCTACTCTGGTGGGTCTCCCACTTCATGAAATCCCGCCTCCCCCCCCTGGCCCACTGCCCCCCCCCACCCCCCATATCTCATACCCAGTTTATTGAAGAACTCATTCTCCAAACCATACTCAATTATTTCCATGTCTCCTCTGGAACTTCCATCAATAATCTTAAATCCTAGATTTTCCTTTCTCTTAGTTTTTCAATTCCATGTCTCCCTCCTTCTTGGATTCACTAGGAGTGGCCTTCCATCCAAATATCTTGGTATTCCTCTCATTGACAATTCCCTCCATAATATTTCTTTGGAAGAACTTCATAATTCATTGCAAAAGAGGCTAAATATTGGACATTTAGGCATGTAAATATAGGTAACCGACTCATTTTTCTAAAGTCTATCCTTCAATCTATCCGCTTTATTTATTCTTGGCTCTAGAAGAACCCAAAGTAGTCTTGAAATCATAACGAATTTGTAGTGATATTTATTGTGGAGGTTTAGGCTTAAGATATCCTAGAGTCATGCATCAAGTCTTCAGTTAAAGTCTGGTGGCACTGGCTCATGCGACCTACTGATCTTTGGTCCAAATTATGGCGATATGAATACTTACCCAATACTGAAGAAGAAGATCACATTCGATGGGAAGGGCCTCAACAAGTTTCTCTCATCTAGAACATTTTGTTAGAATAATCAAAACCCATTCCCATAGTTAGGATATAAAATTTAATCATTTTTTTTAAATTCCTATGTCCTACACTAGCTAGTTGGCATCCACTTGCATTTTTATGGTCAAAATTGCCAAAAATGCCTCCAGGAGTGCCTTGGAAATATTATGTATAATATTCTAACAACCCTTCAAACTACCCAGTTTAGCAAGTGTGCATTCCTGCCTTATCTAGAGTTTCCTGCTTTTTCAGCAGTTTTAAGGAAAAAGGTAAAGCTAGTTTTAAGGAAAACTACCTTGTTTTTGTCACAACTCACCCTCCTTATTTTCCTCGCCTAAAATCATGATTTAGTCCACTTTACTTCACTTATCAGCTGTAAAAAATAATTCATCCAATTTGTGAGCCTCTTGACAGATTAGGAAAGTGTTTTATGCACCTATGGGGGATTTTGACTAGTTTAGTAAGCCTGCTTTTGTGCTAGTTCGAATGGCATCTTTATGCATTCGAATCCTTGATATAACTATATTTTTGGACAACCTATTTTTATATAATGTTGGATGGTGTAAAATAATACACCAACAATTTGTGTTATACAACATATTCAGTCTCCTTTTTGAGTGTATCTTGCATATTTTTCAAGCAAATTTGTGAGTTCAATTGATCTAAGCTTGGGCTTAGTTTCCACAATGTGGCAGAATCACACTCTAATAAGGGATCATTGTTTTTTGGGAGATAAGATATGGGAATTATGCTCCATTTTATACAAACTCTAGGAAATAAATCTGTATCCTTAGAAATCAATAAACTTTATAAAATAACATGCTCAATATGGATAAGCATATGAATCACTTGGTCTCACATTAATAGAAAAACAACAATTTGGAGAAAGGGTTCCGCATTTGGAAAACAGAAAAGGAGGAGTTCATCCTCCCAAGGAATGTAGATAACAAACCCTATGTTGATGAAATTGAGATGAGAAGAATCAAGATCAATAACATGCGTGACATATTGAGATGGGATCACTCCTCATCCTAGAAATTCTTAGTAAAAAAGGCTTACACCCTCAAGATAGGGTTTCACCTCCTTAATCGATATGGAATATGGAACAAGATTTGGGATACAGGCTATAGGACCAAAATTAGAACCTTTGAATGGATTGTAGCACATGGGTGTATTCTTACTTGGGAAATATTCAATGACAATGATTCATTGGGCCCTTCACCTGTCACCTTTGCTCCTACGATTATGAAAAAATCAATCGTATTTTGGATAACTTCCCTTTTAGCTCTCACTTTTGGATCAGGTAGCTGCAATCATAAGACAATCATGATGGTTCATTGTTTTTTATTTTTATTTTGACATCATATGAAGCTCATATTGATTACTATTTGCTTATTTTACGACGAATATTATTGCTAAGTCAAATTGCAGCCACTCAAAGGTCATTACAGTATTGTATGGATAATTAAGGTAAAGTTCTTGTTACATGCTATTTTTCTATGGTTAATAACATAAATATATTTTAAATGGAAATTGACATATTATACTTAATTGAATTGGTATTATTATGATTTTTTTTGTATTTTGCAGGTCCGGTACCCATTATAGTACCAACTCGTTGGAGCATATTTTCCATCTAGACTTGAGTCATGCATGCATGCAATCATGCATCCTTGCAACATTATTGACCTCCCTAGTGTTTAGACCTTGTTAAGTTGACATCGTAGTGCATAGTCTTGTCATTGTTTCCCTCAATATCCATTATGTTTCCCTCGTCCATGATTTTATCCATCCACCATTAGTTACATTCAGTTAACAGGGCTACATGATTCCTTGATTTCATCACTTTGGGCTAATAATGAGCTTCGATGACCACTGTTAGTTAACCAAACCTTCTAAATTATCCCCTACATAATTACTTATCATCAATTAACTCCCTTATGCACCATCCAGGTCTAGTTACCTTTAGTTACACTCAGTTAACTGAGCACATTCAAGAGTTAGGACTAGTTCTCATGTCTAGTGATGGTTTTTATGCTTATTTAAGCCTACCCAATGATAGGATTCCAGATGCCTTCTTAGGGTAACGAATTTATCCTTTGGAAATGTATTTATATTATACACCCATTAGTGAATTAATACACAAGAAGGATTTATTCCATTGAGTTCTATATTTTATGTATTCTATTCAATATTTTCTTCACTAGTTTTGCTATTAATCTTTGTTGCACATCTAAGTAGGATTGCAATGTGCTTTATATCCTTAGATTACGATTTCTTGCTGCCATTAAGGATATTTATAAATATCACATGGTATCAAAGTGTAGGGACCTTAGTAGATTCAATTAATCCGCAATACATATTTTTCAGAGTTTTATTTTGCAGGTACAACAAACTTCAAGATGGATTTGATATCAATTCCTCCTCTATCAACATTCAATTATGCTAGGTGGAAATTGAATATGGTTGCATATATTGAGAGACATGAACTCTTTGATGTGTCTATTGGAGCTATGGAAATGCCAGAATGTAAGTATTATAACTCTATTTGGTTCAATGACTGTGACTGAGCATTTGGAGGCAAGTGTCTAGCCATTCCTCCTAGGATGTGATATCTCGTTGACACTATTGAATACCTAAGTGATGATCTGGATTGGATAGTTCATTTGGAAAAGATATTGAATATTAGTGCAAATCATTGGGAGAGTGCATCTGAAATATCCTTGTAATCTCCTCCAAAATTCTTTGCAACCTCCACTACTTCACATGAAGCTAAAGTTGCGCAAGAAGAAGAAATGAAAGAATCTTCAACTGATTCAATTCGAATTGTTGAAAGTCTCCTTGAAGAGACTCATTTTTTTGGTACTCTATAAGTTTGTGAGAACATGATGTCTCATGTTTTCATGCAGGTGGTCCAGAAGAGGAAATTCGAACCTCCATTGTTGAAGAAGAACTCTTCTTTCATCCTTTTTATTCATTCTCCTATGATTCTTCTATTCTGGATTATGAGCAAAGTTTTCTAGTGATTTCTCTAGAAGCTGAAGAGGAATTTGATTTCTCTCTCTCCAATGTTGTTGCTAGTATGCATAAAATTGATTTTTTGGATGTTTTGGAGGTTAGATCAGTTTTTGTGAGTGATCCATTTTCCCTCATTGGAACAATGCTTCCAACAAATTCCTACCTGATTGCTTGCACCAACTCTCAGAGTTCTACTAAAGAAGGAGAAAATTGTGTAGTTTCTATCTCAGTGGTACAGATGGGAATTTTGTTCCTCATTCTCAGAGCTGGTCACACCTTTTTTTCTTAGAAATTAAAGTTTCAAGGTCTTTGATTCATGCTCGTGTCTGTTCTCATCATTTTTGGTGTGGAAAATCAAGAACCTTAAGTCTCCTTAAAAAAAAAATCCGCTGGGGATTCTATATCAGTTTCTTCTCATGAGTTTTTTGATATGAAATGTTGTGATTCCTTCAATATTTTTAACGATATACCATATTATGGAACTAATAAATTCTCTATCTATGGTCCCATTACTTCTTTTATTTCCTACATGGTCGCATGCTCATTCCCTCAAAATGCTAGTTAAAATGGAGGACACAACCATTCACTTGGATCTGATATAACTACCTTTGGTTTGAGTTCTGAATCACCTCAAGAATAATTTTTTCCTGATAGCATCTTCCTTGGTTCGAAGTTAAAGTCTTAAGAGCACCTACATTCGGTCTTTTATCATATTATCTCAGTTTCTCAACATGGTTCAGTCTCCATATTGCAACTGTCTATATCCCTGATCAAGTTGAGCATATTACTCTTCTTCCAATCAATAATATTCCTTTATACATAAGCATTTAGTTTGGAGAACATTTTTTTCTTTCCTTTTTTCATGCCCATTTTCTAGGAAGGATTTTCCCCAAGTGGTTTTGTCTTTTTCCTCCATTTATATGGATAAATGATGTAAAGGGTGACCATAGGCCTAGTTGCATGGGCCCTATTTTTTTACTTCTCATAATTTAGGCTTAAGGGGGGTGTTGGATCATATTTTAGTTATAAATCTATTTCATTCATGCATGTTACAGGTATTTAGCTGAGAGGGGGGGGGGTGAATCAGTTAAATAAATAGCTTTAAACAATTGCTTCCTTTAATTATGAATTAATTAATATATCCAACATTAACACACATGACCAATTAGCAAGATACACATCATTCAATCACATGAGAGAGACACACATTTTTCATGAGGAAACCCTTAAGGGAAAAACCTCTTCTTCTTGGAATGTCAATGGATTTGTCAGCAGTACATCTCTTCTATATGATCACCAACTCAGAGAGGCTGCAACCCCTATATGCAAGCAACTACTTGCTGAGAGCACCTACTCTCACTATAACCCAGCACCAACCGGGTGAAGGCACCAACCTTCAAATTCTGCAAGCACCCACTTGCAAATAGAGACAAAAAATGTCTCCCCTAGCACCACCCTTCCTCCCTTAATTGCCATAATTTACAAATGAACCATATCACAATAGTAAAAATGAATCTTTGCTTACCACAACACTCTGCTCTTTTCAACTTGTTCAGCAATCTCCTCTGTTCCTCTGTTCTGCCATTTTGTTCATCTTCTCAGCATCAATCTATTGTTCCTCTGTTCAGCTTTATTGCTTGTTTCATCAGGTCAATTCTGCTCTACATACCATCAACTGAGACTGGTATTCTCTTTTTGTTATCACAACACTGTTCCACTATTCTTCATCTCAGCCTGAGTATCATTTTCTTCACAGCTTCACTGTCCTCACCTCTTTTTAATTCATAACACCAATTTTTTTATATCACATACCTGTATCTTCTTTTCTGCTATAAATCTTCATTCCTCTCATCGATTCACATTCCACTCCAAAAAAACGGTTCCCAATAACCTGATTTCTCATTGAATCATTTCACAGAACTGTTATGTCATCGGTTTGTATTCACAGGATTTCATATTATAAGCATTACGGGACTCAGCCACCGTTAGATCATACCCCTGATCATCGTGGACTATTAGATGGAGCGCTGACTGAAGGCAAAACATTTCTTTTGACATAACGTTAATACATATAAATGAGCGGTTCTTGAACATCCTTATGAAGGGCGTTGAATTGGTGAACAAGTGTGAGCAGACCAGCGTTTTTAATATTTTTCATCACCTTAGATATGCCTCTCAAATCCAGCAGCTCGAGAAGGAGATCTCTGACTTTCTTCAGTTCCAGATACCTCTCACAATGCTCCTTGAGGTGAAGAATCTCATAACAGAGATGCATAGTCTTGGCCATCAGTACGAGTTGGGATCAGTGGATGAAAGCAAGATGAGTGGAACAATTGCCAGGCTCGCCAATGATGCCATGATGCTTCAAAGTAACATCTCTTCTGTATGTTCATATTTTGTAAAGCTAGTCAAAGTATGACAGAAATGGCAACATCTACCTCTGCACCAACTCCTGTCTAACAAACTCCCCCTTTGACATTGATGGCAAACTTTGAATAGCTTTTCTCCCCGTTTTGACATCCATGGCAAAGGAAAAACTGAGCATCTTCAGCACATCTGATTACAGAAAAAAAACTCCCCCTAATAAGATGCATATATGAGACAAAAAGACAATGAAAACAAGCTCCCCCTTACACGATGCATAGATTATTGAGACATCGACTGAACACCCAGCTTTTGTCTGAGATATTCAAACTGAGCAGTGGGCAGAGGCTTAGTAAAAATGTCAGCTATCTGTTTTTTAGAGGATATATAGCTCAGCTGTACAGCTTGATTAGCCACTTGTTCTCTCAAGAAATGGTACTTTATTGGAATATGTTTCGTTTTAGTATGGAGAATTGGATTCTTGGAAACACTTATTGCACTGGTGTTGTCACAATGAATGGGAATAGGCACATCATACTTTACTTCTAGATCAGCAAGAGATTGCACCATCCATAAAATCTGAGTACAGCAGGTAGCAGCAGCAATGTATTCTGCTTCTGTAGTGGATAATGATATAGAACTCTGCTTTTTGTTTAGCCAAGGCACTAAGGACTCTCCCAAGAAGAATGCTCCGCCACTAGTACTTTTCCTTTCATCTACACAGTTAGCCCAATCTGCATCTGAATAAGATATGAGTTGAATATTCTAATTTTTGGGATACCACAAACCATAGGACATGGTACCTTTCAGATATTTGAAAATGCGTTTCACAGCTAGCAAATGACTCTGTTTGGGAGCAGGTTGAAACCTTCCTACCATTCCTACAGCATGCATAATATCAGGTCTGGATGCAGTGATATATAGTAGGCTTCCAATCATTGACCTGTACATATTTTGATCTACCTCTGGTGATGTATCTTCTTTGCTTAGCTTGTAGCCACTAACCATGGGTGTGCTCACAGGAGTAGAATATTCCATTTGAAACCTCTTTAACATTTCTTTCAAATATTCTCTTGAGAAATGAATAAGCCTTCAGGCTTCTGACTGATTTGGAGTCCAAGGAAATAATACAGCTCTCGAATCATTGACATCTCAAACTCAGATTGCAATTGATTTAGAAAACCATTTAACAGAGGAATTGTTAGTACATCCAAAGATAATATCATCAACATACACTAGAACAATCAGCAAATCATCACCTTCATGTTTGATATACAAGTTGCTGTCCACAGAGCCCTTTTTGAATCCTTTATCTTGCAAGTACTTATCTAATCTGGCATACCATGCTCTCGGTGCTTGTTTCAAGCCATACAAGGCCTTTTCCAGCTTACATACATAATCAGGTTTATCTGTGAGAGAAAAACCTTCAGGCTACTCCATATATACTTCTTCTTCAAGATTTCCATTCAAAAACGCTGACTTGACATCCATCTGGTATACTTTGAATCTTTTGTGACATGCATAGGCTAGAAACATCCTTATGGCCTCCATTCTTGCCACTGGAGCAAATGTTTCATCAAAGTCTTGCCCTTTCACTTGAGCATATCCTTTACAAACCAATCTGGCCTTGTTTCTTACAACCTTTCCCTGCTCATTTAATTTGTTCTTGAAGACCCATTTAGATCCAATGACATTCTTATTTGTTGGTCTAGGAACCAGCTCCCATGTATCATTCTTTTCAATCTGATCCAGTTCTTCATTCATTGCTGTTACCCAATCCTTGTGTTTGCTGGCTTCATTAAAACTTTGGGGCTCAATTGTAGAGAGAAAGGCAATATGAGATTGTTCAAATTCCAGTAAAATCTTCCTTCTAGTCTGAACACCTTTACTCCCATCACCAATGATTTGGATTTCAGGATGATTCTTTCTAGTCATTCTGGAAGAAGAGTGTATAGCGGGCTGTTCAAATTCAGCTTCTTCATGCTCTGATAAATCAGATTCTTCCTTTTGGGATTCTTGGACTTGTTCTTCTGTTTCTTCATTTGTATCTTCCAAGCATGAATCATCATCATTACTTTTACTGATATTTCCGTGGTAGTCTTCATCAACTTTCACATCTATGCAATCAACCATTTTGTGCAACATCTTGTTATAGCACCTATAGCCTTTGCTTTCTGCAGCATACCCTAGAAAGGTCCCTTCATCAGCTCTGTCATCATACTTACCAAGATTTTCATCATTATTCTTGATATAGCATTTACTCCCAAAGACTCTGAAATGTTTAATGGTTGCAGGCCTACCAAACCATAAACGATATGGTGTCTTATCATTGTTTGGCCTCAAATGAGCTTTATTAAGGATGTGCACAGCTGTGTGAATAGCTTCCACCCAGAAACCTTGAGAAATGTTCTTTTCCTTCATCATTGATCTAGCCATTTGCTGAACTGTTCTGTTGTGCCTTTCCACCACTCCATTCTGCTGAGGAGTTCCTGCTATTGTGTATTCTTTCTTAATTCCATGCTCATCACAAAATTCCTTGAACTGTTTCGAGTTGAATTCTCCTCCTCTGTCAGATCTGATTGCTTTAAATTTTCTCCCAGTTTGATTTTCAGTCAGTGCTTTGAAGACTTTAAACTTGGCAAATGCTTCAGACTTTTCTTTAAGAAAAGCAACCCAAATCATTCTGGACTAGTCATCAATTACCAGCATAAAATAATTTTCTTTACCTGTTCCTTCTTTTCTTGACGGGCCACATAAGTCTAAATGAACAAGTTGAAGGGGTTTACTTGTAGAAGAACCATTCTTCGTTTTGAACTGATTCCTTGTTAGCTTTCCCATTTGGCAGGGCTTACAAACATCATCTCGAGGTCTAGATATAGCTGGAAAATCCCTTACTGCGTTTCTGTTTTTGAGCTTTATCAGATGGTCAAAATGCAAATGTCCCAATCTCCTGTGCCACAGCCAGCTTTCATCATATTTACTTAGGTAACACTGTTCTTTTTCTTCTTTTAAAACGTAAACATTGTTCTCTATTCTTACCCCTTTTGCAACTAGCTTTCCCGAGGAAGCATTTCTGATTTTACAGTCTTTATTAGTGAACAGGACCTCACATCCTTTGTCACACATTTGACTCATGCTGAGAAGGTTGTGCTTCAGCCCGTCCACAAAGAGAACATCCTGAGCTTTCCCTTTACCATTACTGAGATTCACAGCTCTTTTTCCTCTGAATTTTCCTGGAGCATCATTGCCAAAGGTTACTTCTCCTGCTTTATGTTCTGATAACATGATGAACTTTTCTTTGTCCCCTATCATATGTCTCGAACAACCACTGTCAATGTACCAATGACTTTTCTGTTTCTGTACTGAGAGCACCAGATTGCATTGAGACGTTTCTTTCTTTCTCCATATGTTTCTTTATCCATACGTTCCTGTGTATTTCACGCTTTGATCTGCTTTATTCTCTTTTAATTTAGAGTCTACAGTTTTATGCCCATAATTGTGACATCTGAAGCATACTGGCTCATTGTATAGTAAATCAAAAGGATTAATGTTTCTATTGGGCGTTCTTCTTCTAGCAGCTGGCATAACATTATGTCCCATATGTTTATTCTTTGAAGAAAACGTTCTCTGGGTATAGTTTATCATTCTTCTCTGCATATTTCTGAAATTATAGATACAACTAGCAGCTCTGTGCCCAAAATTAGCACAGCAAAAACAATAACCGTTAAAGAAATTTCCATACCTGACTCTTGGTGGATCTCTAGATGAGTAATTCATCGATTTATGATGTTCATAACTGAATCTCTGATCAGCACGCTTTAATTTGCTATGTGGCTCCTCTTCATTAACTTGTGATGGAACAGACTCATCTTTTAGCGCTACATTCTTCTGCTGTTTTGTGTTGTTTGATTCATTTACATTAGTCTCTTTACATGGTTCAGATTTTGCTACGCTGGAAGTTTCATTCTGTTTGATACTTTGAAATTTGATCACATTGAGTGACTCTTTTCTTCCTGAAATACCGTTGCTTTCTCCTTGGCTGTATCCTAGACCATATTTAATTTGTGGAGCTCTCTGTTTGTTCAATATGTTAGTTATCTTCTCCGAAGCTTTAATACTAGAAATGTTTTGATTATACAGAGTTTGATATTTACACAGCTCCTTCTTAACTGTTACAACTTCCTTTTCAAGAAGTTCACATCTGATTTTACTTTCACCCAACTGATGTTTCAAAAATTCTTCAACTTTCTTTGCTTCTTCAAGTTTTAGCTTTAATAGAGCAACGTCTTCTCTACTTGTTTCATGCTGGACTAGTAGCTGCTTCTGTTTTCTTTTCTTTAATCTTAATATGTCAATCTCTTCTAATGCACTCATCAGCTCTCCCTCCATATCTACAGTGGCATCTTCATTATTGATTTCATACTCTGTACAGTTCTGTTCGAGGTTTTCTACGGCCATTAGCACAAAGTTATTTTCTCCATCTTCATAAGAAGATTCAGTATCAGATGTTCCTAAAGATTCATTCTCGTTCACACAAAGGCTCTTCTTTTTATACTTAAACCTGTTTTCTTTATTATACTTTTTCTTGGGAAAACTCTCTTCTTCAGCAGAGCACTGCCCTTTTCTCTTATGGGGACACTTAGCAGCAAAATGCCCTACTTTACCACAGTTAAAGCATTTAAATGGTAGCTGGCCTTTATACTTTCTAGATCCAGTTTTCAACCTCCTTACAAATTTAGCCTCAACGTCATCCATTTCTGAATCAGCATTCTTGTCTGCTTTAAATGAAGCTTCTCTAGTGGTAGGTTTATCTTTACTAATCCTCATTTCATAGGCAGTTAGAGTTCGTAGAAGCTGATCAATTGATAAAATTTT
>LPNX010016390.1:108502-296220 GCA_001517045.1 Pseudotsuga menziesii | reverse complement strand
GATATGAGATTCAACAGATGAAGAACCGAGCGAGCATTTATACCTGGCAGCATCTCTCCGTGATTGTAAGCCTTCCTGAAACGCATTCCCCGCTGACTGACTCGACCTGAAATCCAAATGCATCGAGCGCAGTATCTAGACTTGTCTCCGATTCCATTTGGGCTTCTGGAATAGACGCCTTTTGGATTCACAGATTACACCTAACTCCAGATCCATACTCCACATTTCTACACTGCAAAAGTATATCATTCTCATTTCAAAGACGATGGCGCTAGAATTGAAGTAGGTGGGCAGCCCTGTATTTTCACATGGACCCACACAAAGTTGCTGCAGAAAAACTGAATTTTCAAACAACTTGCTTCAAAACTGCATCACATTATGCTCCTGGTGTATTCTTTCTCGTGGCCCTATGTCTTCAACCTGTCAAAAATTCCAAAAACGCAGAGATTTTCACCACAAGACACCTGCTTCCCAAAAGTCGTATCTAGAGATTAGGATGGTTACTATATTATAGAGATGTATCCTGGAGGTGGGAGGTGGCAAGTGGCAAGTGCAGGGCCGTGCAGGTGTGAGACTGAGTGTATGGTGGTATAGATGGCAGTCGGTGGTAGAGATAGCTAATGGTTGCAGATGGGGCATGTAATTCTGAGCAAGTCTCAGTAGGTGACAAAGTACGTGTCTATGCTTGCAACATAATACATAGTTAACAACTTTTTTTTTTCGCATTGTTATGTCCAATTGTTGAAAAAACTAAGTTAATGCTGCTGACGTTAGCCCCCGTCGGGTCTTGGGGCACAAAGTCCCATGCCTACGTCACCTATATAAACCAATAAAAAGCAAGATAAATCAATAGTTAAATAATTCCAAAAAAAAAATTAATACAAACTATATGAAAAATTATATAATTTTGTTAAAGTTGTAACAAATTGCTTCAAATAATCGCCTTGAGCGATTCATATAAATCGAAGAAAAACTCATCCAAAAAGGAATTAAGAATTAAGAAACACTATTTTGAAAAACATAACTACTAAGTTATCACCCAAGGAACGCTCGAACGTTGAAAGAGAGATAATAAATATTAATAAATATATTATAATAATAAATATTAATAAATATATTATAATGTGGAGAGAGACATGATGAGCTTTATACAAACATCGTGACAAACCAGAACGGATAGTAGAGAGAACGCGCGGTTAAGGCAATTGACAGAAACAATTATTAATAAACGCCAACCAAACACATTGTTTAAAATTTACAACTACACGCTTGCTCTCCTCGTCTGAGCAAGACTGGGTGTATATATACAAAAGTTGTTGCAAGAGCCCGAGCAAGACTGGGTGTATACAAAAGTCGTTGCAAGACTGAGATAACACCGTTATAAACACAAGCGCAGACCTTGTAGAGTCCCCTCAATTTCTTCAAGTGTCCCCTCATATTCATTACCCATTTGCTTGTTGGTTTGCTTATTGAAATTGAGGTATGATTGCATGCAAATTGTTTAAAATGGTCCCCTCACTTTTTATGCCAAACTTTTAGTGTTTTTTAATAATTAAAATCGAAAGTCTCCACAATATTATGTAAACTCTATGCTGCTTTTCTCACCAAATTTTCCAGCACATATGCTTTCAGCAGCAAGCTTTCTAAATTGTTCATCGATGAAAACCGATAATGGTAAGGGCAAGCACTCCACTGCATGTACATATAGTGATCTTTGGAAATGTACATATAGTGATAGTCAAAGTTTTTCATTGAAAAGTAAACGTGTCAAAATTACAATTAGCCAGCTGATTTGCGTAGGCAATTGTGAAAATTTTGGATAAATCCAATGCCATAATTATTGGGAATTTAGTTGAAAGCGTGGGATGCCCTTCACAACTGGCACAAGAACAATAAGACTTTACGGGACAGTAAGAACAGTTAAAAAAAAAAGACAGATGTAAGAGATTAAGGGGTTGTCGGTGGGCAAAGTTGGAAAAGTGGCAAAGAGATGTAAGAGATTACGGTATTAAGAGTTTCATAGGAGGATTCTGGGAAATTGAACACGATTTTTGTCAAGTCGAATTTTACTCATTCCAATGACGAATTCAAACACAACACTTGTTGTGGAAGCCTCTAGCCACCAATTTGAACTCTAATTTCAGCATTCTAAAGTGTTGGAGCTTTCTACTTTTTCTTTTGCTTATGCTTTGCAGGTTTCTGAGGCTCTTGCTTAAACTCCATCTGATGGTCTTGGACTGCTTCAGCTCATAGCCACAGCCTAAGCTTTCGTTGGTTCATCCCCTTCGTCATTTCCTCCATTTGTAGAAGAAGGGAAGGAGTTGGGGAGGAGTATGACAACAGATTACTCTTTCTGAAATTCTAATCTGACGAGGATGGACATGCACAGGAAAGCTTAATCTAACTTACCTTACAAAGCCATGACTCTTTCCGAAATTCTAATATGACGAGGGTGGACATGCACAGGCAAGCTTAATCTAACTTGCCTTACAAAGCCATGACTCTTTTCTGTTGTTATTCATTGCGTTTCTGTTATTTTATGTAGGTTTCATTTTTCTATCTTCAGGAGTTTTTAGCCAGAAGAGAAAACAAGAAGAGATCATATTGGATTCATGGGCTTTCTCTGTTGGATTGTTCCACAATTTTATGGTCTGTACTTGTGAAACTTTGCAAGATTTGTTTTGAAAATCTGCGGAATTTGCTCCGAGGATTCAATCGATATGTTGTAAGACTGCATGACGCAATATATCCACTCGATGCTCCAACATAGACCACATCAGATATATTGCCCCCATGATTCTTGTGGGGAGGCATTGGCACTGGATGAATGCATGTATTTTCTTCCTGTGGAGATATTTGAGCAATGGTCGGCTGAGAGGCAGAACTACTCAAAGCACTGAAAGTAGGAGTTGTCTAAGGAGGGGACATTTTGACTTTTCATGCTGATTTTATACCGAAATTTGGTGAATTTAATCTACAAAATCTGTAATTTTTGTTGTTTGTTGAAAGATGTTAATATCAGAAATGAAATCAAGTGGCAGGAAGACCCAGCACACACTCTCTATAAAATCTAGCAATGTTTTTGAAGATTTTGAAAAATTCATGAAAAAAAACTAGCAAAAAAACAGAGATCAAAAAGTCCCCTCTTTAGACAACTCACTGAAAGTGCTATGGACTTCTCGTAAAGGAAAATGTTGGAGGCTTGGACGTCGGAGGCATTGAGATGGTCGAATTCCCGTTCTGCAATAAGATGTTTTGTGCCCATTGCAAAGTCCCATGGTATGCCAACCTACAGTTCTTGAGTTTTTGCAATCTAAGTTTCAGTCTGTTGGAGAAAGTGCATATTTAGGGGATACAACCCAACCACATACGGACAGACGGGAACGCAGACGGTGGAAATTTTTTAATTGGTTGGAACGTGTCACATTTCAATTGAAGAACTAATAGTGTTTTATAAACCTGCTCTTAGATAAAGGGACGATTACAGAAACGCGTGGCGATATTTTATTCAGCAAAAGGACGACTAGTTCGGAACCGTGCCTACTAACCAGACCTCAGAGAAAGAAAGCCTTCGGCTTAAACATAAAATGTGAAAGTTAATTGTCAACATTTACACAACCTTAAGTTGATATCACACTTTACAACATCAAACTATTGCAGTTATTGGATCAGACAAAACAATAAAGTTGCTTATATAATCAAGTCACACCTTACAACTGCAAACTCTTGCCATTATTAACCCCAAGGGTTAGCTCAATTGGTAAGACGTGCGCACACTCTCTCGGTTCGGGGAGAGGTCACGGGTTCGAGCCTTGAGTCCTTTGGGGTTAGGCCTTCTGCGAGGATGGCCGGCAGTTTACCACCTCTACCATCCACTAATGTTGGGAAGTATTGTTGGGTTTCCGGTGGATCTTTCCATCTGAAAAAAACTCTTGCCATTATTGGAGCACACGAAACAATAATGTTACTGGATCACAGAAAGCAATAAAGAACTTTATTTTATTTTTATTTCACTTTTTCTGTGTTGGCATATATATTGGTTAGATAGAAATGTTCATTGACACTACTCTATTGTCTTTGATATGTTCTTTAAATTTTGTTTACGATACTTGCATATTTCCCGTGACATGTAGTTCTTTGTTGGTTGTTTGTTCCATGTTATGTTTAGTACACTGCATTTAGTATAAATGAATTCAACATTGCATTGTGCACGTGTTGCAAAGTTTTATTTGGTTAGATCAATTTATTACTTGATAATTGTTTTAAATTTTAATTTTTAAGGAGTTACTCTTGAATTGTTATGATTGACAAGCATGTAAAAGTATTATGAGTGATTTAAACGGTTGTCAATAGGCACTCAACAATGCAACATTGAAAGTTGCGGCAGGTGTTTAGCTGGTCATTGGATTTCAAGCATCTTGAGATCCAATAACCACCAAAACAACGGCAACAACATTCAATGTTGAGTTGTAGAGTGCTTATTGCTCGCCTATAAAATTGGTCATGCAAAGTTTTCTTTTAAGTACTAGAATACTTGAGAAAACATTTTTATCTAGATTTGTATGGATTTTTTCACATTGATAGATGATAACAAGGACATCTATACTCCTCCTTTGACCTCTATCTTTATCTTTGATGTTAAGTAGTATTTCTATTGTTTCTAGGTTTTACCTTTTTGGTTCACCATGTCTCATTACTTTTTTCCCTATGTTATTTAGTTTGAAACTTTGAAGTTAAACTTCTTGAGCTTATGCCATGGAACCCAATCCCTTGTATTCGAATCGAAAATACCCAATATAGTTTTTATTTCCCTTTTGTAGAACTCAATAGCTCATCCCTTCTAAGGCCTGAACTTTTCCATTTGTCGCAATGGGGTTACACTGAATATGGGTTTTGATCATCTTTACCCTCAAAATTAGACCAAGCATCTAGTAGGCAACATGCATGCCTTTGAATTACAAAACAAATTTATATTTTTTAAACTCTAAAGTTGAAAAGAGTCCAATCAAATAAGATATGAATCTATACTATATACTATTAGATATCCTCTCGATTCATGAATATTTCAAGGCACATTTTAGTAGGGTAACAATTCCTACTTCAAAAATGTATGTTCTATCAAATGTTTTACCTTCAGGACTTTTGTAAAACTACACTTAGAGATTTAGTTATTTGATTCTTTAATAATTATTTCACATTGTTTAATTGACAGAAGAAATAGAAGATTCATCCAACAAATGACAAGGAGCCTGCAGAGGCCAAGAGCCAAGGGTTTGATGTAAAAATGATTAATGAAATGCTTGCGTTAGTGTATGATTTCCATCATTAGACACACTATCCCTCTTCTTGTGTAGCTTCATCTTTGCTTGGTGTTCATACACATGCGGCATGGCTACTTCAATCCCAATGGATCGACACATGAAACGAAATTCTCAAAATTTGCCTAGTATTCTCAACGTCCCAACAAGTTGTGGATTTAGCTGTATCAAGCACTCCCCAAATTTCATGCAAATTTCCCTCCCTTGCCTAGTAATTATCCATGAGAAAGTTCATGAAAATAGAAGCATTGGCCAAGTAGGGACACCATAGACGAGAACAAAATTTCACATTGATACACTAGAAGATAAAGATGTGATAGGAATGTAGTAACTGAGTAGCATTAAGAGAGAGTGTTAAACCCAATATATAGTCTATAGAATGAGAGTGATGTATGGGGCTATAGTAAATTCACATTTAAAACCAATAAATATGTAGCAAGAATCAAACCCAAGAGAGCAAAGTAGAGAATAGTGGAAGTGAATACTTAAGAGCAAATTTTCTTTAAGCTATAGCAAAAATGTGTAATTATAGTGATTAAATAATAATTTCTCTAATTAAAATTGTAAAAATAATTTTTTTTTTTAAAAATTTAAAAATAATAATATTTTTTAAGTAAAAAAATGTTATAACTTCTTATAATTAATAGTAAATCAAAGTTACAATTTCCAATACATAATTAATTAACAAAAACCATCAAGATTTTATCCTAAATAACTTCAATTGCTAGAAGCATCATAAAAGAACCATGTTTTGTTCAAAACTATCTAAACGTAAAGATGGCTCATATCCTTTAAATATATTATATATGTTTTTAAATAAATAATTTGCAAATTATATATTATATTTTTTTCATTTATTTTTTCAATATTTTTATTATGAGTTGATATAAAACAATGGACAAAGTTATTTCATGTCAAATTTATTATCTAAAAATAAAAGAGAAAACAAAATATCAAAATAGATACAAATTTGATTGGACCAACTTTAATTAAATATAAAATAAAGAGCAAACAAAACATCAAATTAAGAATAAATAAAATATCAAATTAAACATATATTTTTTATTGGAGAAACTTTAATTCAAATATCAAAATAAAAGTAATAAAAAAAAAGCATTTCCATAATCAATATCATTCTTTGAATATTAAAATATATAAATTAAATTTTAATTTAAATATCAAAAATAAAAGTTTCTTTATATTAATTTTTTTATATGTATATTTTATATAAAAATATTATTAATGATTTTTAACTAATAATTATTCTTGTTATAAAAATAACTATCGTATTAACATGTTCTATATTATATTGAAAATTATATCATATCTTATATAATGTATAAAAAATTATATTATAGATTGTATAGTGTATAAATTATATAAATTAAGTTTTAAATTTTTTTTTTTTTAATTTTATGAAATAAAATTTAATAAAATTATTCTAATAAAGGTAGAAAGTAAAGTGCATCCGGCTCTTGTTCGATGAATCTATCAAACTATACATGAGATTGATGCATTGGTCTTCCTCACAAATGCTTACATTTATTATTGCATCTCATTAAAGTACTAAAAGAGAATTCAAACAATTATGAACATGGTTTCCATCATCGATGTTTTGCCGATATATTTTTTAAAGTAACTTTATCTTATATAATAACTTCAATTTGGTTTAACTTATTAGTTTTTGTTTTCAGGTTGGTAGGGACTCTATGAAAAGGCTTGTCATTGTTTCAATAAGCCAACATACAAATTAAAGATATATGTTTCACATATATTTTAAGTCTTCACGCAAATTAAAGCTATTTATCACACGTATACTAAGTTTTAAGTTTTTTAAGTGAATTTTGAGGTTTATACTTTATTTTTCTCAATCGTAAACTTTGAGGCCTTATTTGGCCTCATATCAAGGCGAAGGAAGGTAAGGGGCAGTTTATAAGTTTTCATCCTTTTGAAATATTAATCAATGGTATAGAACATTTCTTATACTTTTTTAATAATGCTAACAAGATTGTTAGCATAAGTTGCCTTACATTAAATGTTTAGATTGTTTTGTATGATTGCACAAATCAATGCATGCAATGAGCATGCCTTTTGTTCTTACCAGCACACACCTGCCAAGGAACTTCTTCTAGGTGTCGATTTGCACAAGCTGGAACGGTTTACATGCTCCCTGTTAGACTTCCTATTACCCAACACTCCAATTTTCCCATTTCAACCACTTTATTCAATAAACATTTCAAATGGCTACCTCTTAGAATTTCCGTTGGCCAACACTCCATTTTCCCCCATTTTCAACCATTGTATTCTACAAACACTTCAAATGGTTGGGTTCTGAAGCTTCCTTTGCTTTCGGCGGATCTGGTTGTTGGTTAATCCTTCAAAGAGTAGCTTCTTGTGTAACTAAAATCTTTCTCTCGGACATACTTTTGTCTACAAGAATGGATCGACTCAAGTAACTCATCATGCCAATGAAAATAATGGCAACCACTAGACAACTGTACCTGCAGGACAACCAAAACCAATTTCAAGAACATCATGTAAGTTACAAGCAAATATAACTTACTTTTTTTACATGCAAACTTATGTTGTTTGGTATATGCACTCTGATTAAGGACTAGGTTGAAATAAATTTACTTTCTAAGTTGAACTAAATTTACTTTCACCGAATCGCCCGTATAAACAAGTTTCTGAATTTTGTTTTTTTACATTTAATTGGTAAATGAGAGCTGATTGTCCCAAAATACCAAGATAAATCGAGATCTGCATATTCTTCTAAGATACAGGTCATCCAAACAGCTCACTGTATTGTAATTTGAATTTGACCCAACCCTAGGGTTTCTAAAGGGCCAAAAAAATAAATGAAAATGAAGAACTAATTACCCGAATTGTCCTCGCCTATGTCATTCATTGAAGAAGAGTAAGAAGAAGAAGTCTCGATCGATTCCTGTCGTCATAAAAGAGAAGAGAGCAATGGCGCATATTGTTATCAGACTAAGGAGCTTCGAAAACCAGCTACTACCTCCATTGGTATTGGGGTTTCTAATCTCAGGAGGGGCATACCACCCCATGAGCAAGCAGTCATATCGGGTCCTCGAAAAACCGACGTGCCTCTGCGGTAGGAGCTGCTTGCCCCCCGCACCGCCCACCTCATCCATAACTATTTTTCTAGGGTTTCTGGGTTCCTGTTGCCAACAAGCAATCGACTAATAAACACCACAATGTAGTCAATGACCTCTTCTACAAAAATACATATATTAAATGATAAAAAGCACCATTCACCAACGATAGAAAGAACGCATCATCCCACAAGCTTCAGGACACGGGCTGAGGATTCATTTGTAAACCATTTTGAGACCGACCTTCTATACGGTTCTTTCATAATCTAACAAATTAGTTCCCTCACTCTTGTTACAACCTCAAAGTTATCTTATCAAGATAACATTACCCCAACAATAATGCACATCAAAGAATATCGATGAAGGAAAGCACAGTGGTTGGTGCTTATTGTAATGGGTTCCAACCAAAAATGGTAATTGTGGCCACCAATTATTTCTAAACTGATTGTTCAAGCTTGGACATCAAAGGAAAATGAATTGTCTTGCTTGCAATAGTGAATCCCTTGCCCAATGTACTTGTATCAAGGTATATCACCCGGTCGGTAAGTATATGAAAAGCTAAGCAAGATGCTCGCTTCCTTCGACTAATATCCTTGGAGAACATCTTTAGCCTTATATTTTGTAGCAGAGGTGTAGGCAATTTCACTAAGTGCTTTATGAACAACTGAAACGTCTTGGTCACTACAAAACTTTTCAATGGGCTATGTGACTATTGATGATTTCACTTGGCCAGCTAAAGAGCTATGCATGATATGTTGTGGCTTTCTCACACAAATGTTGCTCTCCATGTGTGATGCATGCAATCAAAGGTGTGGCCCTTGCTGTCAATCAAGTGGGGTGGATTTCAGCTGCACCCACTGAAGACCAATCATAATAAAACTTGCAGAGGTGCAGAGGTGCACATCGTTTATTAATCTGACATCCGAATGAAAACATTGTTTAATAATACTTTTTATTTGATCTTTTATTGTTCAGGTATTATAATAATACCTTTTATTTGATATTTTGTTGAGTGCCATAGTCAAATAAGCATTTGCAACACCCACTTTGATTAGTCAATTTCCCACCAGTTTAAGGACATAAGGCCACTTATCATGTTTCGAATGATGGAACAAATCAACTCCTTAACAAAATCACCTACTTCTTGAAAAAATAGAGTCACGTATTAAAACAAATATATATGTTCAAGTGTGCATTCTACTAATTCTTGAGAATTCTATGGATCTTGAAGCAAAGCCGTGGTTGATTGCATGCATAGCACGTGGAGAGTAGCTTGCATGCATAGCACTTGAATCATGCAACCTTCCTCAATGAATACTATACTCGCATACAACAAAGTTGACAAATCGATCACCAAGCACGCCAAATATAGCTGAATCAAATGTTGAAGCACATATTTTTCTTGTTTTGTATGCATGTAATCAGATAATTGTATCTTTATTAAACTCCAAGTTATTGAAACACAAACCTTGAGAACAGACTTAAGAAATTATCCTTTAATGATCATCGCCTCTAGCAATTATCGCCAAATTTGTCTTTCAAATCTTAATGATATTTTTGTGGGAAAATTTGGCTTGGCCATTAAATAGATTCCTCCTTAATTACTCTTGTTAAGCCCACGACTAGTATTATTGACCACAAAGTATTATTTAACTTCTATGACAACCTTATTCTGGTAAATTGCTTAAGTGTCGAGGAATATAGTAATCATGTAAACTTGAGACTATTGTCTTGAACACGTCGATGGCATATTCAATATTCTTGACAAGTTATGGAATATTCAATATTATTGTTCAGTTCCAAAGAATGCATCGTTTATAAGCAAATCCACTTCTTTCCCTAAGCATCGTAGTGATCCAAGTTCAAAACAAATAGTGGCCAGCTCATTACTGAGCGGATATTAGGTGGGACAAAACACCTAAGATGCATCGGTGTAGAAACCAATGATGTGACCAAGTATAGTGTCATAATCAAATTGATCTTGGAGGCCATTTCACATTGAATTCGGCATCTAGTAGTTCAGTTGGATTTGCAGCTAACAATGTCACAATTAAATGGTGTGTAGAGGGTTTGCGATCCTACACTTATCTGGAATTTTTTTTCGGTGTGGCTTCTTTAGCATTCTTTTTCATTTATTACTTACATTCACGTTCCGAGAAGTTCCAATCACTTATCTGACGCATTGGATAACTATGTGTTAGATTGGCATTCGTATCATTAATCAAAATGAAAGCATGCATGTACATATCATGGAAAGCAAGAATCTAATTTTTGCAAATATAAATTAAGCCAAAAAGTCCAAGTATATATTATTTTTATGTCATCAAGTACAAAAATGTGGTGTATTATGTACAAAAGCAGGTCCTGGCATTCACCCTTTTCATATGATCTTACTACCAATTTTCGTGCAGTGTTGTGCATCTTTGATAACACTCATCATGACCATTTGGTGTTTCTTTGTGTAATGCAAAAAGACAAAACTATGATGCAATGGAATTGACCTTTGATGTCATTGCATTAATACTTTTTTTGCAATAGTAATCAAATTCATTAGGAAGGGACTTGCTACCTTTAACAGCTCCACTTGTTTTTTAGCCTTTCTATTAGAAATATTTGAGAGCACAAATTTCGAAAAATTCAATTTGATTAAAGATCATTCTATGTGATCTAGCTTTAGATAATCTTTATAGCAATTTTTAAAAGTCTTAGTCCTTCCAATGATAACTTGTTATCCATTTATAATTGAAACATTCTTCATTTTTAATTTCTACACGTTCTAACTATTGAATTTTACATTATATGAAAAACTCTCATTCAACAACACAATCCTTGAACCTAAATATAATAATATATGAAAAAAATAATAAAATGAGATACACAATAAAGACAAATATCAAGCACATAAGAAAAATAAGAAGAAAATACCATAATTTCATAGAAACAAATCAAGCTTCTCATATAACTAAACATGATTGCTCATATTCATAGTATTTTACACCTAAAAATTATACACTAAACTTTGTGAATGTAAAACAAAACTCAAGAGAGAAAATGAAACATTGAGTGTGTCTTAATACTCTTAATTAGATGTCATGTATTCAAATATGATTAAATAAACCATATATGCATATAAATAAGCAATATCATGTATGTATTAAACAAGAGCCACGAAGTGGCAATGTCCTGGACGTTGCCATTGCCATTGCTTTATTTGCAGATAGCTGCTAGCCATAGTTATTTGGAAAAAAGTGTTCTAAAACATTTATCTTGGTCTTGAATGGTTAATGCTAATTAAGAATTGAAAGAACAAGTTTAAAATAGAGTTGATAAATCCAGAACACCTCTATAGCAAGTCTAATTGGAAGAAGCATTTTTTTCATTCTTTAAAGACAAGAGAGGATGCCCTCAAACATTCTCATGAAAGTTAAAGAATAAGATTTTAAGATTCTCATTACAATCATTTAAGCTTCTAAGTTTCTAAACTTCACTTTTCTTTTTGCACTTATTCTAAAAAATGGAACAACTTCTTGCTTTGATGACTTTTTTATATTTTATTGTATAAAATTTCATATATAAAATTGTGTGGACAAAAAAACCTTCACAATCTTGCATCCAAATAATTAGATTTATTGAATCCCTAGGATAAGATCATGGGCTGACTATTCTCAAAGCTCATTCTCTTTAATGCCAGCTTTAATATCCCATGAAAAAATTAGATTGAAGTATCCCTTTTTTTTCTCTCAATTTCAAAGAAATTGTTCAATAGCATAATTTTTCAAACCCTTATTCAATATTATCCAATCAGTCCGTTAGCCAGCACGAGGAGCTACAAGACTAGAGGATTCACCCCAACACTTGGCAGGTACATTTGAGATGTTTCAAACTTGGGAAGTACGGGTTGGTGGGATTTTCATACTATTGGCTAGTAAAATCCCACTTGCCATGACCTGAAGGTAGGTATGTACAGGTTTAAATAGTTATCTCATCTCGATATATTGCAGATATCATTTGAACATATTATATAGCAATAGTAATAAAATTCATATTGTGTATAACAATGTCTTCTCTCACCATTTCTATTTGGTTGTTGAGGAAGTTGATGGTATTATGTCATATCTTTCTTAATTATGACATAGATATAAAAGTTGAAGAGAAAGTGGTAAGAGTATATTCAATCTACAAAAACAACTAAGAGATTATTCTATAAACATGATGCTACATATGCTACTCCACCCACTTCTCTTTACATGGCCACAAAACGTTCATCTCTAAATTCAACAACATGATCCACTCAATCCATAGCTTCCATGGTCAAAATATTCCTTCTACCACCGGCATTAAACATGGCTCGTCATTTGCTGAGTAAAAAGCGAGTAGAGCCTAATCAACAACAATGCCATATATGGTTGCAAGATTGATTGGAACAAGAGATCATGTGGTAAATCCGTGTCTTTTCCAAATATCAATTCCTCTATATTCATGAATCATCTGGTATGACACTCCTTTAAAATTTAATGAATATACAGTATCTTAACAATGTAATAGCGTGCTAATATTATGCATTTTATAACTTTCTATTCATAATGCTTTCCATATAAACATTTTCATTTAAAATCCAATCTATCATATTTTACAGTGCACATGATACTACTCATCAAACATAACATTTTTGTTGCAGATCAAATAAACAATGGTATGTGCATAATCAGGGTAACTCCACTTCTGTGACACTCAGTATATAACCATGCCATAGAACTGACCATAATAAAGCTTTTTACCTAGTGAAAGACCATGAGTGAATTGAATTTTAACATATGAAAAGTCTCTTGGGCAGACAATGGCCCAACTGCAAATGCTTAAAATTCATAGATATGCAGGTACAAGCTCTATCAAGAAACATAAAAATTCAATAATTTTTTTAATGGAGTAATCCTCCTTTGGGGTTAGGGATAACTATTAAAAAGATATGTTAACTAGAGGCACCAGTTGGTGCACCTGATGGATGAGGTGGAGCACTGGGTGCACCTGGGGCATTGGGTGGTGGAGGTCCAACAACATGAGCATTTGGTGTTGGTGGAGGTTGAGCAACATGTGCATTAGGAGGGGGAGAGGGAGCACTAAGCGGGGGAAAACATTGGTATTCTTGGAGCATTTTTAGTAAGTGGGTGCCTAAAGCTCAAGAGAAGAACCAATTTTGTAGTGGCACCAAGGTATTTCCATGGCCAACTATTTTTCTAATTTCATGGCTTACTGTATGTCGAAGGGTGCACAAGGTTGAGGGTTTATGGGGGCACAACCCTTCCCCGATTTTGTTGTATAGGGTTCATTTCTTATTTTATATGTAATGTATGTATTACAGGTATATATCACTCACATGAAGGTGCATACCATGTAAGATCATCTTCCCCAATGTCACTTCATATGCCAACTTCATATACCTTTCTCTTTCCAGCCAACAGTAATCTTGGAAGCTTGTTTTCCACTTTTTTCCCCGATGGAGAGATTAGAGCCTAATGCAAAATCAACAGCATACACAAGGCCTATTTCTCTGCGTTGAGCGATATAACTGATCCATGTGGTGAATTGAGCATTGAGTAATGGTGTTGGTAATGGAAGAAATCCCAGCAAGTAAATCATTGATCCATGTGTGTTAAATTAGTGAGGTTTGGAATCGCGTTTCTTGAATTCTGGACCTGGACTGATGACCTGGAAAGCAGCAGATAGGCCTGATGCATATAATGCTTATGGTTGGTTGACTTTACCACTAGGGAGGAAATATTGGAGATCAGCCAAGATGGGATGTAAAACAGAAGGTAGAGCACTAATCCACTCAATTTGAAAAATCCCTTACCCCATAAATCTTGTTCTTGGGAGGCCATCTCCCTCCTTTCACATAATCTCTTGACCATTTTCAAAAAATGGAATGAAGAACCTCAGGGACTCTTTTCTCTTTTGTGGTAGGTGAATGCTTGCCTGGTTCTATGAGTAGCAAAGAGGTCCAGGATTGAACCGCTAACTCCAGCAACATAACACTAAACCACCACAACAGGAATTTAACTTGAAACCTGACAAGTGAAAACCAAAACTCTATTAACAAAACAAATTACTGGCAGGTCTAAAAAAAATTAACCCTAAAGCAATCACACATAATAAATTCGAAGCCCTAATGTCCCATTAAGGGGCTGAAATGCTAAAATGGGAAAAGGACCCTGTGTCAGTGGTATTAGAGCAAGGCACAGAAGCATTGGTGAGAAAGGAGTGGGTAAAGTGAAAACCAAAAATCTATTAACAAAACAAATTACCTGTAGGTCTAAAAAACTTAACCCTAAAACAATCACACATAATAAATTCGAAGTCCTAGTATCCCATAAAGGGGCTGAGATGCTAAAATGGGAAAAGGACCCTATGTCAGTGGTATCAAAGCAAGGCGAGGAATCATTGGTGAGAAAGAAGGAGTGGGTAAAGGAAGAGCCTGCAAAAGATCTATCACCAAGAAAGAAGTATCGTTCTCTAATTTTGAGTGGTAAATGAGTAATTGCATGCAACATGTGGTTACCATTCTCTAATTTTCAGTAGTAAAAGAGCAATTGCGTGCAACATGTGGTCAAATATGATTCTCAACTAAAATTGTATAGTTTTCAAGAGGATTCTCTTAAAAACGATTCGTTTGACGACAAAAATTGTACAGTTTTTTTAAAACTGATTTAGGAGAAAAATGCCTATTGGAATAATTAAAATGATTTTAATAGAAAAAAGAAAAAACTAAAAAAGATAATCACTTCCCTATGAAATCCAGTGTCCAGTAATTATAGAAGATAAGTAGCTTACCAATAAGGAAGAACAAGTATACCTTGAATTCCAGTGTCCTATAATTACAGAAGATAAGTAGCTTACCAATAGTGAAGAACAATTATAACTTGAATTCTATTATAGAGACAAATTGCTTCAAATTACCACGCATTCCAGGATTGTTCAAAAGTCTCCAAATTTCACATTCAAAACAAGCTTACGAAACTTAAGATTTACAATGCCACATGCATTCAAGAGTCTCCAAATTTAACTTTTAAAAACAAACTACCAAACTATAAGAAAGAGACAATGTATTCAACAGTCTCCAAATTTAAGCCTTAAAAGCAAACTCCCAAAATTATAAGATAGAGACCATTTCATGAAATTACCACGCCTTCGTTTGAAAAGTCTTAAAAACGTGGGCTACTTAAACATCTAAAAAGAGCCTAAGATCTACAAAACCAAAATCAAAATTTGTTGAAGATCATTACTCCTGAACGTCACGACAACGAGCAGTATTCGTCAGGGAAACCTCTTCCATGTTTATAACTTCATGACTTCATCATATACACTCTAATCAAGTCCACAAAGCCTACACTCCCAAACCCATGGATCCCTATAATATTTCCCTCCTGCTGGTTGGTCTTAAAATAAGTCCCATGCTCCGGCCCACACGGGCTGAGTTTCCTTTGATTTGTATGAAAGGTTAATGATTTCACAATAACAAAAGTCTGAAACCAATTAAACTTATGAGTCCCATAATATCCACTGATTTTAGTGACAATTTCTTCTGGATTGTTCAGATCGTACTGCAAGCAGAGTACGAGAAGGCCATTAGGTCAATAGAAATGAGTTACGTTTCCTACATAATATTAAGATGAGCGAGATATACAGTGCATATACTCTGCATGAGCTTATAAATTCATGAGGATTCAGTTGTGACATACCACTATTTTTCACCGTATGTACCTCCATGACGAACTCCATGGACATATCTATCCTTCAAACTCATATCCCCTTCGATACCATAATCGAGTTGTAGTGAATTTAATGTCCACTCGGTTGCCATCTCTATAATCCAACGAATCCCTGAGTACGTTCGGTCGTTCCAGAAACTTCCCCCAGGGCCTCCATGTAATGGTGAACAATATAATCCGCCAAGATTATTCGCCTTCCGCGATAAAAAAAGGTTAAAACCATTCCCTATAACAACAAAAAAAAAACAGGAAAAATAGAGACCATGGATTTGCATACTGTTCCTGCACCTTTGTCAACACTGAAGGCAGCTTCAGGATTGGCGATGATACTTTCATCCGCACTTGAATCCAGTCCCCCTGCAGTTTAAACGAATCGAGATAGAAAACATTTTGAATTTAATTGGATTTCAATTAATACACTTACCACTAATAAAAAGACCGTCAAACCTTAAAAAACACACTATATTTAAGAGTGTCAGAGAAAATACATACAGTAATGCATGGTTGCTTCCAGAGAAGCTAAGTGCTCCACAGACCGGTTGATGGCAGATATCCAACAGTTTTTTCGTGAGTTCCTGTGTTCCCTTATAAGAGCAAAAGTCGGATAGTATAACCCATGCCCAAAAATTATATTCTTCTGACTTTTAGCTTAAACATAGAAGCTTCATTTCTGGGTTGGTATACAAAAATGCTTAGTATATTTATGCATGCATTCCCTTATAACAAAAACTCACCTCGTTGGAGCCTGATTATCCCTTCGCTAAGTCTCGACAATTTTACTTTTCTTTGCTGATTTAGGCATACTGTAACACATAGACAGATGAATTAATATAGCACTACCTAATAATTTGATGAATTTTGTGAAAGTAATATTTTCAAGGTGCCTGCCAACTATCACATATCACTAATTCGATGAATTGGGTGACAGTGCAAATTTCAAGGTGCCTGTCAACTACCACCGTACCACGTATCAAGGTAGAGAAGAACATTCTCCAACTGCCACGAATTATTCTTTAAGCACCCAGCTTTGAGGTCTGCACCACTAGATCTCAAACAGAACACTGTATGAATTCTCATAATTAATAGAGAAATTAAACAATGGCTCAATGGCTCACATGTCAAAGTTCTTCTAATGCGCTCTGACAGTGTCTCCTATATTATTAATGTCAATTGCTTTTAATACATCATGGAATATGCAGTTATACACAACTCCACATCTTACCTTCAAGGGTTGGCTTAATTAGTAAGATTTGTGTACTTTTTTTTTTGTTTGGGGAGGTTCGCCGTATTTTCATCCACACAGGGTAGGATGTCAAGAACAAAATGATTATTTTATGCTTACACAAGCTCGCCGTCGGGTCTTGGGGCACAAAGTCCCAGGCCTACGTCACCTATATAAACCAATAAGAAGTAAGATAAATCAAGATTTAAATAATTCCCCAAAAAAATTTGATACAAACTATAGCAAAAATTATATGTTTTTATTGAAGTTGCTACAAATTAGTCCAAATAATTGCCCTGATCGATTCATATATATCCCCTTGTCGGGGACATAATAAAGAATATCATGCATGCATCTCAAAGAGTTTGATGGTATGTAATGGGATGTAAGTGAGACCTTGTTTAAAATGTAAGTGTTTATGTATTTAAGTTTTGTTTGTTATTATATTTATAAAATTTAAGATGTTACTATTGCATCACTTGTTTATTACTCAATTATGAGTAATCTAAATATAAGAATTAAATGATCAGGAAAGGTTTCAAAAGTTTATCTATATTTTAGAATATATATTGGATTATATCCAACAGAGAAATAGACACTTTGAAGTTTGTGGTTCATTTGAGTAGTGAAATTTAAGTGAAACTTTGTTTTAAATAAATATAAGTGTTTTATGTATTTAAGTGTCGATTTCTATCATATTTATTGAACTTAAGATGTTATCGCTGTATCACTTGTTCATAAATCTATTTTGGTTTTCAAATGTAAGAGTTAAATGACCATAAAATTTATCAAGATGTGTGTTTCAGTTTTGATTATCATCATATTTATTGAATTTAAGATGTCACAGTTGCAACACTTGTTCATTACTTAACTATGATTGTTAAATGTAGAATTAAATTACCATAAATTTATTAGGAAGGGTTTCAGAAGTTTATCTAGATTCTAAATACATGTCGTATTAAGATATACTCTGAAGCTTTTGGTTCATTTGAATTTAGTGGGATCTAAGTAAAACCTTGTTTTAAATGTAACATGAGTGTTTGTGTATTTAAGTTTTGATTGTTATAATATGTATTGAACTTAATATGCCATCGTTGCATCACTTGTTCATAACTCTATTATGGCTACCAAATGTAAGAGTTAAATGACCATAAATTTATCAGAAAAGGTTTCAGAAGTTTATCAACAACAAACATATATAAACCATGCAATTGCATATTCGCTCCCCTCCAAAAGAAACTACTGTCGCCAGGGATATTGTCACCTCCTCGCTCTTGTTATGGTAAGGTGATTCATAAAGTCCTTACAATTTGAAATGTAAAAACTAATAAATGACCAAAGTTTGTTCAAAAATATATTTACAATTTGAAATACAAAAACTAATAAATGACCAAAGTTTGTTCAAAATTATATATTCATTGTTGCTTATTTATTTATTGTATCTCAATCATCAATTCAATTTAAAGTGATAGTTATTATAAATTATATACATAGTAAGACAAATACATATAGAATATAATATGTGGTGGGTTTTCATTACTTTGTTTCAATCTATTCGCTTTAATTACGATATTATATTTATTATATATATATTCTATTTTTTAAGTTAGAAAGCTATATTAAAACTAAAAAAACATAGAGTACAAAACTATAGCGCTAATGGTTGCCTACCAAGATGGAAACCAGGAAATCACATGAAGAGGCTCATTTAGCAGGTAAAGTAACAGTTTTAAACTTCATGACAAACATAAAACATAGTTGGGGGGTCCTCCCCTATAAGGAAAATGAGGAAACCCCTAAAACCTTAGAATTTAGACAATTTAACAGTCCAAAAAACCAAGTGAGATTCTGATGAAGGAAAAACAAACTAAAATATGACACCAAATAGACTAATAATGGAACTGGGGCCTTCCTTCCATGTTCTCCAACACCAAGCGAGGAATCTGTATGGGTGACACCCATAGCTTCAATAAGGAGATCCAATTTTGAATGAATATTGTTAAGATCGACCTTGATTGTCGACACCGCCATTCAAAAGCTAGCCTTGTCATTTTTTCGCTCTTGTAAGACCCTACTAAGGAGGAGCTTCATGATCCATTAATATGACTCCACTCCAATGTTACCTCTTGCAACCTAGTTGGTCTCATTGTTGTTCTAAAACTCCCTCAGAAAACTGGATTTTGCTTGATCAATCTTGTTCCATATGAACTAGGGGATGTCTTGAAAAAATGTTTGCTCAAGCCTGTTCCAACACTCACCCCCTCCTCTGTTGCACCAAGCACATTAAATTATCATAGTTTATGGAGCTCCCAACTCTCCCACTAAGTCATGAGCAGTCCCTAGAAGCATCCAAACAAGCTCGTGATCATGTCTCTCAGCCAAACTTCTGAAATTCTCAACACCCTCTTTAGCTTGTTTTTCTTACCTCCCACAATTGTTGTAAAAAATTACCAGACCTTTAGACAAGGTGTTGACATGTACCCTCCCTTTAAACCTGTAGGTACCAAATCCCATCCATATTGAATGCTCTGGACTTTGGGATCTCCACCTTTGAATTTTGTATGATGTGTTATCTAGTCCTCACAACCTTACTCATACCGCTTCCACCAAGTGCCTTAATAATCCACACACATCTGCTCGATTTTATAATACAACATGGGGTCCATAGGGAGTGACACCTGCCCTTTACAAAGTCTACATGCCTCAGGTAGGGGTAGGATGTAACTGTGTTCCCATCCCATCTGAGGGTATAAATATTATCTTTAGATATACAGAGGAATAGTGTTTTTTAGTGGCATAAAACACAATCAAGAGATTAAAAATCTTATATCATGGGGGTATTAAAAATGGGTTGATAATATTAATTCTGTCACAACAATCTTGGGACAAAGTATAAACTCACAAGTGATTCAATTGGGAAATTACACACGAAATGATGCAACAGTACTGCAATAGGAGGTTGCAGTTCTATTTATCAGTAAAAGAATGAATAATACAATACAATGTCATGCAAAATGCATGAATTGCCAAGATAATTCGAATACTCAAGGAGGTCATTCGAATTGCATGGATGGGTGTAGCTTAACTGAATGTCAGCAACACTAGAAACACTTAGTTAACCACTAATCTAGCCATAACTGACTCTCACACTAAGCCTTAACTGAATCGGAGTGCAATAGATGACTAAGTTTAATTGAATGTGACTCAACACATGTCACTGCATGTCCAACTCAAGGTGGTAATGCATCCCTAACTCCAAGTAGCTCCGATGGAGTTAACTGAAGTGACACTTGTCATCAGAGGTTGGTGGAGGCACCTTAGTTCACTCCAAATCAACCAAATCAGCCCAAAATAGCCATTTGCATGAAGGAGGCACCTTTATAACTCAGCTTAACTGATTGTTAGGTGAAGCAACCATCAGTTATCAATTAGGTGCACTTATGACACTCAGTTCACCCCAAAAATGCTCCCTGATTGAAGGAGGAAGCCCAGTTAGCCTCCCTGATTGAAGGAGGAAGCCTAGTTAGCCTCCTTGATTGAAAGGAAAGGCTTAGTTGGCCTCCCTGATTGAAGGATGGTGTGGGTGTGCTCATGCTAATGTCATAGTGTGCTCATCTGATGCCAATTAAGTCAATTAAACTTAGGATAGTGGGTAAATAGGCCAAAATTGACCAAATAAGTGTGTATGTTGGGTAAATGACTCCAACACCTCCCATTAATCTATACTCGGGAGGAGTAGAAATAAATGCATGAAATGTTAGGGCCCCGGCAACAATGGACATAGGTCACCCTATACAAAAAAATGTAACTCTAACAATGCTCAAAATAAATCTAAGTGAGGAAAGAGGGAAAACCCAATGGGAACAAAACACCCCCTCAAGATGAACACTGAAAAAGCATCTGATCACCCTGATGAACTCACCCCCAACAGTGAATGGAGGTAAGTGAACTTTTTCTCTGTAAATATCTTGGTGAAGATATCTGCAATCTGCTCATCTGTAGGGCAGTATTGCAGAACTATGGTCCTGTCATGCACCAGCTCCCTGATGTAGTGCATGTGAATCTCTATATGTTTGGTCCTCTTCCTGGTAACTGGATTTTTGGAGATCTTAATAGTAATTTCATTGTCACAAAATATGACTGTGGACAAAGTACTACCAATCTCAAACTCTGAAAGAATGCCTTGCAACCAAACATCTTGGATACAAGCATTCACTACTCCCCTGTACTCGACCTCTGCTGAAGACAATGCAATGGTAGCCTAATTTTTTCTAGACCAGAAAATGGGGCCATAACCAAACATAAATACATACCTGGAAGTGGGCTTCTGATTAGTAGAATCCCCTTCCCAATCTGAACCTGTATATCCAACCAACTCTAGCTCTGAATCTACAACATAGTGAATGTCGTAGGATCTTGTGCCCTGAATATACTAAAGGATCCTCTTGGATGCCTTCCAATCCATGTCCTGAGGTTGCTGCATGTATATTGATACATCATTCACAGCATAACATATATCAGGCTGTGAATGAGTCAATTAAAGCAAGATACCAATCAGCTGGCAGTAGATAGTGCAATCCATGGGTGGAGTGTTTTTTCCCTCTTCAAGGATGACTCCTGAGAGGAAAGGGAATGGAGCAGTCTTACATTTAGTAATGTTAAACTTCACTAACATTTCTGAAATGTATTTAGACTGATTTTATCCCATCAAAATTTTGTGTAATTTCGAGCCCCAAAAATTGTTTCAACATGCCCAAATCGCTTATCTCAAGTGCATCATGGAAGGTAGTTTTTATGAATGAAATGGAAGCAAGTGTGCTACTAGTAATCAAGAGATCCTCAACATATAAAACAATGATAAGTAAATGACCATCATACTATTTTAGATAAAAATTCGGATTATACTTACACCTTTGGAAGTTTTGTGAAAGCAGAAAGGCATCCATCTTGGCATAACATGATCTTGGGGCCTGTTTCAACCCGTATAAAGACTTCTACAATTTGAAAACCATAGTAGGATCTGAAATGTATCCCTCAGGCTAGGCTTCATGTATATCTCCTCATGAATTTATCCATGCAGAAAGGCACTCTTAACATCCATATGATGCACCTCCCAGTGCTTTGATGCAAAAATTGCCAAAACTAGGCGGATGGAGTCCATCTTTGCCACTAGTGCAAAGGTCTCATGGTAGTCCACTCCTTCGACTTGGGAGAACCCTTTTGAAACCATCCTTGCCTTATACTTATAGTTTGTGCCACCAGCAGCAACCTTTTTCTGAAACACCCACTTGCATTGAACTAATTTCCTCCGAGGTGGAAGGGAAACTAGCTCCCAAGTAGCATTTTTCCGAAGAGAATTAAACTCTTCGTCCATGGCAGCTTGCCATCTCAGATATTTCCGAGCATGGTAGTAAGACTTAGGATCTGACACAATCATTAAATAATGTTTCTCAAACAGTAAATCATCATGTAAAGAGATCGCAATACCTTCTCTTTGAAATTCAAACCAGGTTCTTCTTGGATCAACAGGATTTCCAATGTTTTCCCCAGCAGAAGAAAGTGTCTTCTTGGCCCAAGTTGGGAGATTTTTTTGCACTTCAGAATATGATTCTGAATCTGATATTTCTTGATCACTGATATCAGATATCATTTCTACAAAATCAGATTCATCACTCCCACTTTTATCACCCAAATTGTCAGCAGAACAGGAAGGAAGATCAGTAGAATTTTCTTCAACTAGCTCTACCTCTTGGAGAGGCTCGTCAAACTTAATACTTCTTTCAATGAAAAATTGTTTTGTTATAATATTTAGAATCTTGAATCCTTTATATTCTTTAGGATATCCAATAAACAAACATTCAACACTTTTCAGTTGCAAAGGTTTCCTCTTGTCAAACAGAATCCAAGCCCATGCAGTGGACCCAAACACCCTGAAATTTGACACATCCGACTTGTGTCCAAAATAGGATTTGAAAGGTGTCTTACCCTTCAAAAAGGAGCGAGGTACTCTGTTCTAAATGTATGCAGAAACATTCATGGCCTCAGCCCACAAATTTTCAGCCAATCCTTTTGCTTCTAGCATGCATGTGGTCATCTCCTTTAGAGAGCAGTTTTTCCTTTCCGCTACACCATTTTGTTGAGGGGTGTAGGGAACAAAATGTTGGATCTTGATCCCAATATCAAAACATATCTTCAGAAACTCGGTACTGATATATTTCCCACCATTATTAGATCTTAGGGATTTGATATTTTTCTCAGAGCCATTCTCAACCAGTGCTTTCAATTCGATGAATTTCTCTAAAACTTTATATTTTTTCTTAATGAAAAACACCCAGGTGTATCTAGAAAAATCATCTATGAAGGTGAGTACATACCAAGATACATTCATGTATGTGATGGGAATTTGTCCACTGATATCATAATGTAGCAGCCCCAAGATAGTTGATGCACGACAAGCCTTCCCCCGATCAAACTTATGCTCAGGGTGTTTGCCCACAACACAACCCTTGCAAATTCCTTTGGTAGTTCTGATTGCCGGGAGGCCTTCAACCATGGAATTTTTCTGAAGTTGCTGCGAGCACATAAAATTTAAATGACCAAATATCTCATGCCAGATTCTACTAACCTCATTTCCATGATTCAAAAGAGCAGTGGACTTTGCATCTGCCAGAAAATGGGAAAACTCATAGGCTTTTGCATGATGGTTTGCAAGGCCTTTTGCAACAAGTTTCACAAATGCAATCTCATTTATTTACACATCATTGGGGCTGAAGGTTACTCTCTTGGGCACTCCAGAATGAGTCATTTGATATACACTCAGGAGGTTGGAGGCCATAGAGGGTACATACATAACATTGAAAAAAGTGCCATGTTTAAGATTTACTGTACCTTGTCCTTTCGAAATGATGGTGGAATCATCTCCCATGTGGATGGGGATTCTCTTGTCGATCTCCAGGGAGGAAAAATAATCTCTACTTTCCATCATGTGATTCAAAGCTCCAGAGTCTATGAGCAGAGTTGTGGGCTTCGAGGTGCTTGTGATGAGAGCATGACCTCTTTCTTGTTGGGGATCCCGATCTTGATTATCTCTCCTTCGAAGGTTCTCAAGGAGATTGATATTGTTTCTCTCGAGGAGAGAAGTCATCTCATCAAGTTTCTTCTTCATGTAGGCATGCTCAGGGTGGAATCCCTTCCCACATTAAGAACACTTGACTTTCGCCTTGCCTTGATGTCCTTTCTTCTTGTGTTTCTTAGAGCCGGAAGGCTCCTCTTATTGGTTCTTTTCTTTAGGATTTGGAGCGTCTACTTTATCCTTTGGATTCTTCTGCTTCCCTTTTCCTTTCAAATATTTTGGCCCCAAAGCGAACAAAGCTTGATATTTTGAGGATCTAACAATCCCCATCTGAACAAGCTTATCATGCTCATTTGTAAGGGTCTTGATGAAGGCATCAAGAGAAGGCATTTTCCAGTTTGGGGTTGTTAGCTTCCCTGTGTGGATTGATGAAACAAAGACGGAATAGTATGGACCAAATTTGGAGAGGATAGCTAAGATCATTTGGTCATCTTCCTTCTCCACCTTGCATTTATTTAGCTGGAGCACTAGATGATTGAATTTTGTGAAAAATTCATTCATGGATTCAAAACTGCTTGGATTCAGGGAGATCAACTCAATCTCAAGCTGATAGATCCGAAGATCGTCTTGTTTGTCAAACAAGGTAGCGAGATGGTCCCAAATCTCCTTCGAAGTCTTCAATCCCAAGATGTGGAAAAGAAGATCTTTGGATATGGACAAACATAGGAATCCATATGCCTCATCCAATTTATTCCATTATTTTATCTTCTCTGCAGCAGCATTAGGCTCTAATTCTATGTTCATTGTGACCCGGTAGAGCCCTCTTGAATGGAGCTAAATATCCATATCTTCCTTCCATTGATGGTAATTGAAAGAGGTGAGGAGATCCAGAGAATGAGCCATGGAGCTACTGTAGAGAATGCAAAGAACCTGTAAAAACCTACAATCAACACAATAAATTCACTGTAAGGTTGCACAGCCTGCACATTTTAGGTTTTCATCACACCCAGCATAATTGATCAAGCAAGCTTGATCAACAATTCCTTAACTTGGGGTATTAAGTGGTAAACCTTTTGCTTCTAGTGTAGTGCTGGAATTTGAGCTTTTTCTCAATTTTGCATGTAAGATCCATCAAAAATCATGTTTTTGAAGAATAGTGCTTCGTCCTGTCGTGGCTCTGATACCATATTAATTATGTCACAGCAATATTGGGACAAAGTATAAACTCACAAGTGATTCAAATGACGAATTACACATGAAATGATGCAACAGTACTGCAATAGGAGGTTGCAGTTCTATTTATCAATAAAAGAATGAATAATACAATACAGTGTCATGCAGAATGCATGAATTGCCAAGCTAATTCAAATACTCAAGGAGGTCATTCGAATTGCATGGATGGGTGTAGTTTAACTGAATATCAGCAACACTAGATACCCTTAGTTAACCACTAATCTAGCCATAACTAACTCTCACACTAAGTCCTAATTGAATCAGAGTGCAACAGATGACTGAGTCTAACTGAATATGACTCAACACATGTCACTGCATGTCCAACTCAAGGTGGTGGTGCATCCCTAACTCCAAGTAGCTCCAATGGATTTAATTGAAGTGACACTTGTCATCAGAAGTTGGTGGTGTCATCACTCCAGGAAACTCCTCTGGGTTGTAGCTCAAGGATGCCTGGTAACTTACAATGTTTTTCGGGTTTTCTAATATGGATCAAGTCAGGTGACCTATATAACCTTCCACTATCAAGAGATGCATGAAACTCACTCAATTACAAGGCTTTTAGTTACAACTGTTCATAAGTTGACAATAAGGTGCAGGGATGGAGAACTCATCAGGATGGCAGATTTACATACAAAACATATGCATATAAATGGCTAAATCCTAACAAGGATGGTATTTATAAATCAAATCACATTAACACACCAATAGGATGATAGCTATTAGTTATTAATCAACTTGAAAGTAACCTAAATACACATTCAGGTATAAGTACAGTAAAAACAGAGATGAAGGCTGAACAAATCATAACAAAAGAGCTTATATTCAAGAATGAGCAAAATGAGAAGCTGACAATAGTATAGGCTTATAAATCCCCGAAGTCGAACATTTTTTATAAAAATAGTCTTAGGCTTTATAGCCTTTTACAAAATATATAGATCCTAAAACCTGGATCTGTTTTTACAAAAATAAACAAAGTAACAGTTTTTTTCAAATTAGGGTTTGAAACCCTACCTAACTACTTGTCTAACTATAATGAAGATTTAGTTCACTGAATGAATATTAAATAACTGAAGTAATTGCTGGTGATCACTGTTGCTGGTCCTCTGCCAGTTAAACCATTGATTTCTCTTTAACGGCTAGGGTAGGTGTCCTTTGGCACTGTTATGTCATAGTGGATCTCACATAGACCTCTTTCTAATGCATCCCTCAGTGCCTTTTATCTTTAGATCACGTCCATGAACCATATGTACTTTCCCAAAACCGGTTCTCTACGCCAAAACTTGCCTTAAATCCTCTGTCCACTTTCAGTGGTTAAGAGGCCAGTCTATCGGAACCATTAGCTGCCGAAAGTGGCGCTTTCAGTGGCTAATGAATTGCCCCAACATCTGCCTAAGCCATCGAAAGCCCTGTTTTGCAAAAAATATTAGGGTTTCTTCAAAAATTTCCTTCCAGGCCTGTTTGCTCAGTATTACTCTTCTGTAGGCTTCGTGCTAGGAGTGTTAACAGCAGCTTGGCTAGCTTCAGGAGGCTGGAGACTGATTGTTTCTTAAACTGAGGTTGATAAGGCGAGGTGGCTACTAGGGTTTGATTTGGCTTCCTTCGACTGCAGCCTTTGGAGCCTAACCATCATGTATAGTCTGGTATTGTCCTTTAGGTATCTTTTGTTTAGCCTTTTCAAGAAAATGTATCTTTCTCTCTGCTCTAGGTAGGACTTGTGTAGTAGCTTGTTCCTCCTAGTCAAGGTCTCATTATTTCTCTTTAGTTCTCTTTCCAAGACCTCCATTTCATAAAACTACCTCAGTAGCTGATTGATCTTTTGACTTTTAGGCTTGTTGGAGGAAGCCCTTTCTGCTAGTTCCTCTTGCTCCTATGGTGTGGGGGATGGCAATGCTTCACATACTGGTACAATTTGCAGAGCTAGAGCTGCATCCTCTTCTTGTTCTTTCTCAAAATCTGAATAGGGTAGATTTAAGACATTCTCATGGTGTACTTCTGCCTCCTAACCTTTCTCACTAAAGTACAAATTCCTTTTTGCCTACTTGGTCTTGGAAGAGGAGGGAGGTTGTTCTGTTGCTGCTGCTGGGGAAATGGTCCTCCTCCTTCTTCTCCCACTCCTTGGGGTGTTGGATTTCTTGGCAGGAGACTTCCCTTTCTCCTCTAGCTGAAGGCCTGTCTCAAAGCCATTACAGAATAGAAAATAAGGCCAAGCCATGTTTCTTCTTTTCAACAACTCCTGGACCAACAGCTGGATAAGACCATGGTGGGACAGCCTACCAACAATCTTGGATGACTGGGATTTTACTTGATGTGCCATCTTCCCTATAGTTTTGTGTAAATAAAAGGGAAGATTGAGAGGGCTTTTACCTGTGAAGTGATTCATGAGCTTGAAATGGTAGATCATTGCTCTATTATATCTCCCTTCACAGGTTAAGTAGACCATAATGGCCTTCAGCAGCTGTTGCCAGTTCTCTTCCAGCCATGATGATGGCACACTCTTCTTCCATAGTATTCCTTTATGGTCAGGCTTAAGGTAAGACCTAAATTCCACCTCTTTTGGTATGGTGTTCTTGACCCATTTCTCTCCTGTGGAAGGGAGTTATGTCACCTCTGTGATTAGTTCTTCGTCTATGAGAAACTCCTATTTTCCTATGACTGCTTTTGAACCATCAAATGAGAGGTAAATAGCTTCAGCCACCTGCTGATGGAAGCCTTGTATTTTTTTCACAGAACTTGTAGCATCCCACCTCTTGGAAAATTTTGCAGACTTTGGATGCACTCTAAATAAATGATATCACCTAGATCCTGCCTAAGAGCTGGTCTACTCTTCTTCATCTTAATGGGTGTATCTCCTGGGTACCCGCAAAACAATTTTCAGACTTATATACAGTGTGCTTTAGCAGGCTGCTCTTTCAGAGCTAGTTTTTCTGGTGGAGAAAATGCTAATTTCAAAAATGAAATACGATGGAGTCTCTTGGCACTAATTATGAGGGTTTTCTTTCATTATGGAGGCTGAGGTCACAAAAATGATGACAGCAGCTTGATCCTCTAGATCTCTTTTTCCACATAACTGTAACCTACTTCAGCCAGAGCATTCTGTGGCTATTTGATGATCTTTTGGACAGGTGGAGGGAGACTGAGGTTTTCCAGTCAAATCAGTCTTTTGCCAATTGCATAATGACCCTTTTTACTCATTTCCCCACACAGTCATATAGCTCTAGATATTTTCAGTCAGTAATCATGCTCTCAAATGATCATTTATCTTCACGATGGGGTTAGATGTGACAGTTCCTAACCGTTTCATTATTTTTCCCTTTCGGTGGTTAAGATCCTCCGGGATTTTGTCAGCTAGCCGCCGAAAAGCCGGCTTTTGGTGGCTAATGAAGTGTTGTCTTTCTTGCTTAAGCCGCCAAAACCTTTACCCTGTCGTCGTGGTGAACTTCTGCTTTCGACAGATAACGACCTCGTTGGAAAACCTTTTTAACTGCCAAAAACATGTTCTTTCGGTGGTTAATAAAATGCCCTAGCTTTCACCTAAACCGCCGAAAGGGTTTTTCACCCGATGCTTATCTTCCTTCTTTCGGTGGTTGGCATATGCGTTGCATCTTTCTCTAATCTACTGAAAGTGACCTTTTTCAGTGGCTAATGAGACGTTCCGAGCCTCGCCTAAGCCACCAAATGTACTTTTCCCAATGTTGCTCGCCATTCGCTTTCGGTGGTAAAAACCTTTCTTGTTTCTCTCTCTAATCTGCCGAAAGCACCCCTTTTCGGTGGCTAATGAGTTTTCAATAGTCTCGCCTAAGCCACCGAAAGTGTTACTTTGACTCTGCTTGCTCAAACCTCTTTCGGTGGTTCACCTTAGCCATGCGTTCAACTGTTTAGCCACCGAAACATAGCTTTTCAATGGCTAATGAGCTATAATAGTCCTCACCTAAGCCACCGAAAGCTCTAACTTGTAAAATTTTCATCCAAATAAAAAACAGAGGCTTTCAAATTGTCAGTGATACTCATATATTTCATTAAACAAGAAGATTCTTCCTACTATCAAAATAAATTTATTCTGGGAGATAACATCTGGCTCCTACTTGGGGATGGGAACCTCCCAGTGAGGTCCCAAGAATCCCAGACCAAAATGCCTTTCCCTGCAAGCAACTAAATAACTTAATATTATCATTTACTGTTCCATTGGGCATGGAGTTTATTCTGTAAGCAAAAACAACCTACTATGTATGAATTTACAATAATAAGGCCTCAGGGCCTCAAATAAAGTAGAGTTTCAAAAACCGCCCATTCACTGGGCCATCAAATACCTCTTCCCCTTCCAGATTCTGCAATTTGAAGGTGTTATTCTTATGTACCTGTGCTATCATAAAAGGGCCAATCCACAAAGAGTCAAATTTTCCATGTTTTCCCTTGTCCTGTCTGACAGCATCCCACTTGAGGATCCAATCTCCAACCTAGAAGTTGTCTGCTTTTTCTCTTTTGTCAAACATGCCCTTTATCCTCTGTTGATGGGTTCTGATTTTCCTATAACTTGCTCCCTGATTTGCTATAACTCCACCAAGTCCATCATCCTCCTCACCATATCATTTGGTTCATCTTCCTCTCCCTGAAAGAACTTTGCCACTGGAAGAATGAGCTGGATAGGAAAAATGGCCTCAATGCTATAAACTAGCTTGAATGGAGAAGTCGCTATGGATATTTTGTCTGTTACCCTATCAGCCCATAAAGAAAACTTAAGCTTTGAATCCCAGCTTTTCTAATTTGTCTCCAGCAGTTTCTTGATGATCCTGACTAAAATTTGGTTGGATGACTCAACCAGGCCATTGCCTTGTGGATAATAGGAGGTGGAATGCACCAGTTGAATGCCCATTGACTCACACATGTTAACTAATGCCCCAGCTTTAAAATCTGGTGCATTATCAATTACCAACCTTACTGGGCAGCCAAACCTGCTAAAGATATTCTCATATAAAAATCTCATGATGACTTGATGAGTGGCATTCCTGGTGGGTACTGCTTCTATCCATTTGGTAAAGTAGTCAGTGGCTACTAATATCCATTTATGCTATCCACTGGAAGATGGATTTATTTAACCTATGAAATCCAGACCCCATTGTTGGAAAGTCCCATTCACCACAATAGGCATAAGGGGTAAGTATTTGAGCTATTACTTCCCTATAAATCTTTGGCATTGGTCACAGGCCCTTATAAAAGTGCATACATCATCAAAGAGGACTAGCCAATAGTATCCTGCTCTTAAGATCTTGTGGGATGTGGTTTTCCAATAGTGGTGGCCCCCACATGTGCTGGAATGAAAGTGGTGCAGGACCTGCTCTGCTTATTCTTTATCTAGACACCTTAGCAAAACTCCAGACTAATCTTTCCAGTACAGCAGTTTGTCAGTTATGCAAAACTTAACAGATTTTAACTTAAGAGCTCATGCTTGGTTAGGGATGAGATCAGGAGAAACTTCTAATTTTTGCAAAAATTGAATAATACATAAGTACCACTCACATGAAGATATGTTTTCAGCTACTGATGGAATGTCCTTCTAATCTTGATCTTGATCTTGATCTTGATGGAGTGTCCTAACAAATGTGGATTTCGTGGCCCGTGGCTCCCAGAATATTTGTTTGAAATTTCAAGGTCCAACTAGCTCCAAATGCACTATTCTGGGTAAAAAAACAAATGGTATGGTAAAAGTTTCATTTTTTACTATTTATTAAAAACTTTACCCACTTGTCCTATAGTTTGGATTTCTTATGAACTATTTCTAGTTGTTTGGCCTAATATTGTTGTAGGAACTCCTTTTGGTGCACTTTCGCTGAGACTTTGACTCGTTCATGCCCATGGCAGGTATAATACTAAACTAGCATGTAGTATAGGACCACTCTCTATGTGTCATTTGCATTATCCTATGCCATATGTCACCTTAACCATAGGTATGAACCCACTTCATGATGTCACACAACCATCATATTGCTACTAGAAGTGGCATTATGTAAGTGGTAGATATTTCCTAATGATGGGTGCCCTAGTTAGGACCCATTTTGTCATTTGGTACCCATGCTAAGCATCCTCCCTTAGGTATGGGACTCCCATGTAGTCACTATATTCCTTCGAGCAAGAACTTCATACTCTTTCTTAAACTTTATGCTGGCCATATCCTATAGGGACTCCTATTTGTATCAAGTTGTAACTGCATTTGCATGTCTTTGCTTGTCATATTGAGCTTTATGCTGGTTCCATGCTTCAGTTTTATAATCCATATAGCCCGATCTTGTCTCTATCCTATCCAAGCAGAACCTCTCATATATCTTTTGGAGCTTAATTATCCCATACCCAGAGGAAACATCCCCCCAAGTGTATGGATTCTCTCAAGTGATTGAACTCAACACATCTATTCACACTTGTTTGATTACACTCTGTACCTTGATTACCATTATCATTATCGGTAGGATATCTCGCGTCTATTAACAGTATACATCAATGACCGGTAATCAAACGATGGTCCACCATGTTTGACTTCGACACCTTTATTCGCATGATGAGACATGTACTAGCGGAGATTTGTGTAGAAGACCTTGGAGTTTGGTGTCATTCCATATATGATACCTCCTTGATTGTTCCAGTATATTCTATAAGATTTCAGCACTCATGACCAGACTCCAATGTACCTTATGATGTCTTCATTCAGTATGGAGACCTTATTTCACTGTGTAATACCCCAGTTTTGACCCCATGGTATTTAATTGTACATAATGTAAATATTGTATGAAAATCATGGCAAGGATCTCAAGGCCAAGGCCCTACCATTAATGAATTTTATGTGGATAGGTGATCAAGGCTTATACCTATGGTGATAGTTCTAAGCCAAGCACAATATATCTTTTGATATATCATGTAAATGTACAAATTAATAAAATACCACAGCTAGCTATGGAACTACAACGTGAAAGAGATGGGGGCATGATTCCACAAGGGAATAGGGTGGGGAGTGAGTCAACCCTTGAGCCAATAGGGTGTGACCATATGTCAATGGGAAAACCCATGAACCCTCAACTACTTTTTTCCTCTTTCCTCAATCATCAATTTCTACCAGAAGTTGGTTGAGGCAGCCAATTCCTTGGGCAAAGAAAGGCATGGTAGTCTGATGGCTTGATTGAGCAAGCCTTCAAGTCTGCAATCTGCAGACTATGTATTCTTGCTTCTGTAGCAAGTAAACCGACGTGAATACGTTCCCAGTCCATTATCGGGGTTTTTCCTACACATTGTTGTTCCTTCGAGGATTCATTCATTCACTCATGGATCATTCTTTTTGCTATGGAGACGTGCAGTGTGGTGGTTTGACTACCCTGCATGCATAACTATAGCTCCGCAATGTTTTGACTGAGTGACATTCTAGGAATTTGATTCAGGAAGAAGTAATTCTGTTCATTATCGTTCAGGACCATTATGCACGAGGGACGCAGGAGTCGTTCACTCATGAGGGTACATTGTTCTACTAGCCAGAACCGTGTACAAGTGGTTCCACAGTGATTCTCTATATTACAGAGTGAAGCTTGTATGGTTGTGTTTTATTTGAGGATTGTTGTGTAGTGCATCCATGTTTGGTTTGAAGGCCTAGGATTGGAGTAGGGCCAAAATTAGCTAATAATCCTAGTAAACACAGGAACCACACAAAAAGATCAAAGGAGCTGGTAAATCTAGCCTGCAAACCCATGTGAGAACTAGAGGGAAGGTATGTATTGAAGGAGTATTGTATAAGCGGATAAAGGAATACTTCCGTAGAGTCATGGAGACCAAGTTAGATCTAGTGTAGGTATCCTTAGCTCTTAGGTTTATCTCACTAGCCCAGCACTTCTACCTATCCATTTCCTTAATATCCTGATAAGCCCAACTATTAGTTAGTTTTACCGTGTTTAGATGTGTGTTGGTTGTGTGTAAGCATGTTGTTCCCTAGTCCCTTGCGGAAATCATGCCCAGCTCGGGGGTGGAAGTGTGTTGAGATATTAATGAACACACTGGCCTATGGTTGGGTGGAATGTTGCAGTGACATAGCTAGTTGCGGGACAGTTTAATCATCAAGATTAGTATTTATGTTACTCTATTCATGAAATGTATTTGCTTATGGGTGACTACACTGGTTATGTGGAATGCTTATGAATATGATGATTTTCTATGTTCATGTTGAGTGCTTGTGGATGACTAAGTAGAGGTTTACTTGTGTATATTCCCCTGCATTTTTACTACTGCATTTGCCTGTATGTTCAATGCATGTTTCTTAAGTCCTTGGAGGCTAGAAAATCCTGGTTAAAGAGGTCAGAATGCATCTGGCTTGGTGTTTCTTCCCCTTAAAATACTCCTGCGAAAGGCAGGAACCGAAAAAGAGAAATTTGGACGAGGAAGATTATGGTGTTTCCACACCCCGGGATCCGCAATGGAAGGTGGAATGAGGGAGGCAGGAAAAAGAAGTTTAAATCCAAGTAGAATGTGGGATTTCCAACTTCCAGGATCCACCTGTGGAAGGCAGAACGATGGTTGAAAGAATCCGTCAAGGGTTATGTTTCTGATTTTCGAGTTCCGAAATGCGGAAGGTGGAAAGGCCTTTGAATGTTCCTTCGCACATTTGAGTTTTTGATTTCTGAGTTCCAAAGTGCAGAAGGCGGAAAGTGAAAGTGCAGAAGGCGGAAGGCAGAAAGTTCGTTGAATGTTCCATCGCAAATTTATATTTCCGAGTTCCGAGTTCCGAAGTGTAGAAGGTGGAAAGTGGAAGTGCGGAAGTAGGAAGGTGGAAAGGCCGTTGAATGTTTCGTTGCACATTTTAGTTTCTGATTTCTAAGTTTCGAAGTAAGGAAGGAGAAAAGCGGAAGTGCGGAAGGCAGAAAGTGGAAAGGTCATTGAATGTTCCTTCGCACATTGAGTTTCCAATTTCCAAATTCTGAAGTGCGAAAGGCGGAGGGCGGAAAGGTCGTTGAATATTTCTTCACACATTTAGTTCTGATTTCCAAGTTCCGAAGTGCGAAAGGTGGAAAGTGGAATTGCAGAAGGCAGAAGGCTAACAATTCACTTCATCGAGCCTTTGGGTTTCTGATTTCCGATTTCCTAAGGGTGGAAAGCGGAAGTGCAAAAGGTGGAAGACAAAGTGGGGGATGAACAAGTTCATTGCGGAAAAAGGATTTCCGTGCACAGAATGGATTTGTTAAGGGTGAAACGACTGTTACAGTAGTTGTTAAGCTTGAGAATGAAGATGGAAAAGTGAGTTAACGTCCATTCCCAGTGTTTGAAAGGAGAACAAGTGTTCTTGAAGCAAAATTTTTAATAATCGGCATTATGGGGTATGGGGACGTTACAGTTTGGTATCATAGCTACCGGTTGCAGCACTATGACCTAAATGGGCCAGAAAGAGTAGCTAAGAGAGGAAAAGTACCCTCTGATACCAACATTGTAGTACACTACAGTTTGGTATCAGAGCTATGGGTTGCAGCATTAGGCCTTGATGGGCCAAGTGAATAGCTCCCAAAGCTATTGGTTTCAACGAACTGTTAGCTGCGTAACAAAGAAAATTGTCATGAGCAGTGGGTAAGTGATTCTTAGGTGCTAAGATTAGCTAACAAATGATGTTGTTAACACATTTTGCAAGAGTCATAGTGTATATTGGAAGTTGGTTTTGGTGTGGCCATGAGAACCTACAGTATGAATGATGCACAAAGTCCCTATGAGCATGAGGATGATGCTCTGGGGGAAAATGTCAGAGTTGGAAATGTTGAGACGGAGTCTAATGGGAGAATATTCCAAGAGACTCCGCCAGATTTTGCAACCACCATGCGAATCCTAAGGGTGGAGATGCAAAGTTACTGGGCAGATAATGAAATATTGGTTAAGGTTTAGGAAGAGAAAAATATACTAAAAGCAACCATGCTGCAGAGTTCGACAGATATCCAGAGGTGGATGAACTCAGAGCATCGAACAGTAAGTCCAGAAGGAAGTAAAATCTATTCCAAAAGAAGAAAGAGGTATTCTAGTGGATCTTATGACTCTGGAGGATCCACTATGGATTCAATTTCTTCATCTCACAAAAGCAAGAGAAAAAGGAATTACAGAAATGGCTCATGCGATGAGTTTAAAAAGGCAAGACCGCCTACCTTTAATGGTGAGATAAAGAATGACCAAGAAGATGAAGCTTGGCTTCCTCGGATGAGAAAATATTTCCAAGTCCATGAATATTTAGTAAATATGAAGGCTAGGGTAGCCATCTTCAATTTGACTGGAATGGCATCCATATGGTGGGATCACTTCAGGCAAGTGAAGAAGATCAATGAAAGGAAGATTGTGTGGAAACAGTTTAAGAAGTATTTCGAGCATAAATACCTCTCTGACAGGTACTTTGATGACAAGATCAAAGAATTCCATGAGCTAAAAATGGGGCAGCAGACTATGGAAGAGTATGCCAATACGTTCTTGGATTTGTTAAGGTATGTCAAGTATATCAGGGATGACAAAGTGGAATTCGGTGTTTCCTTAGTGGGCTACCTTAAGCATACAAAGAAAAAATTGAATTTGATGAACCCCAAACCTTAGAAGAAGCTATAAGAAAGGCTAAGTATTGTTATGATCAGAACAAAGGTAAACTTGATTTTCATAAGACATGGAAGGATAAGAAGAATGAAAATTCTGATCAGAGGAAGAAGGGTTTCAAACCTTCTAAATTCGGGAATCAGTAGAAGCAACCATCATAAGTTGTGAGCCAACCAGCTAAAGTGATGGGGGGAAATACAAGAGGTCCAAAAGAGATAAGAGAACCTCTCCAATGTTGGAGATGTGGAAGACCCCACACATGCAGGAGCTGTCCTCATGGGGAGAGGTATGTAAGGCCAACTTACAACATTCAAGAAGCAGAATCAGTGGGCCAAATTGCAAGGGTTGTCCCTAGGATTTATGCAGGCACTGGAGGACCACCAGGAAGACCACCAGTCAATTGTGGTTGAGGTTGCAGGTAAGATTGCTAAGCAATCTGTTTCTATTTTGATTGATCCTGGTTCTACTCACAGTTACATTACTCATAGAGTAGTTTATATTTGTGCTTTCAATAAGTTAAAGCATAGCAAGTCATGGTTAGTTCAGCTATCCACTTGGACTAAGAGAAAGGTTAGTGAAGTGGTGGAGGAATGTCCATTGGTTATGGATGGATTGGTCAGTTGTGTAGATCTGAATGTTCTACCACTTGGGTCCTCTGATGTTCTCATTGGAATGGATTGGTTGGAAGCACACAGAGTCAAACTTGATTGTTACAACAAGACTTTTGAATGCTTGGATGAAGAAGGCAACTTGAAGGTTGTGAAATGCATTCCAAAGGTGATTTATGTTAGGCATGTTTCAGCCATGTAGTTGAAGAATTTTGGTAGGAAAGGTTGCAGAGTGTATCCATCCCATGTGTTGGAGGCAACAGAAAATGAAACTCCTAGGTTGGAGGACTTTCTTGTGTTGTAGGAATTCAAGGATGTTTTTCCTGATGAAGTTATGGGGCTTCCTCTAAATAGGGACATTTATTTCACAATTGAACTTGTGTCAGGAGTAGCACCAGTGTCTAAGACACCCTACAGGATGAGTACACCAGAGATGCTAGAGATGAAGATGCAGGTGCAGAAGTTGTTAGAAAATAAGTACACCAGGCTGAGTATGTCTCCTTGGGGAGCACCAATGTTGTTTGTAAAGAATAAAAATGGTACACTCAGGTTGTGTATTGATTACATGCAACTAAATAAATTCACTGTTAAGAACAAGTATCCTTTTCCTATGATTGATGACCTCTTTGATCAAATGAGAGAAGAAAAGGTGTTTTCCAAGATTGACTTGAGTTTTGGTTACTATCAGGTAAGAATCAAGGATGAATACATTAATAAGACGACCTTCAGAACAAGGTATGGACATTATGAGTTTGTAGTGGTACCAGTTGGTCTCACCAATGCACCAGTTACATTTATGTGCCTTATGAATAGTGTCTTCAGTGGGTACTTAGACAGGTTTGTTCTTGTCTTCCTTTATGACATTCTTATTTATTCTAAGAATGAGGAAGAACATGAAGAACATCTGAGATTGGTTTTGCAATTGTTTAGGGAACATAAGTTGTATGCAAAGTTCAAGTGTGACTTATATAAATATAGGATTCATTATTTGGGTCACATCATCTCATATGAGGGCATATATGTTGACCTTGAAAAGATTGAAGCCATTATGAATTGGCCTACTCCAAGAAATGTGACAGATGTAAGATCTTTTATGAGCCTTGTAGGATATTAAAGGAGATTCATTGAGGGATTCTCCAAGGTTGTGTATCCTATCACTTCCTTGCAAAGGAAGGGGATAAATTCTGAATGGACACCAAGGTGTGAGGAAAGCATCCAGCAGTCATAAGCATCTTCTCACAAGTGCACCATTTTTTTAAATTGTAGAAAGTTTGAGTTGAGGACAGACCACTATGGTCTGAAGTATTTGTTTGATCATCCTACTCTAAATGCTAGGCAAGCTAGATGGCTTGAGTTTTTATGTGAGTTTGATTTTGAGATCAAACACATAAAAGGGAAAGAGAATAAACTTGTTGATGCTCTCGGTAGGAAGGTGCATGAAATGCACTTAGCATATCTTAGTATCTGCCAATCATATTTGAGATAGAAAATAGTCAATCATGCTGCTTAAGATGAATGGTATGAGCAGGTAAAAGGCAAATTGCAGCAGCAAATTCCTAGGAAGAGGTATGAGGGATATAAATTGGAAGAAGATGGGCTTCTTCTTTATAAAAACATAATTTATATTCCAAGTGTAGCAGATTTGACGAGAATTGTTATGGATGAGATCCATCAAACTCCATATTCTGGTCACCCAGGATATCATAAGACAATTTCTACATCCAGGAAGCAGTATTTTTGGTCGGGAATGAAGAAGGACATTGCTGAGTATATTTCAAAGTGCATGAAATGTCAGCAGGTAGAGGTTGAGCATCAACACCCAGCATGTTCATTGCATCCCTTGCCAGTTTCGGAATGGAAATGGGAAGTGATTTCCATGGATTTTATTACAGGATTTCCAATGACTTGGAGACAACATGATTCCATCATGGTTGTGGTGGATAGGTTGAAAAAGGAAACATGTTTTATACCAGACAAGTCTACTTATAAAACTGATGCTATTGCAAAAATATTCATGAAGGGGATTTTCAGATTGCATGGATTGCCTAAGGAAATAGTCTCTGACAGAGATCCTAAGTTCACTTCCAATTTTTGGAAGGGTTTGTTTGCAGATTTGGGTACAAAGTTGAACTTCAACACTACCTACCATCCTCAAACTGATGGATAGACAGAGAGAGTGAATCCAGTGCTGGAAGACATTCTTCGCATGTATGTGATGGATAAACCATCCAAGTGGGAGGATTATTTACACTTGGTATAATTTTCTTATAATAATGGACAGAAAGCATCCTTGGGGATGAGTCCTCATGAAGCCTTGTATGGAAGAAGGTGTAGGACACCTGTGACATGGGATAATCCAGTGAACAGGATTGTGCTTGGTCCAAAATTGCTTAAGGAGATGGAGCTAGAGGTTGAAAAGATCAGGAAGAATATGAAAGCAGCCCAGGACAGACAGAAAAGCTATGCAGATAAGCATACGGTGGACAGAGATTTCAGTGTTGGGGATTGTGTTTACCTCGGAATGAGGGAAAGGAATAGTTCCTTGAAGCTTGGAAGTTGTGCCAAGCTATCTCCTAGATACTGTGGGTCATTTGAAGTGCTTGAAAGAATAGGTCCAATTGCATATAGACTTGCATTTCCTGCTAGCACTAGAGCTCATAATTTTTTCAATGTTTCTTTGCTTAATAAATATGTACATGATCCTAACCATGTGATTGATTGGGATGTGATTCAGGTGGAACCCAAGGGAGAGTTCCAAATAGAACCATTTTGCATCCTCGATAGGAAGGTCACCATGTTGCCGAATCGATCCATTGGATAGGTAAAGGTGAAATGGGAGCACTACAGTCTCAATGAGGCTACTTGGGAGATAGAGGATGCCATGCGATTGGCACATCCATTTTTGCTCAATTTTGCAGATCACTGAAGGCAGTGCTAGTGTATCATTTTTTTTAAGTTGTAAAGCACTGAGGACAGTGCTGATTGAAGGGGGAGGGGATTTTAATACCCCAATTTTGACCCCATGGCATTTAATTGTACATAATGTAAATATTGTATGAAAATCATGGCAAGGAGCTCAAGGCCAGGGCCCTACCAATGATGAATGTCCTGTTAATTGGTGACCAAGGCCGATACCTATGGTAATAGTGCTAAGCCAAGCACAATATATATTTTGATATGTCATGTAAATGTACAAATTAATAAAATAACACAGCTCGCTATGGAACCGCAATGTGAAAGAGATGGGGGCATGATTCCACAAGGGCATAGGGTGGGGAGTGAGTCAACCCTTAAGCCAATAGGGTGTGACCAGATGTCAATGAGAAAACCCATGAACCCTCAGTTTCTTTTATCCTATGTCCTCAATCATCAATTTTTTCCAGAAGTTGGTTGAGGCAGTTAATGCCTTGGGCAGAGCAAGGCATGGTAGTATGATGGCTTGACTAAGCAAGCCTGAAGGTCTATATTCTGCAGACACCACATTCTTTCTTCTGTAGCAAGTATACCCATGTGAATGCGTGCCCAGTCCATTATCAGGTTTTTACCTACGCGTTGTTGTTCCTTCGAGGATTCATTCATTCACTCCTGGATCCTTCGTTTTTCTCTGGAGATGCATTGTGTGGTGGTTTGAATACCTTGCGTGCGGAAATATAGCTCCGCAGTGTCTTTTCTAAGTGACATTCTAGGCATTCGGTTAAGGAAGAAGGAATTCTCTTCATTATCGTTCGGGACCATTATGCACAAGGGGCGCAGGAATCATTCACTCATGAGGGTGCATTGTTCTACTATCCAGAACCACGGACAAGTGGTTCTGCAGTGATTCTCTATATTACATAGTGAAGCTTGTATCAGGGATGATTTTAGGGGTGAATTATAGCCCAATGGTGAATTTTAAGGGTTACCCAAAAAAAGTGGGCGGATTTTTATATTAAAATGTTATTATTTTATTTAATAAATTCGCCCATTATTTATTTTGTATATAGCTGCCCCAAGGATCGCATTCATCCTGATTTAGGGAAAAACTAGAAAATGAATATTAGCCCATGAAATTATTTATTTTTTCCCACATTCGCCCAAATTTTTCTGACTAGGAGGAGATATTTGCCCAAATTCGCCCGATTTTTCCCAATTGGGAGGAGAAATGAAGATGGTTCACCGGATTTATGGATAATAGCTTGAAAAATTGGTATTTCACCCAAGATTTATGGATAATACGATTAAAAATTTGGTATTTCGCCTGGATTTATGCATATTTCGGTAAACTGGTCTTACTTCGACCTTGATTGGGGTAAATTGGACATAGTTCGTCCTGGAATTGGATTTGTGGACAATTATTTGAGTAAAATGTGGAGATTTAATCAATTGGGGAAGTTTTTTCACTGGATTTGGTCCATATTTGAGCAAAAAATGGATAAATTTAGTCAAGTGAGGAAGTTTTTTACCTATATAATGGTGCAGGACTCAGGACTCAGGCTCAACATCATGCTTGATTTCTATTGCAAATCGGTCTTTACAGTGGCTGAGTGGATTCATGGAAAGCAATTTCAGAAATTTTCTTCTATCTACAGTCTTTTTACAAGTTAGTTTCTTGAATCTTCTTCTATCTGCGGGCTTTTTACAAGTTAGTTGCTGTGAGAACTCAACCTTGTTGCTAGACCACAACTTAATGAGATTTTCCTCATTGGATATTATTCTTTGGCACTCTATTGGTTTTATTCTGGGTGTAAGTTATAGTATTCAATAGCCATGGAGCTCATTAGCAATTATTTGCCAGGGCACATGGTATTGATTATAAGAGTAGCATATATTTCTTCTCTTTTCCTTCTATTTTTCTTTTCAAGAATATTCACTTTTCAATCCGATTATTTATTCAAAGGACCAACGACACCTCCCATTACAACTGAAAACCCATACGATTTTTTTCCACCTCAGGGTTTTGTACCCACCACCTATATATATCATACATTGCATCTCCTGGACTTAGATAAACGAAGGTACAGATTGATCGAAGTCATCCCTTGTTCTGTTTTGAGAAGGAACAAGAAGAAGCAGAAGAAAGCAAGATCGGTCTTTGACTCAGGGAAATCCAGTCTTGTTTCCTCTGGTGCTCTATCTGCTTACATTACAATTGACCAAGTGGACCCACTTCAGTTTATTTGATTGATTCAGTTCCAAGCTTCGTAAATGGGATGGAGTAGCTCGCTCATAAATAGTAATTTGCTCATTAAGATATGAAACAATGTCACCCTAGGGGGCAGATATCAGCGGTAAGGAGTCCCATAGGAAGAGGTCATAAATGTATAGAGATTCAATTTGTTTTGGATTCATGTTTACCATGCCCAGCTAATTTGCTACATTTGTTATATGTTCTTTTTTTTTATAAGTCTAGCTAGTATGGGATATATGGTGCTGTAAGCAAAAAGTCTTTCTATTATATATGCTTATTAATTTGGAGTTCGCCCTACTTTTCCATTACTTGAAAATGATGGACAAGCTAACAAAGGAACAGATCTCTGAGTTCAAGGAGGCTTTCAGTTTGTTTGACAAGGATGGAGACGGTCAATACTCACAAATCCCCTTCAGTTATTTGTCTTTCTCTACATGTTTTCGATCTCTGCTTCTTCTATAAGAATAGGAAGAGATGCAATGTATTTAGCTTATCTGGGTTGTGAAATTTTGAGTTTATTTACATAGATCTATTGGCCAAATTTCTTTATGTGATGACTTGTGTACTTAGATCGGTTGAAAGCAATGGCATTTTTTTATTACCCATTTTATTAGATTCTAGGATTATCCATTTATGTTGGGTAGTTATGGTAGAGGGATGTAAGTAATGGTCACATGGTTGGTACTCTATAGTCAAATCATTTCCCTGTAACATTATCAATGTTCTATGGTGAATAGGGGACAAGGTATTAGATATGGTTCATTCAATTGGTTCTCTTATTGCTTGATTTGAGTTTTCATAAATCACCACTCATCAAATTCTGAACATTTTTACCTGTATAGTTAACTGAAGTTTTTAACCCTCTTTCTGATTAGAGTGGGTAGGAGACTTTTATGAGAGATCTGTTGCAATTAGACCTCTTGGTTAATAATTTCATCAAATTCACCCAAAAATTGCACTTAGTCTCATTCACATAATGAAGACTACATTAGCACTGAAAACATCTTAATTTAACACTTTTTGCAAGAATGAGCCTAATCCTCAACCCCTCCTTCAGAACTTCAGTAGCATTCTCTAGGCTCTCAAGGAAACATTTCAAGAATCAAGTTGCAGCACAACAAACAACATCTATATAGGGTTAGGCTCATTCTTAATAAATTCTTGTCCCCCAAACACATACATAGAGCTGCAAGGGGTACGTACCTCCACTTGCAATGGCCACCAACCAACAATAATTATGATGCAATATTATTTAGAAAGGTCCATGTTGTGTTGTTTTTCTCTTCAAATTCAGCTTTAACATTTATTTGCATTGAATTATGCTTCGAAGTCCTCAAGAAAATGGAATGCACATCTATCATCAAGTCAAACACAACTTGTACTTGTTTAGTTGACTGGTTGAGAGTATATTCCCAATTATTTTAGTATCAAGAACCATGAAATATAGAAAATGATCGTAAGGTTTTACTACAATACTATGGATCTTGGATGCATGGTAAAATTCCTCTTCCACGGTGGCAGGAATATCAGCTAGAACAGATGCTTTTAATTGTTGAAAACAAATCTTCTGTGCAATTATTGCATGGAAATTAAATTGACAGTCCACAAATCTTTCACATAAATTGCAAAGGAAAGGCATGATTCCATCAAATAATATAGTCCAAACTATCATTTCCTTTGTAGATTCACCCTTACTTGTGTTTATAGTTTTAGAATCTAGATTCCCCAACATCAATGTAATTTCTTAGCAAACGAATATTTTTATTCAGCACAGATCATGGAATAGTAGTTAGGATGCCCCTCAACAGACATAATCTACCAAAATCTATGTGATGTTGAACCTCTTCATCCAAATCCCTATTGAAAAGTTTTGTAAACTTCTTGATCTCTTTCAACTCAGTGAAAACCAAAGTTAGGGTCTGATATTCATGTGGCTTATTAAAGGAAACATAAAAATAGAATTACTTGCAAAAAGAGGTTGATGTTCTTAGAGAAAGGATCTAAAAAGACAACTAGAAGCCTACAAAAACTTGAGAAAATAATCATAACTATGTAGATATGAAGACATTTGCAAACGTGGAGAAGAATCTATCAGGCTATAGGAATTCAGTTTACCATTATAACTGAATGTCTGTTTGACTCATATGGACTTTTATAATCTTCTCTTTTTTATTTTCTGTGTTTGTTTATGCTAAATTTCTCATCTTGTAGATCTATCTTCCTTTATGTTTTCTGACAATATAGTTTTGGCTTAATAGCAAACAAGTACTACTCACCTCAGTTCATCAGGAGAGGACTCTTTTACTGAGAATCGGGGAGAACCCAATTGAATGGGAGAATGTAACTTTCCATGATGTGGTCTGTGGGCTCTTTTGTTTTCAAGATTAATATATTGAATCTATTGTTTGTTGTGTTTTCTTCTGTTAACATTATATGTTTACTAATATCATGCTTGGAGGGCAGTAATGATCATCCAAGCTAGCTATTTTTGGAATTATTGTGCCTGTGTGCCTTCTAGCAGCTACTGAACATTGCTGAAACTGTACCTAGTGATGCTTAGTGGATTTATTATTGTAATTGCACCTAGAGGTGCCTATTATATATCAATACCATTGCACCTTCCAGCACTTAGTGACAAATAAATATTACCTTTGTAACAACATTATTGTTGCAATACCCTGGTTTTGATCCCTGAAATGCAATATGTTAAATCATGTGTTATTTGTAAATGATGAGGTTATGTGACAGGTGTTAAGATTTGCAGGCTGAGTTATAATGGTGCCATGTTGTAGAAATCTTAAATGCATTGTGTTATCTCCACAACCTGCACTCAAATATATTCAAGTCCCTGAATGAAGTGCAACCCTAGGGCTACATAGGAATGTTGCCCACTGTCACCACAGCAACTCTTTTACTCACTTTAGGCTGGCTCTCCTCTGGCACAAGGGGTGAAACCCGAGGAAAGATGTTTGTGATATACTTATATTGAAGGCATGGTAGATTTCCAAGATGAATGTGTATCCAATGGGTGATGAAGTCAGGATCAACAATCAAGGGGGTTTGAACTTATATGGAAAGAGGTGTGGTTAGGCTATTATAAACATGCTCTAGAGTCTAACCAACCACATGGATTTACTTCAATATACAGAAAATTAAAAGAAGGCCCTACTAAAGATGCTCCTCACAAGTACAAAATCAGCCAAGTAACAACATGCAGCCGTGGATAATCAAAGGAAAGCCACAATTGAAATAAAGGAAGTAGACCACAATAGGAAACCTTTATATAGACAAACAGCCAACAATACATCATTCTATATTTAAATTTCACCATAAGATCAAGAGAGCCTAACTTGCTACACTTAACCTTTGAACCCTAGTTAGGGCATCCCTCAAAATAGAGTGAACAGCCCTAACTGAGACTTCACAGCAGCAAATACACTTCAATGAATATAGTGATTACTGAAAAATAAAGGGAGGATTTCATCTCTATCCCAATGTTTCTTCTTGGAGTAAAAATTGTTAAAAAAATTTAGCACATGGTAATGGTCCTAGGCTGATTTCTAACCAACCTATTTAAGAAAACACAAAACTAAAATCTCTTTAAAAACTACAATTTGATTTTTACTAGGAACTGAAACACATCAAGGTGAAGAAAGTAGCAGCAAGCACATAGATCTGAAACTCAGATCACATCACTGTTTACTAATCTTGAAATTAGGAACTACATTGAAAGTTTCAAAGTCTACTTCACCACTGTTTCCTCATTTGAAAAATGAATTAATAAAACTGTCCCTTGACACATGCACAACAGTGCCTCAAGGACCTTGTGCAAAAAAAATGATCATTGTAACTAGCATGGTGGTTCAGCTTAATGACTCCTTCAAAGCATGTAAATCAAGATCTAGAAGCCACTTAAAACGGATTCAAGTTCTATTCATAAGAGAGACATTTTGGTGACAGATTAACTATTCAACACCAGATGAGAGGAATTAACTAGATAAAATATTTTTCATAATAGGTTATCTTTGGAAACCAATATCAATAAGTAATATGGAAACCGAAATACCATTTAACACAACAATTTGTTATCATGTGTTATCCAAGTTTTAACCCCTGAATTATAAAATGTTAACTCATGGATTATTTAAATGATGTAGTTTATGTGACAAAAGTCAAGCCATGTGTCAATTGGGTCTGGCTCAAGTGGTAGAGAATTTGTCCTCCCCACCCAATTTGAAATCCCACTTGTGACATGATCACACTTTACGAGCTGATTGTTGAATGAGACTATTTGTGAGCTAATTGTTGATTTGGGGCTAGCAAGATTTCAACAATTTCATTCTCACTTATGAGCTAGAGGGTGGAAGCATGGCAACTTGGAAAAAAAGACAAAAGTCATGTGGCCTAGGTTAAAAGACTCCATGGGTGGTATGACTTGATAATTGTTCTTTGAAGGTACGACCTTTCATGCCCATGCTTCTTCACAAACATTTCCCATCAATCATTGACTCAATGATCTTTTACATGTTTCCCCATGCTTCTTGGGATGGGCACACATGTCTTATGCAAACTCTTGTCGAAAAATCATTGTTCACCATTGCCATGGATAATACGTACTCCACTCGAATTGGGAGCATTATCCTCCTTGTTCTTGAAGAAACCTTGTGTGGAGCCATGGCTGTTTATGCCTTGAAATGTAAAGACTGTTCTGAGAAAATTATGACTTGCAAGAGCCTGTGAGGGCTAGGGACTTGCTATGTGAATTCAAAGAGGAAAGGGATGGTAAAGAATGTCCACGATAGCTTAAGAAAACACCACAAACCTGCAACCACATTAGTGCTGCTTATGGCCTACTTTGGTGAAGTGTTTCTCATATGGGTCATTCACAGTAGGAAAGCACCAGTATTTAACTCTTTCTGCCTACAGAAGAAGGGAAGAAGACCCCTGAGGGGATGTGGAGCAGAGAAAAGGATGATTTTCCTTGTGTTGTGAAGGAGAAGAAAGTGCCATCATGGACTGATGGCTAGATGAGGGACTAGAGTGCTCAATAGTGAGGATATTGATTATGTCATGGGAGTAGTGGGTTGGGTTGAGTGAGATTATTGCTCGTCAGCAACCAGTTTGATGGACTTCACTTGAAAAAAAATAAGTATTCCATAATCAGCTTTGTGTGGAATGCTTGGGTTTACATATGTTTTGATAATGGATAATGAATGAATTCAAGAAATATGCATGTTATATCTGCTACTAATTGTTTTGCATATGGATTTGTTCATAAAGGAAGAATTTTCATATCAAGTGCCCCAATGGCCAAAGAAAGGCACCCCAGTACATGACATTTCATTTGAGACATACAATTTGAAAACACTGAATGAGTAATTCATCTGAGAGAAAAAATTTCATGATAGGCTAGCATTGATAACTGCATCAAATGTTTTGGACATATTAATTATCAACTGCCATTGAACACAAAAGGAGACGGGTTTATTCCTTCTCGTTAAAATACAACAACAAGAGAAGCAAGAAATAATTTGACAAAAGGAAGCCATTAAAATCAGTATCTATGCCAAATAACCTCTGCCTTCGATCCATGTCGAATTTCATAATTATTAGGAATTTCCTTCAGCAAGATAGACAAGGCTAGTAAATTTGCTAGAGGAATAGTGAGTTAAAAATTGAGCACAACCAAATGAGTATAACTTCTTTTGGAATAGATCTCACAATAGAAAGAGATTAAATATTCAAAACAACATAAAAAATCGCTCCTGATGACAAATGGACAAACATTAGAGTTTCTAGGAACACCGTAGTGCCCTGAGATTCATTTTTGCTTACCCTTTCTCTGGTCTATAACCTTGGAACTCATGGCAAAGGTAACAGACTCATACTTGTATTCTTGCACTTTTGATAATCATGAATCATGATGCATGTGTTGCTTTGCAAATAACAGTTGTAAACAATGCTATATATAACATGCCCTATAATGGATTGTGTTCCATTTGTATGCGACTACGCTACTTATAAGAAGTAAGCATTATTTTGCATAGGGCAGGAATTAGAAAGTCAGATAATATATACATGTAATGTATACATTCCATGTAATGTACCTACATAATAACAAAAGGCCCAATGGACTCGATGTACATGATCGATTAATTTGTCCTACCTTCCACATAATGCACCTACATCATAACAAAAGGCCCAATGAACTATACCATATTACAAAAGGACCCCAATTGTCAAATTGAGAGGGTGCCTGCAAAATATTGAAACTTTAAGTTCTAACAAAGTTGTCTTGCATTGTAGGACTAATGGTAAGAAGATAAAAGATAAGTAAAATGCCAATAAAATTAGTTAGTGGTAATAAAATCAGTTCACACCTAATTTTAACACAATTGAAAGTCTGAGACATAACACAAAGCATAAAGAGAGAGTACAGCTATCAGTGTGCAATGTGTACATACTCAATCAACTACTGGAGTCTGATGCTCAAGTCATGCACTGTGTGTATAGTGGATGGTCATGCCTCTTTAGGGAAATTTGTATCACCAAATCCCAAGCTTCCCAATATAGAACCTTATCAAAGGTTAGTTTCGTCAAACATGCCTTCATTGCAACTTTTTTTTCCACGCTTTTTGCAAGATGGACTTAAAAAACAATCTTTAACTTGGGGACTCATGCAGCATAGAGATTCTCTCTAGGGACACCTCTGGCTAGGACACACAGAGCCAATTGGTGACATGTATTTGGTTGAGTTCATTTTGAAAATTAATGGCATGCATTCATTCCTAAGTATTGCTACTATTGCTAATGGAAGTTGGTTGTCAATGAAACAAATAAGAGTATCATAGAAAATGGTTTTACTTGAAACACTTTGTTCATGTTGGTTTTGGGGTCCTGAAATATCCTTTTGGTGTGTAGTGATTTTGACCTTGAGATTGGATTCTCAAGACTCCAAATCAACTCCATACTTCTTAGTCACCTGCATCCTCAACATGCCTTGAGAGGTGTGCACTAGCGAGTTACAATGATCTGGACACATGCACAACAGTGCCTCAACTGGAGATGATTTGTGCCATAACTACTAAGTTGCATACACTTTACTAAATTGAGCTAGGATGCATGCACCTTACTTAACTGATGCATGCAAAACTTACATTAGAAACATAATGCATGCAAACTTGATGAAACTGAAATATGGGGACTCAGGCAGAGAAGAATGCTTCATGATGAACTGTTGGCCTAGACACTAATTCCTAGAGTGCCTGTCATTACTGTGAGCACTCAACCTTGTTGCTAGACCAAAGCTTGATGAGATTTTCCTCATTGGATATTCTTCTTTGGCACTCTATTGGTTTTATTCTGGGTGTAAGTTATAGTATTAAACAACCATGGAGCTCATTAGCAATTATTTTCCAAGCTCTGTAAATGGAAAACAGGGGGGCAGCAATTATTTCTACTTGGAGTACAACTCTGTAAATGGAAAACACGGTAATGAAGCTTCTATGGGCATATATTTTCAAATTTAAGTTTTAACATAGAAAATTGCTTTGATGATTTCGCATGAGGAACATGTTTTTGCTCCTCTAGTGTTAAGAAACCCTAAACTGCTGAAAATCATCTAAGAAACCATGTTATGCAAGTTCTAATCAAGATATCAATAGAGTTTTTTTATAGGAAAACATTAATGGGCCATTGGTAGCAAGTTCCTTACATCTGAGCAACTATCTAAAAAATTTATTCATTATTTCCTATGTGCCCCTTATTTGTTATTATTTCAAACATTTGGAAATCAAAACTCAACAAATTTGAAAACAATCATATGAATTAACAAAACAAACCCACCTTGAAAGTTTTCCCAAAATATTATGTTTTTTAAGTTAAAAATTAAAAGATACACCTAAACAACTAAAGTTTACAAAATATTCTCTTACTTATTGCAACCAGATATTTTCATTGATAGTCAAATCTTATAGTTAGGGATGGAGGGAGTGAAGAATTGGTCTCAATTACAACGTCCTCAACTCAACATTTGTTTTGTCAATTATGGCTTAAGGGCACTGATAAGTGCACATTCAAAGCATCAGACTAGCCATCCAAAGGCAAGGAAGTAGATAGCATTTCTCAATGGACTCATGTAGAGAGGCTTCCCCACCCAAAATCAACTTCCATCACTTCCAATCTCAACTATTGTGATATCATAAACTCGTAACAAGATCAGGGAAGATGCTTTTATTGGCCAAATACCAATCACGGAATGTTTGTATTCATTCATATGCATGGTCTTGGCCATCAGCTTCACTGCCTACAATGAAAATCTCTCTAAGACTTCCTTTTCAGTGGTTTCATCCTATGCCAGCACAGAATTGTTTCCATAGAAACCTTAAGGAATTTAATGTCGAAGACTCTTGCATATGCTAACACTAAATAAAGTTTGATGAGCTCAAGCCTATGGATTTATAGCCAATGGCATTTGGCTTTGACCACTCCTTCAAATCACAAAAATATTCAACCTATGTAAACTTGGGATGCAAGTATTGGACTTGTGTTGGGAACCTGGCCCACAGCAAATGCATCTCCCATAAGTCCTAATTGAAAGCTTCTTTCCCCTCTTGTGATATTTGCCAATCATCTAGTAACTAACTGTGGACTTCCCAATTTTGATGCCTATCAGTAAATATTAGCCCCAGTTTAATAAAATCAATTAAAGAATATTTTTTCTAAGAAGCAACTATTTCAATGGGTTTAGAGAAATACATGTTAGAAGACTTTGAAAATAAATGAAGAATTAAAGTACTGACTAAAACGATGTTTCCAATCAAACACGATGAAACATATCTTTTTATAAGTAAATACTAAAAAATTGCTGGAAAAAGAGTGCAAAACATAGAACGTTTAGCTTACTCCTAAGTAAAATACTAAGAATAAGAAAAGGATTTGGTTTGGGCTTTCAGAATATTTTTGGATCCTACACTCCTGATCAGATGCAGGAAGCTGAGGAGCTTGCCCTCTCAGGCCATATTTATATGTATTAGCTATAGATGGTCTTGGTTATTTGTTGGAAGCAGCAAGAATACAGGGGAAAATCTAGGGGATTTAGGTTCGAGGAGACAAGGAGGTACTTGACAGTCATTTTGTTGCTGACTAAATGCTATCAATTCACCTAGAACCTAATTTGGTGATTGAAAACATGAGATAACTAGACAGCTTGTGTTTCATTGAGTGTGGTTCTTAGTGATCAGAAATCAGAATTTTGGCTCATAGGAGCTGAGATTCCATCAAAGATTGCTCCACACTAGAGGAGAACACCCCATGCAAATAGGGGGGTAACAGGAGGAAACCCTAGGCAAAATTTCCTAGCCTGTCACCCTAGGGATGTCTATTGTTTGGTACTAGGTTTGAACTTTGCAACTAGGATCCAAGGTGCATAAGAATCAATTTCCCTTGGTTGACCTCCTAGTTAATTGCATCAACAGATCATAGGATCTTGTTTACATGTTCTTTGTATGAATTTCCCAACTGTATTTCATCATCCACCAATTCAGGTACTCCTTGCATCATGAATTGATGTTGACAATCAATAAATCCCATGGTTAGTTTTTTATGGCAAGTACTTGGAATCATTTTGCTGTTACGGCAAGCAACACTTACGGCATAAATTAAAATGGAATTTGGTTAAGAATTTGAACATGACAAGAATTGTGCAACACACTTGTATAATTATTAGGAGATTGAGGATGTGATTAGATGGAGAACTACAGAAGGAGATTTGTGGCCATGTCTAGCATGTGTATCACTCTGTTGTAGCTGCAACTTTTTTCCCAAAATTCAAAAAAAATTCGGAACCCTCCTTTTGCTTAGATTGATTTGATTTTCTTCTTTGGTTTGATTTAATGACTCTTCAAAAAGACTGTTTCTAATGCCTGAAATGATCCATTTTGGTTTTTCCTTTGAGTGCGTTTTCAAATGTTTGAATCGGAATTTTATTTGCTTATTCTCCCGCCGTTGCGGAAAAATAATAAGTTTCAGCCTCGATCTTTTTCTCCGCTGCATTTGTCTTAATCGGTTGGTTTTGGTTTTCACATCGGAACTTTTTATTGATACTTTCTCCGCAGTTGCGAACGGCAAATTGCGAAGTCTCCCGATCATCGATTGGACTTTTTCGACCCCGCATTATTGTATTCGCCGCTCCTTAAGTTTTTGGTTTTCTACCGTTGCGGCTGTAGAAAGAACTACCTTGTTGAACTTTTAGTTGTTTTCCCTTCTGATTTAGACTTTACATTGCAGATTGACTTATCCTTTATGATTCTTCCGTTGCGGCTCCTGATTCCGCTATCATTCCGATAACTAGTCTTGCGAAGCTTCGACCCGGTTTTCCCCGCAGATAGCCTAGTGATTTTCCCGCCCGATGGTGCGGAAAGACATATCCTTATGACATCCAATCCGTTTGTTTTCCACTGTCCAATTTTATTTTCGCCCGCTGTTTATGGTTGATTATATATATATGGGGTCAGGCACATTTTATTATTCTATTACTATTTCCAACTGTCGCTCCCTGTCACTCTCGTGTGCTGTCGTTCTCTCAAGCTCGCAAGGACCCCAGTTGTCGGTACCCGTGTTTCCAGGTGTCTCAACCATGGAAGCTTGACATTTTTCTCCCATCGGTCATGCAGCGTTTCCAGGTAGGCTCTTGTTGGCTTACCCCGTTCCATTCAAAGCATTTTGTTGATTTTCTACGGTCATTTTTCCTTTGCCCCATTGTTTACATGTGTATATATTGAGGATTTTGTAGCGTAACTATCTGTGAGGGGGTGTTTCGACCCACAGGGTAGTTTTTTCCCACGGCCTTTTGTAATGCGACCCTGCGCTTAGTGAATAGGGGGTTTGGTGCAGACGGTCGTTACGTTGTCTACACCAATCTGCCCAGTATGATGATGTTTTGGTAGGGGAATATTTTTCATGGCCTTCATGTAGTGTTTGGAATGGTTTCCCCCCCCCCTTTTGTTTTCATGCTACCCGCATCCTCAAACCACATCTGCCTGTCGCCACATTGTTCTGCGCAACCCAGTCGCGGTCGATTTCGAACCCAAGCCGGTGGCGGGAGATATATCACTGCATATAGTTTTATTGATCATAGATTGCATGGGTAGCAACTTTGTTGAGACGCACCATTGAAAACTTGCATAAATCCCTCTGTCATTCCCCGCAGCGATATGATCATGGCGTCCAAAGGGAGCCCAAGGTTTCTTCACTTTAATGAAGATTTATTTCCTGCTCGAGATTTGTTGATAAAACTATTTTGATATTATACATAAGTGTTAGTTTGCACATATTTGCTTCATTTAACAAATTTCCGTCATGTTAAACACAAATGGGGTAAGACACTGCACTCTGTTGTCTCAATGTTTGAAACTTATCTGGAAATGGCTTAATGTTTATCATTTCATATATGACAGGAATATTTCGAACTCAACATGTCAAAGAGGCAAAAGAAGAAGACCCTTGCGGTTGAGGAGGAGCCCGACGTGGAAGTTGTCACCAAAACCAAATACATCTATGAGGACACCAAGTTCTTAGCTAGTGTAGAGCCCGAGTACTAGTGGGGAGAGATATACAGGCTGATCACGCGCCGAGAGGTGCCTGATATGGGCTTGGAAGAAGAAGGCATATACGCAAATATAGAGAGATCTTCACTGATGAAGATTGCCTCAAGACCAGAGCTTTTCCCATGCTCTGAAGTGATTGGTTGGATTCTTCCCTGGGAAGTTGTAACCACGATGATCCTGGAGAATGCTGACAAACAAGGCTATGCTACCTATAGCCCAGGATATGTAGCCCTGGCTTACCACCTGCCATAGGCACAAGTATTTTTGTCTGATGATTGGCTGAGAAACATTAGAATGGACCTGGTTGAGACCCTTAAAAGAATGTTGTTGTCTGGAAGACATTTCAGAACCAGGCCAACGGGAGAGTATGACACAGCGAGCTTGAGGGCCCCATATAGATTCATTGCCTTGATGCTCAATAGAATTTTTGGAAGAGGGCATGGTAAAAGCTTCAAACTGGAGTGGATACCAATTATTTTTTATGTTGCAACCCAGGGGACCATTTTCAACTGGGCCAACATAGTATCAAACAGTCTTTCAGCCTGCATGGCCTCAGCTTTGGGAGGAGTGTCCCAAAAGAGGTCTGAATTTTACATGAGTTCCATACTCGTCAATTGTATATTGTGCAATCAACCTTTCCCCGGCCTAAGGTGCATATGGGACAGGGAGAGGATGCCTGTTTATTCTGCATATAAGCCACTATGGGAACACAAATACCATAGTCATTACTGGGAGGTTTTTTAACACTTCATCATGCCCTTGTATACTCTCATTTTTCTGAAGGAATGCAACTGCATGTCAGAAGAGGCATTGTAGGTCATTGAAGAATATGCAGATTACTACCTGACTGAGGATGGCCTCTACTTCAGAATGTTCGGAGGCTCAAGAGCACCCTCCCTGCTACCCAAATACGCCACAGACTATCATTCACAAAGAGGAAGTTAGGCAAGTCTTCCTGGATGGCATAGGAAGATTTTTGTTTGAACATAAGAAGGCCACCTATCCCCCTTTGCCTTCCAAGTTAGGAAGTTATAGGTTTACCAGAGTGAAGAAAGAAGATGAGTTTGTAGAAGAGTTGGAAAGGTTTCATTTTGGTGAGATGCCCTTCCATAGAAATTATTCTCATAGTAAAGTGGCTGAACAGTGCAAAGAAAACAATGTCCATTTTGAATACACCCACCATTGGGATAGAGAATAATCTGTCTTCCGCAGTGCTTTGAACATGACAGCCTTGAGAAGAAGGTTCAAGAAGAAGATCGCCGCCAAAGGTGGGAAGGGGTAGGATGAACAAGCCAAAGCCGATGAGGAAGCAAGGAAATGAAATGAGGAAGCCCAAAGGATGGCCCAAGAAGCTGCAGGGTGGTTTTAGGGAGAAGAAGAAGAGAAAAGAAAAGTTGCACAAGAGGCAGCTAGAAAAGCAGAGGAAGATGCAAGAAATGAAGAAGAAGAAAGGAAAAGGAAGCTTGATGAAGAGCTTCAGAAACAAGAAGCAAAGAGGTTAAAGCTGACTCAGACAGAGACAGAATAGTCAGCCTCTGACACAGCTGGTGGTCAGACCCAGGACCTGGAGAACCTTGAGGTTCAGGACCCAGAAGTACCAGCTGCCAGCATACCTGGACAGTCTATGGTCCCCACACTCAAACTGGTCCCTTTTGTACAAAAGGAAGGGGAAGAAATCCCTGATTTTAATACCATTTTCTATGACAAGGAAACCAAGAGGATAGTGAAGAGGACTGAAAAGAAGGTTGCAATAGGAGGTCTTTCCAAGAAGATGATAACGGATTCAACTATTGTATACGGGACAGATCAAGATCCCAGATTCACTATTCGAGCAGGAGCTGCATTGATCCACGCCTCAGAGGATAATGTGGACAAAATCATGACAGATCTAGAGCAATCCAAGAATTCTTCTTCTCAATTGAAAGACACCTTGAGAAAGGAAAGAGAAGAAAGCAACAAGCTAAAGAGGAAATATGAAGACATGTGAAAGGAGATGAGGTCTTCAAAGGATGAACTGCAGATTCTCCAAGTAGAAAGGAGGTCTATGGAAACTACACAAGAGTGTCTGGAGAGAGTGCAGCAAGAGTATCAAGAGCTAAGGGTGGAAAAGGAACAGCTGCTGGGAAGGATAGAGGACTTAGAGTCGCAGAAAAACACCTTGGAAGCAAATGAGAAGCAAGCCCAAGAACAAGAGGCAAGACTTCAAGAACAAATCACTTCTCTGACAACAGCTTTACAGGCAGCAAAAGAGTAGCAGGTTGACCTCCAACCTTTCAAGGAACTTGTGCTAGCACAAAAGGCCAAGATGCTTCAGCTGCAGACTGCCATAGAAGAAGAGAGATGCAAAGTTTTGCAAATAGACGACCGATTAGAGGAAATTCTAGAGACTTCCTCTTATTTTTTTGATAGATCTCGGGACGTTCTGGAAGTCCTGATAGCAAGAATGGAAAGATTAGAAAATAATGAGGAGACTCCTGCAGAGCTGCCCTCGAAAGGCCGACAGACCCTTCAGCAGGATTATGATTTACTAGAGTTTGCTATAAACACAGCAGAAGATTTCAAAAAGGCTGTTAGAAAAATGAAAGGAGCTTGCTCAGAATTCTTTAGAAGGCTCTTGATTACCTATAACTGGTGCCAAACAGAAGCTGAGCAGAGGCTAGATGTTTTTCCAGATCACAACTCATTTGTGGAGATTTTACAGAATAAGTATCAAGAGGAGGAAGCAAAGATATGGAACATTAAGGCCGTCGACCACCAGGTCTTAAGGAGTGAGGTAGACCATTCCGCCATCAGTGTGCAGCTTTTGGAGGATCAGCTTCGTTTAAGTGCGGCCAGAATTGAGGCCATCAAGAACCAAGCTGCTAAGTTCGAGATAAACATTCAATTTTTGGAACCTTGTGCGTTTGAAGGCATTGCATCTGAAGCTTTGGTGTGGAATAAATTTTTGAATACCCAAGTGGGGCCCTCCTCATGAATGATCATTCACTTTTGTAATATGTAACGGTTTTGTAGACATTTGAGGAAAGTGAAAGTTTGGGAGGCGAAGAGTTGACAATCCCAAGGGTTATTTGTGGGAAGCCCAACAGTTTAACCCTTTTTGTATAAATATAGGAGACTTATAAGAACAAGGGGATTTTTCCCAGTTAGACATGTAAAGAGATATTGCAAGAAGAACTACTTTTTTTTGCAATAAAGAATTATTGTTTGCATGTTGGAGAAAGTTTGGTGGGAAGTTCAAATGCTATTCTATGGATTGGCGAAAGATGAACTATTTCGTTTTTCCAGTTTCTATCCATTAACTGTGAGATCATTCTAAGTATTAGAGCCTATGTTCTTGTTGAATGATTTCTGGTTCATTCTGTGAAATTACCACCATGAGTAATGCATGCTGTTCATAAACAATTGGCTATCTGATTGTCTAAATATCTTTAAATCGTTCATGTGTTGTAGGAAGGAATATCAACTATCTGTAATTTCTCTTTATAATGCATGCACAATACACATTACTCATAAATAAGTTACAATTTGGCTCCCCGCGGATAGATAGATAGATAGTTAGTTTTACTTTATTGCTGCATATGTGATTTAGATGCTTGTGAGTTCTAAGACGAGAGGTAAGAACCTGCGCATCACATTGTGACTGCTCTTTGCATCTCTATCACCCTACATTGTTAATTAGGCATGTGCATTTCTTACTTTAAGTCAAAAATGCAAAAATATATACGGTGGACCGAGCCGCAACCGGTAAACCCTTTGTTTTTGTTACTTGACCTACGGTAGCCGGACCGCAAACCGGACGGATTCCCTACACCAAACAGTCACGGGCTAGTTGGGAACGTTGACTGGGGAGAATCCCTTACTATTCTTGCCTATGAATTTCCAGGCCTCAATAGTTTTTGGCGCTAGAAGGAGGGCCGCCAGTGCATGGCTGGCCATGGAAACTTATTTTCCCAAGATTACCCCACCAGCAGAGATTTGGAAGCTTTCGACCTAACCCAAGTACTTACAGGTTTTGGTTCTACCTTTGAAGCAAGTAAGCCCAGTTTCATGTTACGGTGTTTCTTACTTAGACTTATGTTCCTTCACCTTTGCTCATGGCTGGTGTTAATGTGAATCATCCCAACCCTCTACCGGCTTGGAGAGCTAGATCACCTTTGAACCTCACACCTCCATTGCATAACCTACCTCAAGCTTTTGAGAAGCTGATGCCTAAGTTTAATCCCACTGAAAAGACTGATGTAGATGACCATTTGCAAAGTTTCTATTTAGCAATAGAAGGTTTAAGGGCCAGGAAACACAAGGATATTGTCTGTAGATTATTTCTGCATACTCTTAAAGGAGCAGCTGCATCCTGGTATTTCGGCCTGCCTGCAAACTCTATTCCTGATTGGGACACCTTTGAAAGGATTTTCAGAGGTAAATACGCAGCCCAGAAGACGCATGCCTCGCTAATGAAAGGTCTTCGTTTGTTAAAAAAAGAGAAGGATGAGAAGGTGCATCATTTTACTCAAAGGTTTTCAACATACTTAAAGAAATTTTCTGAAACTGACAGACCCTCAGACAAATTCTTAATTGAATATTATACCTCAGCCCTAGGACCTGAGCTGGCCATGTTTTCCAAAATGAAAACTCGACCTACGTTGGTAGAGACTTATGAAGAAGCAGAGAGGGTAGAGGCTGAAAAGGAAAGTATAGAAGACTATCCCAAACAACCTGAAGAAAAAACTAATGAGAAATGAGCCTTGCTGTTGTCTAAACCAAAAGAGGAGCAATCACATGATTTTGAGAAAATGCTGAAAATGATTCAGAAACTATCCAACCGAATAATAGATCTAGAGAAAGAAAGGGAAGTTCAGAAAACTTACAAACCCTACTACCAAAAAAGGGAGGATAACAACCAATTGAAAATCCCTCCACCAAATTCAGCATCAATGAATATAACAGATGTAGGGGGGGATAATTTCTGCACTTTCCACCAACAACCTCATTCTGAAAAGAAGTGTCCTCAATGGTTAAATTCGATGACATTGGTGATGAATAAACTGCTGGACTCTAAATTGACTAAAGACAGTGGTAAAGAAGAAGAGAAAAACTAGACCATAGAGAAACAAGATAATGATACCATGTTTTTATGGGATGGTGTCTCGCTTTTCAACACAGAAGAGAACACTCTCAAATCTGAATATACACCAACAGCAACAAAAGATACGGACCTAACAATTAAGGACAATGCAATAATTTTGAAGATTAAAAATTGCAGGAGAATGTCAAGAGACAGGTAGATGTGAATGTTAAAGATAAAACACCTAAAGTCACTACTGTCAACCAGGAAACAGAGCCAATCAGCGATCCTGTCAAACTTGTGGAAGAACAGGTAGGTGTTAATGAAGGAAACAATGAAGAAATTGAGGAGCTTAAAAAATATATACCCACTCAAAACCAACCAGGAGAAGAAGACATAGAACCAGGTTGGGAAGAAAAAGCTGAAACCCCGCCTTTTCTTTTGACCCCAGAAATGCTAAATCATAATGTGCATAATTGTTTGGTGGATTCTGGGTCATCAGTAAATGTTATGCCACTTGTGGTTTGCAAGAAGATTAATGGACAGCCATAACCCACAGCCTAGGAAGTAGTGCAATTAGATAGCACAGGTGTCAAAGTAGTGGGAGAAATGAAAAATGTTCTCATTCGCTTTTCTGCAAATAACAAGATATGTCAATTTATTGACATTATGGTGGCTGACATACCGGATGGATATGGGCTTATTCTTAACCGAGATTGGTCTGCCAGGTTAAAGGGTTATTTTGCTTCAGATTGGTCTCATTTATGGTTACCTCTTAAGGGTATCCCTAATTGGATTAAAATTTTGAGGGAACCTTACATGAAGCATATTGTCACTAAGCTGGGAGAAGGTAATGAATATGCTAATGTTGTCCTAGGAAATTATCTAGCCAAGCTTAAGCTAAGATATCATACCTCAAGGAAGGCCAGTTCTAGAATTGACACTCAGCCTGAGCTCCTTCAACTTCCTAAGGCTGATGAGGATGACTGTAGATTAGTGGACATGGTATCGATTTCAAAAAAGGTACACTTAGACCATGGATAGGTTTTTGGCCTACACTACAGCCTAGCCCTTTAACTCACTGGATTGAAGAATTTTTTAAGGGCGGACACACCTTTTTCTTTTCTTTTTCTTTTGTACATAAATAAATTGATGTGTAAGTTTATTTGATGCTTTGATGCTGTTCTCTTTTGATTTATTGCTTTGATGTTGTCTTTCTTTTAGTTTAATGCTTGGTTGCTAGTTCTTTTGGTTTTGAATAAAGAGGCAAACTTTTGGTTGCAATGGAAACATCAGGTTTCTTAGTTAACTGAAATTTTGAGTAAAAGACTGTGCTTTTAAAACACAGAATGTCTTCTAGTAGTAGTGTTCCTAATTGGCTATGCATTCATTGAAGTCCTACTTAACCATTGTAAATAACTCAGAATTAAGAAGTCTCGAATACTATTCGAGGCTCCATCCGTTTCATATCTAAAATGTCCAAGGGAGTGACAGCAAAGGACCCATGGAAAGGAAGCAAGGTAAACAATATATCATATATAAATGATCCCATGCCATGATTTCAGAAAAGCTAAAAGCTATCAAGAGTCAAAACTCCTTAAAGAAACAATACATATCAAAGAAAAGTATCAAAAGCATGAATTTCAGACTGCCAAAAGTTCCTCTCCGTCCGTGAGATGAAAAGTAAATTCTTCTCTCACACAAAAGGACACTATGGATAGAGGAGCCTGAATAAAATTCAGAAAGAAAGGCAGATGGAGGACTCAAAAGAACTAAAGTTCAAATGGCACAAAAGTGCAGTTGGCATGGGAATGAGGAACAAAAGGATAGTGATGTTTACTATATGCTACAATCCTGTGGTTTCCAAGCTAAAAACTACCTAAGGACGGGTAAAATAAATCTCACTTATTAGGCCTCAAAAGAGTTATTCAGACTTGCAAATTTGTCTGATGTTACCATTTCCCAAAGAATGGACTACTTCTCAATGATTTTAATGCATGGGTTGGCCAGCTTAGGAATGCAAACATCTAGAAGATTTCAACTTTTATCTAGACGGTCTTGCACTGGGAGGAAGTTAAGTCAGAAATCTGGGGTTCACCAGGTAGTCGCCAACTGTTGCAGCTGCAACTTTTTTCCCAAAATTCAAAAAAATTTCAGGACCCTCCTTTTGCTTCAATTGATTTGATTATATTCTTTGGTTTGATTTAATGACTCTTCAAAAAGACTATTTCTAATGCATGAAACGATCCATTTTGGTTTTGCCTTTGAGTGCGTTTTCAAATGTTTGAATCGGAAGTTTATTTGATTATTCTCCCGCCATTGCAGAAAAATAATAAGTTTCAGCCTCGATCTTTTTCTCCGCTGCGTTTGTCTTAATCGGTTGGTTTTGGTTTTCACATCGGAAATTTTTATTGCTACTTTCTCCGCAGTTGCGGACGGCAAATTGCAAAGTCTCCCGATCATCGATTTGACTTTTTCGACCCCGCATTATTGTTTTTGCCGCTCCTTAAGTCTTTGGTTTTCCGCCGTTGCGGCCGCAGAAAGAACTACCTTGCTGAACTTTTAGTTGTTTTCCCTTCTGATTTAGACTTTACATTGCGAATTGACTTATCCTTTATGATTCTGCCATTGCGGCTCCTGATTCCGCTATCATTCCAACGACTAGTCTTGCGAAGCTTCGACCCGGTTTTCCATGCAGATAGCCTAGTGGTTTTCCCGCCCAACGTTGCAGAAAGACATATCCTTATGACACCCAATCCGTTTGTTTTCCGTCGTCCGATTTTATTTTCTCCCATCATTTATGGTTGATTATATATATATGGGGTCGGGCACATTTTATTATTCTATTGATATTTCCAACTATCGCTCTTGTGTGATGTCGTTCTCTCGAGCTCGCAAGGACCCCCATTGTCGATACCCGTGTTTCTAGGTGTCTCAACCGTGGAAGCTTAACAGTTTTCTCCCGCCGGTCACGCAGCATTGCCAGGTAGGCTCTTGTTGGCTTACCCCGTTCCGTTCGAAGCGTTTTGTTGATTTTCTACGGTTGGGTTTTTCTACGACCGTTTTCCCTTGGCCCCATTGTTTACATGTGTATATATTGAGGATTTTGTAGAGTAATTGTCTGTGGGGGGGCATTTCGACCCACGGGGTAGTTTTTTCCCACGGCCTTTTGTTATGCGACCTTGCGCTTAGTGAAGGGGGGGTTTGGTGCAGACGATCGTTACGCTGTCTGCACCAATCTACCCTGTATGATGATGTTTTGGTAGGGGAAGGTTTTTCATGGCCTTCCTGTAGCATTTGGAATGGTTGCCCCCCCCCCCCCTTTTGTTTTTGTGCTACCCGCATCCTCAAACCACAGCCGTCTATCGCCACGCTGTTTTGCGCAACCCGATCACGGTCGGTTTCGAACCCAAGCCGGTGGAGGGAGATATATCACTGCATATAGTTTTATTGATCATAGATTGCATGGGTAGAAATTTTGAGATGCACCATTGAAAACTTGCATAAATCCCTCTGTCATTCCCCACAGCGATATGATCATGGCATCCATAGGGAGCCCAAGGTTTCTTCACTTTAATGAAGATTTATTTCCTACTCGAGATTTGTTGATAAAACTGTTTTGATATTATACAGAAGTGTTAGTTTGCACATATTTGCTTCATTTAACAAATTTTCGTCACGTTAAACACAAATGGGGTAAGACACTGTACTATGTTGTCTCAATGTTTGCAACTTATCTAGAAATGGCTTAATGTTTATAATTTCATATATGACAAGAAGATTTCGAACTCAAAATGTCAAAGAGGAAAAATAAGAAGACCCCTGCAGTCGAGGAGGAGCCCGACGTGGAAGTTTTCACCAAAACCAAATACATCTATGAGGACACCAAGTGTTTATCTGGTGTAGAGACCGAGTACCAGCGGGGAGAGATATACAGGTTGATCACGCGTTGAGAGGTGCCTGATATGGGCTTGGAAGAAGAAGGCATATACGAAAATATAGAGAGATTTTCACTGATGAAGATTGCCTCAAGACCAGAGCTTTTCCCATGCTTTGAAGTGATTGGTTGGATTCTACCCCGGGCAGATGTAACCACGATGATCCTGGAGAATGCTGACAAATAAGGCTATGCTGCCTACAGCCCAAGATATGTAGCCCTGTCTTACCACCTGCCAAAGGCACAAGTATTTTTGTCTAATCATTGGCTGAGAAACATTAGAATGGACTTGGTTGAGACCCTTAAAAGAATGTTGTTGTCTGGAAGACATTTCAGAACCAGGCCAACGGAAGAGTATGACACAGCGAACTTGAGGGCCCCGTACAGATTCATTGCCTTGATGCTCAACAGAATTTTTGGAAAAGCGCATGGTAAAAGCTTCAAACTGGAGTGGATACCAATTATTTTTTATGTTGCAACCCAGGGGACCATTTTCAACTGGGCCAACATAGTATCAAACAGTCTTTCAGCCTGCATGGCCTCAACTTTGGGAGGAGTGTCCCAAAAGAGGTCTGAATTTTACATGAGTTTTATACTCGTCGATTGTATATTGTGCAATCAACATTTCCCCGGCCTAAGGTGCATCTGGGACAGGGAGAGGATGCATGTTTATTCTGCATATAAGCCACTATGGGAACACAAATACCATAGTCATTAGCGGGATGTTTGTGAACACTTCATCATGCCCTTGTATACTCTCATTTTTCTAAAGGAATGCAACTGCATGTCAGAAGAGGCATTGTAGGTCATTGAAGAATATGCAAATTAATACCTGACTGAAGATGGCCTCTACTTCAGAATGTTTGGAGGCTCCAGAGCACCCTCCCTGCTACCCAAATACGCCACATACTACATCATTCACAAAGAGGCGGTTAGGCAAGTCTTCCTGGATGGCATAGGAAGCTTTTTTTTTTAACATAAGAAGGCCACCTATCCCCCTTTGCCTTTCAAGTTAGGAAGTTATAGGTTTACCCGAGTGAAGAAAGCAAATGAGTTTGTAGAAGAGTTGGAAAGGTTTCATTTTGGTGAGATGCCCTTCCATAGAAATGATTCTCACAGCAAAGTGGCTAAACACTGCAAAGAAAACAATGTCCATTTCGAATACACCCACCATTGGCATAGATAAGAATCTGTCTTCCGCAGTGCTTTGAACATGACAGCCTTGAGAAGAAGTTTCAAGAAGAAGATCGCCGCCAAAGGTGGGAAGGGGCAGGATGAACAAGCCAAAGTCGATGAGGAAGCCCAAAGGCTGGCCCAAGAAGCTACAGGGTGGCTGTAGGGAGAAGAAGAAGAGAAAAGAAAAGCTGCATAAGAGGCAGCTAGAAAAGCAGAGGAAGATGCAAGAAATGAAGAAGAAGAAAGGAAAAGGAAACTTGATGAAGAGCTTCAGAAATAGGAAGCAGAGAGGTTAAAGCTGACTCTGACAGAGACAGAACAATCAGCCTCTGACACAGCTGGCGGTCAGACCCAGGACCTGGAGAACCCTGAGGTTCAGGACCCAGAAGTACCAGCTGCCAGCATACCTGGACAGTCTATGGTCCCCACACTCAAACTGGTCCCTTTTGTACAAAAGGAAGGGGAAGAAATCCCTGATTTTAATACCATTTTCTATGACAAGGAAACCAAGAGGATAGTGAAGAGGACTGAAAAGAAGGTTGCAACAGGAGATCTTTCTGGGAAGATGATAACGGATTCAACTGTTGTATATGGGACAGATCGAGATCCCAGATTCACTATTTGAGCAGGAGCTTCATTGATCCACGCCTCGGAGGATAATGTGAACAAAATCATGACAGATCTAGAGCAATCCAAGAAGTCTTCTTCTCAATTGAAAGACACCTTGAGAAAGGAAAGAGAAGAAAGAAACAAGCTAAAGAGGAAATATGAAGACATGCAAAAGGAGATGAGGTCTTCAAAGGATGAACTGCAGATTCTCCAAGCAGAAAGGAGGTCTATGGAAACTACACAAGAGTGTCTGGAGAGAGTGCAGCAAGAGTATCAAGAGCTAAGGGTGGAAAAGGAACAACTGCTGGGAAGGATAGAGGACTTAGAGTTGCAGAAAACCACCTTGGAAGCAAATGAGAAGCAAGCCCAAGAACAAAGGCAAGACTTCAAGAACAAATCACTTCTCTGAAAACAGCTTTACAGGCAGCAAAAGAGCAGCAGGTTGACCTCCAACCTTTCAAGGAACATGTGCTGGCGCCAAAGGCCAAGATGCTTCAGCTGCAGACTGCCATAAAAGAAGAGAGATGCAAAGTTTTGCAAATAGATGGCCGATTAGAGGAAATTCTGGAGACTTCCTCTTATTTTGTTGATAGATCTCAGGACGTTCTAGAAGTCCTGACAGCAAGAATGGAAAGATTAGAAAATAATGAGGAGACTCCTGCAGAGCTGCCCTCGAAAGGCCGACAGACCCTTCAGCAGGATTATGACTTACTAGAGTTTTCTATAAACACGGCAGAAGATTTCAAAAAGGCTGTTAGAAAAACGAAAGGAGCTTGCTCAGAATTCTTCAGAAGGCTCCTGATTACCTATAACCGTTGCCAAACAAAAGCTGAGCAGAGGCTAGATGTTTTTCCAGATCAAAACTCATTTGTGGAGATTTTACAGAAGAAGTATCAAGAGGAGGAAGCAAAGATACGGCACATTAAGGCCCTCGACCACTAGGTCTTAAGGAGTGAGGTAGACCATTTCGCCATCAGTGTGCAGCTTTTGGAGGATCAGCTTCGTTTAAGTGTGGCCAGAATTGAGGCCATCAAGAACCAAGCTGCTAAGTTCGAGATAAACATTCAATTTTTGGAACCTTGTGCATTTGAAGGCATTGCCTCTGAAGCTTTGGCATGGAAGAAATTTTTGAATACCCAAGTGGGGCCTTCCTCGTGAATGATCATTCACTTTTGTAATATGTAACGGTTTTGTAGACATTTGAGGAAAGTGAAAGTTTGGGAGGCTAAGAGTTGAGAAGCCCAAGGGTTATTTGTGGGCAACCCAATAGTTTCACCCTTTTTGTTAAATATAGGAGACTTAGAAGAACAAGGGGCTTTTTCCCAGTTAGACATGTAAAGAGATATTGTAAGAAGAACTACTTTTTTTTGCAATAAAGAATTATTGTTTACCTGTCGGAGAAAGTTTGGTGGGAAGTTCAAATGTTATTCTATGGATTGGCGAAAGATGAACTATTTCGTTTTTCCAGTTTCTGTCCATTAACTGTGAGATCATTCTAACTCTTAGATCCTATGTTCTTGTTGAATGATTTCTGGTTCATTCTGTGAAATTACCACCATGAGTAATGCATGTTGTTCATAAACAATTGGCTATCTGATTGTCTAAATATCTTTAAATCGTTCATGTGTTGTAGGAAGGAATATCAGCTATCTGTAATTTCTCTTTATAATTCATGCACAATACACATTACTCATAAATAAGTTACAACTTGGCTCCCCGGGGATAGATAGATAGATAGTAGTTTTACTTTATTGCTGCATATGTGATTTAGATGCTTGTGAGTTCTAAGACGAGAGGTAAGAACCTACGCATCACATTGTGACTGCTCTTTGCATCTCTATCACCCTGCATTGTTAATTAGGCACGTGCATTTCATACTTTAAGTCAAAAATACAAAAATATACACGGTGGACCGGGCCGCAACTAGTAAACCCTTTGTTTTTGTTACTTGACCTATGGTAGCCGGACCGCTAACTGAATGGATTCCCTACACCAAATAGTCATGGGCTAGTTGGGAACGTTAACTAGGGAGAATCCCTTGCTATTGTTGCCTACAAATTTCCAGGCCTCAACACACTCATGTGAAAATGCTCTGTGATTCAGCAATTTGCATAGTTTTTCATTTCATGATTTAGAAGGAAGAGTAACTAGTAGTCAAACAGCCTATCTTCAAGGACCATCACACATTAATTGGCAGGAAATTGATATATGAGGAAACAAATATGGTATGGACTGGAAAGTGTGTTTTATTCTTTTCTAAATCATTATTCCTTTCATTAGAAGTGTGTTTTCTTCTTTTCTAAATCATTATTCCTGTGATGTTTTAAATAAATGTTATTTATTCCCTTTTACACAAGTTAATAGAAATTTGTAGATTACTTATTAAAACATGTACTCGTTTTTAATTTCATTTATCATCGTAGGGGGGCTCTTGTACCATAAAACTTAGAACTAGCCAGACTTAAAGTTTAGATGATTTTTACTGTTGTTTATGCTCAGAGATTAGAGTTGGATTTTGATGGTACTTCTACTTTCGATCTCAACCTAGAATTTGCTACATCCTTCTTGTCATTGCTTTTCAGTGGTTGCAATATGACTTTTGGCTACTATTTGTGCTCAAAACTGCCCAGATTTGAGTACAAGGGAATTTTTTATGGTAGAATTAAACTCAGAACCCAATATGAAGAGTGTTTACCTCATGAATGATTCCCAAAATTACCACAGGTCTCTTTTCAATGTTTTCATGCCTAGAAAGCGCCTAGAATTAGGGATTTAAGACTGCTTGTTGTTGTTATTCATACCCATATCTTAAAGTAAATATGACAGGCTCGGTCTCTACATTGTATGACAGGCTTAGAAAATTAAATAAGAAACAGATTGATTTTCTATATGAAGTCTTTGAGTTGAATAACAGTGAAAATAGAATCTATTAGCTTGTTTTAATCTGATGGAAGAGTAAGTCATCTGTGTAAATCTTTATCTTACATGGAATTGAATTTGAGTTTAGCAATCGAAATCCAGATAATCAATGGGAATATATAAACATGAGAATTGTGTGCACAAATGCTGAAGGGATTATACACATAGAATCTATGTTACGTGTAGTGATTGATATTATGCTCGACATTGTTACTCTAATTTCTATACATTGTTAGCTTTGTATAACAAAGAAAATATGAAGGATAAGTGTTCTATCTAATGTGTTTGGATGAAGATAGAGCATCTCAGTTTCCTTTTCAAAAGGATAGGTTATGCTAAATACATAGTTTCATTTAGTGGATCTTTCAAAAGCTAGGCATTTTGGCTAAATATACAAAGGATCATTTGCAAGTTGTACAACTTGGGCTTAGAATTCATTGATATATTATTCATTTCTTCGTTGATGTGATGTCAATGCTTGTTATTTCAAGTTGGTCAATAAGAAATTATAGAAATTGTGTTAAAAATGGGGCATTATATACCTATTCAGTACACACCATTGGAGACATTTGTCATCATATAAGGCAATGATCCTTTATGTTACATAAAACAAAGTCTACATATGTGTATGTCATGAATGTTGGGATTTTATGGCATGATGTATGTCATGCTTGTTTGAATTCTGTGGATTGTTTGCCAAAAGAATAATGTGGAGCATAATCTTTGATTCTATTAGTTTATTGGTTTGTCAAGATTCAGGTCCCCACTTGTCCATTGGACCATTAAGGGATGAGATGACAAGTGGAGTCCCCACTTGCCCTGAATCTAGTCAGTGCAATTGTGTTTCATTGACACCTTCCAGTTGTATTAGTGTTATACCTCCTTCAGGGAAAGAGTCAATTAAAAGTAATTGAAAGAGTCAATGAAAGAGTCAATTAAAAGTCATTGAAAGAGTCAATGTAAACACTCATTGTAATTCGGGTCAATATAAATTGATAATGTGCCATTGTATTAATTTTATATCATTTTTCTCATGCAAGCTTCACTTCTGGTTTCTATTGTTAGTTTTTCAACATTAAGCTAGCTTTATTAGGATCTTTAACTGAGAGAATAACAAGCACAGCAAATCAAACACAAGAGACAATGAACACAATGTTTTTCCTCGAGGAAACCATAAAGGAGAAAACCCCACAACTTCCTCAGAGATAGAACCAGCACCAAAATAGAAAAGCCCAAAACAGTAAGTGATATCCCGACAGCAGTAATCTTCTTCTTGTCTAGCCCCGGTGTCTTCTCCTTCCTCAACTATGCGCTACACTTGAGTGTGTGTGAGTTGTGTGATAAATGGAGACTCCAGTTCTCTATTTATACTAATCCCGGCATGAAACCCTACTAGGGCTGACCTCTACAAGGAGAGTCTAATAACCCTAGTGCCCCGAAACTGTGGGGAGTTTAACCCTTAGACAATCGTAGGGTTACCCACTATGACTTGACATGACTTGTTTACATAATAGATCCTCCCGATCGAAACATCGGGGCATGACAAAATGACTCAATTACATAATAGATACATCCCGGAATAAACATCGGGTTACAAGACATAACATACATAGATGAATACATTCCGAAGTTACAAATACATCAACACTCCCTCTTAACTAGGAAGGTATTCTTTCGACACAATTTTCAGTACTGGTCTTCTTCTCTGCATCAACTGGATCATCTTGTTATATTCAAGTCTTCTTAGTCTTCAAGTCTTCTTCATCTTTGAGTCTTCAAGTCATCTTCTTCTTCAAGTATTCTTCATCTTCGAGTCTTCAAGTCATCTTCTTCTTCTTTATCACGGGATCTGCATCATCATGACTACTAGCTCATCACTACTGGATCATCACTCGATCTGGATCATCATCAAGTCTGGATCATCGAGTCTGGATCATCATCACAACTGGATTGTCACTTGATCTGGATCATCATCAAGTCTGGATCATCTCATATGCTATCTCATAATGGTGCTATCTCGATTCTTCTCGTCACAAGAAGTTCTACAGAGTCAATCCTGTAGGCCTACCCTTCATGTAGGTCTTCATCAGCGCTTATATCTGACACTTAAGTCAGAATGGCCCGCCCAGCTCTTACATCTGATCTCATCTTGTCAGAAAGGCACGCCCAGCACTCACATCTAACCTCATCCTATCCGAAAGGCCCAGCACTCACATCTGACCTCATCTTGTCAGAAAGGCTCAGCACTTATATCCGACCATGTGCAAGCACACCACATCGAAAATGATCTACACTTACATCTAACCTCATCCTATCATAAAGGAACAACACTTATAATCGACCATGCTTGAAAGCACCGCATCAAAAGGGCTCAGCACTTACAATCCGACCATGCACGAAGCACCACATCAGAAAGGGCTCGGTACTTACAATCTAACCATGCACGAAGCACCGCATCAGAAAGGGCTCTGCACTTACAATTTGACCATGCATGAAGCATCGCATCACAAAGGGCATGCACTCACATCTGATCATGGAGGAACTAATCCTACCATCGCATCAGAATGGCCCTCAGTCGCAGACTGAGCTACTTGGTAACTGACCAGGTGCCTCCATTCCTATAATGGAAGTTTCCCTTACATCTAACCTACTCGTCAGAATGGCCAACACTCACATCTAACATGGGAGGAACCTAATCCTTTAGCCATGACAGAATGGTTCAGCCCTTACATCTGATCAAGTGGGAACACATCCCTCTATCACATCAGAATGGCTTCTCAGTCCTAGATTGAGTTTTCCTTGTAACTGACCAAGTGCCTCCATTCCCAGAATGGCAGTTACCCTTACATCTGTCCTACTTGATAGAATGGCTAGCACTCATATCTGACATGGAAGGAACCAATATTCTCACCATGACAGAATGGCTCAGCCCTTACATCTGACCATGGAAGGAACCAATCCTCTCAACATGTCAGAATGGCTATGGGTCTCATCACTTTCTCTTGGAGGAAACCTCGATCTGGAGAACACCAAGCTTCTCCCTGAAGTACTCGAACTTCAACCTAGCCAATGGCTTTGTCAATACATCAGCTATCTGTTCCTCTGTCGCAACATACTAGAGCTTCACTGCTCCTCTCTGCACCATATCCTTGATATAGTGATACTTGATCTCAATATGCTTTGACTTGTCATGGAACACTGGATTCTCTGACAACTTCATGCAACTCTGGTTGTCACAATGTATACAAGTAGCATCCAACTGGAGATCAAATATATCAAACAGTAGCTTCCTCAGCCATACTGCCTCACAACTAGCTGAACAAGCTGTGGTATACTCTGCTTCAGCTGTACTCAGTGCCACACAGGATTGCTTCCTGCTAGACAAAAATATCACACCTGATCCCATACTGAAGCAATATCCTGAAGTGCTCTTCCTATCGGTGGCACTACCTGCCCAATATAAATAAACATAACCCTCCAGGTTAATCTTTTGATTCGACTCATACTTGAACCCATAATCAACTGTACCCCTTAGGTACCTCAGAATATGATTTGCAGCAATCAAGTGAACATTTCTTGGATCTGTCAAGAAATCGCTCAAGGTGTTCACAGCAAAGCAAATGCCTGGTCTTGTGTTCGTCGGGTACATCAATGACCCAATCATCTGACAATACATCGTAGCATCAACCGAATCTGATGAAGCATCACTCAATAGCTTCAGGTTCAATGCCATAGGTGTGGCCATGGCTTTGCAGTCTATCATCCCAAACCTCTTCAAGATCTCTACTGCATACTTCCCTTGTCCAAGGAAGATTCCATCCGCACTCTGCCACACCTCCATACCTAGAAAATAATGCATCATACCCAAGTCCTTCATCTCGAACTCGGCAGCAAGCTTTCTCTTCGTATCAGCAATCAACCCATCCATACCTGTCACAAATAGATCATCTACATATAGTAGAAGCATCACTGGGTTGCCATATTCAACCTTGTAGTAAAGGTTGGAATCAGCTTTACTCTTGGTAAAGCCCAAACTGGATAGAAAGCTGTCAATTCTGTTGTACCATGTCCTGGGTGCCTATTTCAAACCGTACAGGGCTTTCTTCAATCTACATACATGAGACTCCCTGTCATGTGTCTTAAAACCGAGTGGCTACTCCACATACACTTCCTCTTCCACTACACCATTCAAGAAAGCAGTCTTGACATCCATCTGGTGTATCTTCCATTTCATCACTGCAACCAGAGCAAGTACTGATCTGATGGAAGTGTATCTAGTTACAGGTGCAAAGGTTTCTTCATAATCAATTCCTTCTTTCTGAGAGAAACACCGAGCCACAAATCTTGCCTTATATTTTTCAATGCTACCATCTACAGCATGCTTGATCTTGTAGATCCATTTGGAAGTTAAAACTGAGTTCTCTTTTGGTCTTGGGACAACATCCCAAACATCATTCTTCATGATCGACTGATGTTCTTCGATCATAGCATCCTTCCATTCTTTCCTTTCTACCGCTTCTTCATAACTAGAAGGTTATTTGTCAATGAAATCACATAGTAAAGCTACATACCCGGAGCAAGATCTGGTCCTCTTTCTTTCTCTGTGATTCTCTTCTAGAGCCCCATATTTTTCTGCACCTTGGATAAGTTCTCGTACCCAAGCAGGTTTCCTCTTATGAGGATTCTTCTCCAGAGGTGGATCTACAGGTCTTTGTGGTTCTTCAAATTCTCGATCTTCTTCTTGAATTTCTTCATTCATGGTTGTATCATGAATTCTGGGTGCTTCTGCTTCTTCAGGTTCTTCAGTAGGTCTCTTTATGGATTTGTTGTAAGCCGTGTCTTCATCAAATGTCACATCCCTGTTGATGTCAATATTCTTGTATCCTAGGAAATAGATTCTGTAAGCCTTCGAGCTTTCAGAGTATCCCACAAATATACCCTTCTTTCCTGAAGGATCTAATTTTGTTCTCTTCTCTTTTGGAATGTGTATGTATACAAGACAACCGAATATTCTGAGATGGTTGACTTCTGGTTTCTTTCTGGAGAAGACTTCTTCAAGAGTCTTGTTCTTGAGTACTCTATGTGGAGTACGGTTCTGTACATACACCACTTTTCTAGCAGCTTCCGCCCAAAGATGCATAGGAATATCTTGATCATGAAGCATTGCTTTTGCAGCTTCCATGATAGTTCTGTTCTTCCGTTCCACAATCCCATTCTATTGTGGATTATAAGGAGTAGACAACTCCATCTTAATCCCTGATTCTTTACATAGCTCTTTGAATTCATTTGAAGTGAATTCTCCGCCATTATCTGATCGAAAAGTCTTGATCTTCTTTTCAGTATGGTTCTTGATCAAGGCTTTGAATTCCTTGAATTTGTTGAATACTTCATCTTTGTTCTTCATGAAGTAAACCCATGTCTTCCTAGAAAAATCATCAATAAAAGAAACATAATATGCATACCCGCTTAGTGATCTTGATGACATAGGACCGCATACATCGGAGTGGATGATTTCCAAGATTCCTTTTGCTTTGCTTTCGCTACTTGGAAATGTCTTCTTTGTGTTCTTTCCTTTCGCACATCCTTTGCAAACCACATCATGTTTTGCTTTCATTTCTAGAAGACCTTCAACAGTTTTGCTTGCAAGAGGTAGTGCTCTGTAATGCACATGTGCAAGCCTTCTATGCCAAAGTTCACTTGGCTCTACTGTTTCATGGACCAAAGCTTGTTCTAGATGGCCCTTTAATTTGTACAAACCTCCTTCTTGTTCACCAATCACTATTGCATCATCAATAGTCTTTCCTTTTGGCCACATGATGACTTGACCATCTATGAATGCAACCCTCATTCCTTTTGCATCCAATGCTGATATGGAGAGAAGGTTCTTCTTGAGTCTTGGCACAAACAATACTTCTTTAATTGTTCGACACTTTCTAGAGTCTAATTTGTAGGAGGATTCCCCACTACCTTTTATTGGATATTGGTAGTCATCTCCTAGCTTCACCTTGTGAGGTGATTCATGTTCTGAGAGCTTCACAAAGGATTCCTTGAATCTAGTCATATGTTTGGAAGCCCCACTATCTATAAGCCAATCATCACTTCCATGAGTAATGTTACCTGTGAGAGCGGAGATCAGAACATATTCATCCTCGCTTGAATAATCTTCACTTTCATATTTGGATCTCTTCTTGGATGGTTCATCATCCTCTGCAGCATGAGCATGTTGTATTTTCTTACTTCCCTTCTTCTTGTGAGAGCTACTTTTGTTCTTAGGACAATCTCTAGAAAAATGTCCTTTTTCATCACATGTATAGCAAATGTATTTAGACCTATCTCTAGGATTTCTACATTTATTCCTGTGATGAGAGTACTTACTTCTGTGATGGCTGGATCTGGATGTATTGCGAGAGCTTGATCTTCACTTCCCATCTTCTCTTCTTGAGTTTCTATCTGAGCTTCTTCTTGAGAACATTCTTCCCACATTCTGCTGAACTTGACTAACTTCTTTCTAGCACAGATCCCTTGAATGAAAGAGTCCCATGTCCTAGGGATACCATTCAAGGTGGTCATCACAATTTATGCATTCTCCACTTCTTCATCTCCTGCTTCCAAATTTTCCTTGATCTGAGAAACCCTTGTGAAGTAATACTGGATGGTCTCTGCATTCTGAATCTTCACATTCTTCAGTTGATTTCTCAGAGTCATCTTCCGGTTTATGTTCTTCCCTTCAAACAATTTGGTTAGGGCATCAAACATAGCTTTAGGTGTCTTGAGAGAGGACACCTGTGGGATAAGGTGATCCTTGATAGAATCAGCAATGATCCTCTTTGCCATAACCATATTCTTCTTATGTAAGGCCTTTGCCTCATCTCCCTCTGGAACTGGAGCCTCCTCATGGATGTAGGAGTCTAACTCATTCTCTTCGAGGACCAGGGAGATCCTATACTTCCAGGCTCGGAAGTTATCAGCTCCCTCAAGCTTTTCATCAAGCTTGGTATGATGAGACATCTTAACTGAGAACCTCAAAAGGAAATACAAAACATTTTAGATCTTACCAGGTTCAAGATGTCAGATCTGAAACTTGAGCTGAAATCCTGTAGTACTGGATTAGGAGCAAATTAGGGTTTTGCTTTTCTGGAGTTATGTCCAGCCAAATGCCTTGAAATTTGTCCCTAACTTTTATTTTGGGGAGGAGATCAATCCAGGCCTGGGTTCACTGAAAAATTCCTCTTCTGTGAAATCCCTAATTTCTGGCAGCAGTGTTGGGTCCAAAACTGAAAAACCTCAGAACTGGATTCTGCTTCGACAGAAAGATGCGCCCTAAGGAGGAGAGTTATTCCACCTTACTTTTGCTGAAAATCTGTGGAGGAAGATCCACAAACTAGGAATCCCTAGTTCCCACAGCTGCACAGTGTCTTCTTCTCAGGTTAGCTCTAATACAATGTTAGTTTTTCAACATTAAGCTAGCTTTATTAGGATCTTTAACTGAGAGAATAACAAGCACAGCAATCAAACACAAGAGACAATGAATACATTGTTTTTCCTTGGGGAAACCATAAAGGTGAAAACCCTGCAACTTCCTCAGACATAGAATCAGCACCAAAATAGAAAATCCCAAAACAGTAAGTGATATCCCGACAGCAGTAATCTTCTTCTTGTCTAGCCCTGGTGTCTTCTTCTTCCTCAACTATGAGCTACACTTGAGTGTGTGTGAGTTGTGTGATAAATAGAGACTCCAGTTCTCTATTTATACTAATCTCAGCATGACTAAAACCCTACTAGGGACGACCTCTACTAGGAGAGTCTAATAACCCTAGTGCCCCAGAACTGCGGGGACTTTAACCCTTAGACAATCGGAGGGTTACCCACTATGACTTGACATGACTTGTTTACATAATAGATCCTCCCGATCGAAACATCGGGGCATGACAACATGACTCAATTACATAATAGATACATCCCGAAATAAACATCGGGTTACAAGACATAATATACATAGATGAATACATTCTGAAGTTACAAATACATCAACATCTATATCAATTTGGAATTTCAATTTTGGAACATTAAGTGAGATGTCAAACATGGATTATGGAAAGAAAAATAAAACATCAAAACTAAAGGATGTGATATCATATTTTCAAAAGCCTCAGTCCAATAATCCACATGCTATTCATGCTTCAAGCTCTCTTGAGCAAGGTATCAGTGAGAGAGATGTCAACACTTTTGAGAATGCATCTACAACCCAGACAATGGATGGTAGAATACATTCCTCTAATGATCAAAGTGAGACAAATGCATTTCCATCTGAAATTGGTAGTTCAAATGTTAAATATTTTTCATTGCAAGGTGACACAGTGCATTCACGAAAAAGGAAAAAGGGCCAATGGGACGCAGGGAGAAAATTCAAAGCTGATTGGGTCTCAAGATACCCATGTATTGAACCAATACCTTCAACAAATGAGAATGAGACCTCACAAGAATTTAAATGCATTTCATGTAGTTGGAAACTTGGCAAGGTAGTGAAATTACATATGAAGTTAGACACAATCGAGAAGCATGTTGGAAAGGTGTATGATAAGAAAACTGCAAATGATGAGAATAAATCTATTGCCAGATGGAAATCTGTTAGCAAATGTCGACATCTCCAATTTGAAGTGGAATATAATGAATTCTTACCTAATAAGAAACAACTCGAGGAAAGTGGAGGAACCATCAAATCTCAATTTGGAAAGATGATGGAAACACATTTCTTATCAAAGACAATACAATTAAGCATTGTATTTCACCTCCTATCCAATGGTCGTCCTATGACAGATTATCCAAAAATGATGAAATATCTATCTTTTATTCAAGTGCCAAATTTTCCATCTTCTCATTGGTCTTTATCGAGTGGTTGGGAATGGGGAAAATATCTAGCTCAAGTAGAAAAGGACGATATGAAAGAGAAGATTGCAAATGCTACATTTTTGTCACTGTCTTTGGATGAAGTTACGGCTATTGATAATACTTCATGGATTTGCATGAGAATTTATATGGTCAATGACCATATCAGGAATTCCTATCCACTTGGAATTCATAAAATGACCAAAAGTTCTACAGCAGAAAATATTTATGAACTTGTTATTGATAGTTTGAAGGAAATTGGTGGTATGGATCATTCCATGATTGCCAAAAAGTTAGTATGTGTTGGAGCAGATGGAGCATCAGTAATGCAAGGACAAAGGAATGGCCTTAGTGCTAGAATGCAATTCTCAGCTTCACCATATATGCTCAGTATTCATTGCATGGTTCACAGGATGAATCTTGCATTTAAAATAGTGAGCAACTTTTCATTGGTTTCAAAGGTAGAATATCTTGTACATGAGGTTCATGCATACTTTTGTCAGAGTCCCAAATGAGTTTTAGAGTTTCAATTTTTTTCTGATGGTGTTACAAATGGAAAAAATCTATTAAAAGATGTTGATACAAGATGGATATCATTGAAGGGACGAGCTGAAAGACTATTCAATGAATATGCATACTTGGTAGGGGTGATGTATGAACATCACTCAAGTGTAGAAAAAGCTCAAACTCTTCTATTTCTACTAACTGATATAGAGACATTATTAACATTGGCTGGAATTCTTCCTATGCTACATGAAATGAATAACGTCATGAAGATGGCTCAAAGTCGCACGATGTATATTGCTGAAAACACAAGAGCAAGAAAATTAACATGTCTTGCATTGGATAATTTGTATATTATGGAAGATTCTTTTACAGATTTAGCATTTACAAATTGGAGGAAGATTATCAATATAGAAAATGACGTTTTTTTTTTAAGTTTGATGAAAAAGGGATGCTATGTATGGCAGTTCATGGGCATATGGTTCCCTTTTATTATAGTGAAAAGATAGGAAGATCCACCAAATAGTGCTCCATCTCAAGAGAATGATTTCACGATGTTGTAATTTCAGTGAGAGACAACTTGAAAGAAATTGCAAAATCACTATCATCAGAGGTAAGAGAACAGTTTCCTCTAGATGAATTGTTGGAGGCCATGTCTATCGTATACCCTCAATATTGGGACCATAGTCAAAATGAAAAAAATTTAGAACCTGACTTTATAAAGAAAATCAAGATTTTGCAGAGCCATTTTTGTAGAGAGGCCAAGATACAAGGAGAACATATTCAAGGTATTTTAGATAAAGAAAAAAATGGTAGATCAATCTCAATGCTTTGGTAAAACAATGTGGGACCAATTTTCTTCGTCGGATAGTAAAGAATATGGTGCAATTACAAGATTATGGACTAAGTTCAGTGGTAGCGAAGTGCTACGGGAAAGAATGTCAGAATATTTCAAATTAGCAAATTTATGTCAAACCATGATTTTGGGATCAGTGGAGGATGAGAGAATGTTTAGTGCACTGACATTCTTGAAGTCAAAGTTGAGGAACAAGCTTGATAAAAATGTGGATACATGCTTAATATTATATGTAACAAAGTATGAGGTTGACAATTTTCCATATGAAAGAGCATTAGATCTTTGGCGATCAGATCATGAAATAAGGGAAGAAAACAATATAACAAATATATCTAATGAACTTGAAAATGAGGACCAAAGCCAGAATATTGAAAATGTCGAAAATGAGGACTAGGGCCAAAATGTGACTTGAAAATTGGATTTCACCTAAGATTGTATATGATCTAATACACATTAAGGACTCTTGAGTCTTATTTTTGTCCAGATGTTCCATATACCCTTGCTGGTGATCACTATATGTGAATTTGAGGTCGTGTTTTAGGTAAAAATAGATTCTACATTGTACTTTTTTGTTGTAACATTGATGATTTGAGCTACATTACCTTCATGCAACTTATTTTAATATTGATGTTTTGATATTAACCTTTTACATTGTCTCTTTCTTGTATGTGACAGGAAGTGACGGTGGAATTTGAGAAAGCTAGGCCTAGGAGCTATCTCTTCACATAGATAGTGTCCTAACATTAAAGCATAAATAACTAATTTGAAAACACTTTTGCTAAGAAAGAATGAGCTCATTCAAGTACATCAAACCATGTTGGTGTTTAACAAGAATATCTTGACAAATTTTTATGGTTTGTTTATTGCTTTTGTTTGAAGCATTTTGTCGCTTTTTGAAGTTTGTGTGTATTTTGGTTAAATATTGTGTTAGTCCCTTGAATGCTTATAGTTCTCATTTGATGCTTGATTTAGCCATTTGTTGTAGCTTGAATCAAGATTGGTTTTAATCAGTTTCCATTGATTCAGGGTTTGAGAAAATATATTTTTATTACATTTTAGTTGCATGAATTAATTGTCTTCACTTTTTCGAATCTCGATTATTTTATGTTGATTGCATATTTTCTTTGTAAATACTTATCATTATTCAAAAAAATAAATGAGCTCTACATAGCTAAGCGAAGAGAAAAATGGTCTATGCACTAGGTTCCTATGAATTGATTGTAGGATACCTATTGGCACGAGACCAACATTCATCTAATGCAATAATCAATTGGCATAATTACAATGCATAATTGTATTAGCCTCCAGTGACAACTATTCTTCCATAAGACTGTCATTATCAACCAAATATCTTGTGAGGTTGTTTGTACTTCATTGATGGTACTGATTCTCTATTGTTTAATTCATGTATATTGTTGAGGCTGTTGCTTAGCTTTTTTTTGAGCTAGGTCGTAGTCTTGATCGGGATGCTAAACCTTACTAAACCTTCCTAGGCTAATATGTGACTGTATTGACGATTCTATGTTGGGTCGCGACATTTGTGACCTTGCTTGACCTTGTGGGCTGTTGTAGATAGGGCTGTGACTTTTGGGGCTTCTATATATGTCTTGTGAACCTTGTGGGCTTCTAGATCTGAACCATGAACACTTGTTAAATTGTTAAACTCATCTGTGACTGTTTAAAGGATGTTTGGATTAAGTTGTGATCATTGTGAGGCCTCTAAGTTTGAACCGTAAATTTCCTAAGGTCTGTTCATCCTATTAGAAAGGGATGCAATTTTTTTAGGCCTGTTTGGAGTAGGCTATGACTGCTAGTTGTTTTGTCATGTTGATATAGGTCTGTAATAATGAATTAGTAGCTTCATAATAGTGATAGATCAGATCTGAAGCAGTCCCAAACTAATGTGTGTTCAAGTGGTGGTAGGGGGGTTTATTTTTTATGGGATTGATACTCCCTGACCATTTGCTGGATGGACAGGCTGAATTTGTCTCTCATCTGTTGTTCTCAAAGTCCCTAACCTCTCTATTCCTCATTTTTGGTCTATCAGTTCAATCATTATGGAGTCCTAAAGAATGTCAAATAGAATCCGAACCCCAATTCATCGGTAGTCTAGTATCTTGTGCTTTTTCTTAGACTCTGTATTTCAATGACTGTCAAGGTCATACCTACTTCAATTTATAAGGTATTCATCTATTCTGATGGATCTAGATAGAAACAGGAGATAACCTACTTGTGATGTTGAGTTGGGACTTTTATAATTATATCTACATTGTGGCTCTACCATTGCATTGGGAAACTTATTAAAAAATTCATTATTTTTACTGATTGAAGAGGAGGGGTATTAATGTTTGAGTTGGGACTTTTTTAATTGTACCTACATTGTGGCTCTACCATTGTGTTGGGAAAGTTATTGATGAATTTATTGTTTTTACTAGTTGAAGAGGAGGGGTATTAATGTTGAATGAAATCCCAACATAGGGATATGCCACTAAAATGAGATAGTTTGCAACATCACATAGATAACAGTTGCAAGTCAATATTGAGAATATATTTCATTACTGTAAAAAAAAGATCGATCCCTTGGAGAGCAATTTACTCATCACTTGGAAAAATAAATATGCTTACATTCTTCTCAACAAATCTTAGTCATTGTCTTCTGTATGTCGATGAGCAAGTTCTGCATGACCCACAGGAGATCAGTGTCTGTGGTGATAAAGGTGCCCTCCTTGGCCTCAGGTCCTTCCTTCTTGCACTAAGGATAAGCTACTTTGAAGGAAAATTATGGCTATTAGATTCCCTCCTTTTCCAGAGGGGAGTCAGCTGCAAAGTCTCCATCCAATGTTCCATATTTGAAGGGTATTAATCCAGGTTCTTCAATTAAAGGTGCTTCTCTTCTTTAAGTGATATAATTTAAAGATGTGGTTAGATCTATCAATGACTCAATGGTTCTCAACCCCAAATATTTTCTCATGCTGGAAGATTCATAATGGAGATATCAGGCTCTATCCAAGTTCAGAAAGTATCATCAAAATATGTTGTAATAACATTAAAGCCTTCAAAGATGAGGCTATGACTGCTGGTTGTTTTGACATGTTGATATAGGTCTATAATAATGAATTAGTAGCTTCATAATAGTGATAGATCAAATCTGAAGCAGTCCCAAACTGATGTGTGTTCAAGTGGTGGTAGGGGGGTTGATTTTTTATGGGATTGAGACTCCCTGACCATTTGTTGGATGGACAGGTTGAATTTGTCTCTCATCTGTTGTTCTCAGGGGGGTTGATTTTAGATCTGCATCTTTTATCAAACATAGACACACTTCTTCCTTTTCAAATATCTGCTTATATATATTCTACACAATCTTCAAAACTCTATGAAAACTGAAGGAAGAAACCCTGTTGTTCAAAGCTTTTAGCCTTTTATCCCACCAACTATTCAAACCCCTCTAGACTTTCAAGCTCCTCCTTGTGTTCTGAATCCACCTAGATAAATGGTTGCTAGGTTTTCTCCATTCATCATAGGAGACCTATTGGCATCAGACCAACATTCCTCTAATATAATTGGCATAATTTTCATATGTTAGGTACTAATTCCCAAAATACTTTGAAATAAGTGGAACCAATCCACAAATTGATTGATTGATCTTCTTTGTTCCCTCAATGTGAGGATTCTTTTGCAATTATATGTCTAGTTAGTATCTCTTGGAACTGAATTGTATGCCTATGTGCAACTCGAGATATCTTTAGCAACCATGATCCTACAAATTTCAATAACATCCTTAAATAATTGTTTTTGTTGCTCTGCATAGAGACTAGGTGCTCCAAGACCTATCTTCTTAATCTCAACTGGTTCATGATCATTAATATATGCTTAGGTCATGAACCTCCTTTGTTGATTGCATTTGTTTTATCATGGATGGATGGCTTAGTATGATGCCTTGGAGTCCAGATTGGTAGATCTTTGGTTCATGTGATGGTGACATGGATAATTTGTGATCTCATTTGATATGGATGGATCTCTCTGAGCCCTCAGCAGCTCTATGGATGATTGAAAGCAAACCTGAGCATGTTGTCATGTTTAATCCTCATACATGAATCAAAATGATTTCTGGGCACATTCCTTGATGACCTGGGCATATGTTGAGCCTCCTCACAACCTAATTAGTTGATTTGGGATATTTTGGGCAGTTCTGGTATTTGTTAGCCTCAAACAACAACAAATCAAATCTATCCCAGCCTTCAAATAACCATAAATCAAGCAAATCCAAGTATTGGTGTGTTTTGGGTACATTTTTGACAAGTTTATGTATCATAGCAATGGTAAAGTGGCTAAAACTTAGACCTGTGCACTTCTGAAAATGAGTAGCAGCAGTAAACAATGGATATTTGGGAAATAAATCCATGTTGGTGGGCACATACTAGGCTCTAAAAGCAGATGAGTTAAATTCAAATTACTTGCATCATATTATCCCATCTTGGTTAGACCCATTTGAATTAGTGTGTTGTGATCCTGAGGTAGAAGATATAAAAAAGGTGGGATTTCTGAGATTTGTCCAATTGCTGGTTTTTATCCATGACAAAGTACTTAATAGGGTGAACTTGTACATGTCCCCAAAGCTAGGACCATTTCTGTGTGGGAACAATCCTATTCGCCCATTTAAATGGGGTTTTGATTTGGTTGCTTTTGATTAATGTACATGGCACCAAAGAAAAAAGACTTAGATGATTTAAATTCAAATTACATGCATCATATTATCCCATATTGCTCAAACCCATTTGAATTAGTGTGCTGTGATCCTGAGGTAGAAGATATAAAAAAGGTGGCATTTCTGATATTTTTCCAGTTGCTGGTTTCTATCCATGACAAAGTACTTAATAGGCTAAACTTGTACATGCCTCCAAAGCTAGGACCATTTCTATGTGGGAACAATCCTATTCCCCCATTTAAATGGGGTTTTGATTTGGTTGCTTTTGATGAATGTACTTGATTCTTGTCTTTATTTGATGCTCAAGTATCTAAGGTTTTAATATACAAGTTTGATGAATCATTCCGGAGTATAGACTGGACAGGTTTGATGAAGCATTTTCAAATAGACCCAAAGCTACACAGAATACATAATCAGTGGATGTTGTGACAGAAAATACTTCAAAGTTCAAACTATGCCCATATTTAGAATTTAGTTTGTTTATTTTCACTAAACTTTCCCAAATATGTTGCAGCATGGGACCAAGATGCTTAGACTTGCTAGATATACTTAGAATTGGACCAGATTTGGACTTAACTCTGCTTGGGATCAGGGACAACCCTAAATTCACTCAAGATCTTCCCAGAATGTGGAGAAATTAAGATCTTTATTGTTGTTCTTTACTTACAGATTGACCATACTTCTTGTTGCTGGTTGATGCTAAATCATGGCTGCCACTACAAGGAAGATGCCCACATTATACCTAGGACCGATCTTGTTGCTGTTTGGAGGGTTGAGACATGGTTAAAACATACCCAGAACTGTCTAGAATGTGCAGAAATGCTAGGAAACAACCCAACATGGAGTGCTGCTACAAGAATCAAGTTGCTTGCTTCCCATAATTCAGAATAAATAGGTTTTACTTATGTTTCCTTCCACAAACGTGTTCCCAATGTGCCCAGATTTACCCAAAGAAGCTTCTTAGTGCTGTACAAGGGCCATAACAACGCTAATTGCTGCTAATTGAAGACTGGAGTATGCCCATAATTTGAGACGAATAGGCCATGACTCACAAAACTGCCTAGATCTAATGAATGTTTCCATTGCTGAACTATTCTGGTTCAAACAAGGCCCTAGTTCAAGGTCAAACAATCAACATATTCCATGAAGCATTATCACTAGGGCATCATCATCTAGGATCTAGCACTTAGGACCAAATCATTCAATCTCCATCACATACACTTCCCGGATGAGATTGTGATGAAGGTGGTCACCCATGCAAAATGGGGCGTAACACCTCTTATTAAACTTGTCATAATTGAAAGATAGTCCAAGCTACAAAAATCCTTGTGTGATACAGATTGAGCTTGGGGATCATGAAAAAAATGCTTGTCATGATTCCATAAAATATATTGTCCCAAAAAATGCATCATGGAGGGGTGTCCCAGAAGCTGCAGTTACAAAGATCACTTCCATGAATAAACAAGTGATGAACATCTCTGTGGTAATGTGCATTCTTGTCATAAGAAATGTGAAGTGGATGGCATTCATGAAGATATTGTCCCAAAAAATGCATCATGAAGGGGTGTCCCAGGAGTTGTAGTTACAAGGATCACTCCCATCAATCGCAAAGTGATGAACATCTCTGTGGTAATGAGCATTCTTGTCATAAGAAATGTGAAGCAGATGGCATTTGTGAAATTTTCACTGAACTTTTACGACATACAAGCTCATTTCATAGCACGTTTCTGAACAAAATGGTCTGCAAAAGGATTATTGCATTGCCATTCCACTTTTTAAAAGATGTTGTGCATTATTGTAAGGTTAGATGTCAAGCTTGTGGATATTTTTGTTAACGACCCATCAATAATTCTAGTTTACATAATACAACTCATGGGAACATGAAGAGTGTCAATTTTGCATCATATCAGGAATTTTGACATCCATTGCCCAAAATATACTCGAGGGGAATCTTGTTGATTTTTCCTGTGCAACATTGAGAGCCATTCTCTTGTTGAATGGAGACATTTGGTCAAGGACCAGGATGTGGAACCGGTCTTGCATTGGGGGGACTCAGCCTTGTGTTGAGTAGTCATTCTGTTGAATGGATACATCTGGTCACAGACTAGGATGTGGAACCAGTCTTGCATTGGGGGAACTTAGCCTTGTGCTGAGTAGCCATTCTTCTGAATGGGACATCTGGTCAAGGACCAGGATGTGGAACCAGTCCAACACTGGGGGAACTCAGCCTTGAGCTGAGTAGCCATTCTCTTGAATGGAGACATCTGGTCATGGGCCAAGATGTGGAACCAATCCAGCACTGGGTGAACTCAGTTGAACTGAGTGGCCATTCTTTGAATGGAGGTACCTGATGAACCAGTCTAGGACTAGGGGACTCGGCTAATGGCTGAGGGCCATTCTTCAGGAGAATGGAGGGGCTTGGTCAATTACCAAGTATTTGACCTTGAAGTCAAATGATGTAGCCTAGAGCTAAGGCACCTAGTCAGTTACTAGGACATCACTGTAATCCCTAGACCATGTCTGGGCATGTGAGGCACTCCTTCCCTCGATCTGTGGACTTTGTAATCTTCTCCAAGGATTAGCTACCCCTGGTTAAGACACCTAGTACCCGATTTTGGTGGCACAAGGAGTTTGAGATAAAAGCATTAGTAATTCTCTCCATTTATGATGATGTACTTTGAGTGGGTTTGAAGGACACCCTATGACCACTTGTTTTGACCATAGGGCACTTGGAAAAGGTTAAAAGGTAAAAGTCAAAAATACATAAGGACCTTTGGACCACCAAGGAGTCAAAGTGAAAGTACAAAAAGACCTCCAGAACCACCAAAGGTGAAAGACAAAAAGACAAAAGAATAAAATATAATTATTGTATTTTTGAGTTTTGGCCCACTTCCAGGTAATTCAAAGGCTATAAAAGAAGATCAACTCAATTCATTTGACACACTTTCTTATCATCATTCAGCTACTCTTGGATATTCACTCCGGAGGAGAAAGAAGGTTCTGGTCTTTTTGGGTTATATGCCCTAGCATGGAGGCTTTCTAGCCTTCATCGGCAACTAAATACAGCCAAACCCTAAGCAACTAGGGCATCACTGTAGATACCCAAATTTGATAGGGTACCTTCTTCACTTCTTCACGTGCTAGGGCACTCCCATAAACCCTCACGGTAGCAACAACAAGGTCACAGGTAGCTCTTATACATCCTCGAGCAGTTTCCATCCAAGCTCGGTCATGCCCTAAACCTATAGATAGGTCTTGGGAAGAACTTCAGGCATCCCTATAGCTACCTTTGGGCACATTTGGGCAGCCACCCAGAATCCCAGGCAGGCTCAAGCGGAAGCCTGAGATCACGGACAACCATGGACCAAGCTCCGGGCAGCAAACAGTTGTTCCGGGAAGCAGAAAAGAGTCTGGGCAGCTCTATTCTGCTCACGAGCAGTCAACAAGAAAACTCGGGCAACCCTAACTTTTCACAAGTAGCCTATAAAATGTCTTGGGCAGTTGTACAAAGGTTTGGGTCGAGTATATCCATCTTTGGGCGGTTGTGTTTTAGGTAAAAATAGATTCTACATTGTACTTTTTTGTTGGAGCATTGATGATTTGAGCTACATTACCTTCATGCAGCTTATTTTAAGATTGATGGTTTGATATTTATCTCTTACATTGTCTCTTTCTTGCATGTGATAGGAAATGACGTTGGAATTTGAGAAAGCTAGGCCTAGGAACTATCTCTTCACATAGATAGTTTCCTAACATTAAATGATAAATAACTAATTTGACAACACTTTCGCTAAGCAAGAATGGGCTCATTTAAGTACATGAAACCATGTTGGTGTTTAGCACGAATATCTTAACAATTTTTTACGGTTTGTTTATTGCTTTTGTTTGAAGCATTTTGTCGATTTTTGAAGTTCGTGTGTATTTTGGTTAAATATTGTGTTAAGTCCTTTGAATGATTCTAGTTCTCATTCGATGCTTGATTTAATCCTTTTTTGTAGCTTGAATCAAGGTTGGTTTTAGGGTTTGAGAAAAGATTATTTTATTAACTTTTAGTTGCATGAATTAATTGTCCTCAGTTTTTCGATTCTTTTACGCTGATTGTAAATTTTCTTTGCAAATACTTGTTGTTATTCAAAAAAATAAACGAGCTCTACATAGCTAAGCGAAGAAAAAAATGGTCTATGCACTAGGTTCCTATGCATTAATCATAGGATACCAATTGTCACAAGACCAACATTCATCTAATGTAATAATCAATTGGCATAATTACAATGCATACTCGTATTAGCCTCCATGACCATAATTGGCTAGTGGAGGCCAAGATCGAGCATAATGTATGATTCTACCAATTTATCAGTTTTTCAAGATTCAGGTCCCCACATGTCCACGGGACCATTAAGGGACAATATAACAAGTGGAGTCCCCACTTGCCCTGAATCTAGCCAGTGCAGTTGTGTTTCACTGACACCTTCCAGTTGTTACTTATGAGTCTACATGTTCTATTGATCATGATGTGATTCATGTTATTTGACTAATGTTGTTGTTCCTCTATTTTGACAATATTCTATAAATCAATGAATGATTCGCCAGTTTTTACAATTTTTTATAATGAAGTTAAATATTCGCCAAGATTTTACAATATCTTATAACTTAGTGAAAGATTCACCAAGATTTTACAACATTATATAATAAAATGAAAGATTCGCCAAGATTTTACAACATTATATAATAAAATGAAATATTCGCCAGGATTTTACAACATTGTATAATAAAAGGAAAGATTCGCCAAAATTTTTATATATACATATTATATTATTGATAAAATCGCCTTCAAATTTTCCTATATATCGAAGAGATTCGCCCATTTTTTACACATATAAATCAAGGGGGGGTTCTTAAAATCATCCCTGGCCTGTATGGTTGTGTTTTATTTGAGGATTGTTTGTATAGTGCATCCCTATTTGGTTTGAAGGCCTAGGAGTGGAGTAGGGCTAGAATTGGCTGATAATCCTAGTAAAAAGAGGAACCACACAAAAATATCAAAGGAGTTGGTGAATCCGGACAGCACACCCAAGTGCACACTAGAGGGAAGGTATGGCCTGAAGGACTGTATAAGCAAAGAAAGGAATACTTCCTTGCGTAGGGTGGGGTGGAGTCATGGAGACCAAGACATATCTAGTGTAGGTATCCTTAGCTCCAGGGTTGACCTCACTAGCCCGGCACTTCTACCTATCCATTTCCTTAGTAGCCTGATAAGTCCAATTGTTAGTTGGTTTGACTGTGTTCGGATGTGTGTTGGATTTTTGTAAGCATGTTGTTCCTTAGTCCCTTGTGGAAATCATGCCCAACATGGGGGTGGCAGTGTGTTGAGAGATTAATGAACACACTGGCCTATGGTTGGGTGGAACGTTGCAGTGGCATAGCTAGTTGCGAGACAATTTAACCATCAAGATAAGTATTTTTTTTACTCTGTTTATGCAATGTATTTTCTTATAGATGAATACACTGGTTATGTGGAATGCTTATGAATATGATGATTTTCTATGTTCATGTTGAATGCTTATGGATGACTAAGTAGAGGTTTACTTGTGTATATTTCCTTGCATTTTTATTTCTGCATTTTACTGTATGTTCAATGCATGTTGCTTAAATCCTTGGAGGATAGAAAATATTGGTTAAAGAGGTCATAATGCATCTGACTAAGTATTTCCGCCCCTTGGAATCCTCCTGCGGAAGGCAGAAGGAGGGAACCGAAAAAGGGAAAGTTGGACAAGGTAGATTATGGTGTTTCCACACCCCGGGATCCACAACGAAAAGCAAAATGCGGGAGGCGGGAGAAAGAATTTTAAATCCAAGTATAATGTGGGATTTCTGACTTCCAGGATCCACCTATAGAAGGTGGAACGATGGTTGAAAGAATCTGTCAAGGGTTATGTTTCTGATTTCCAAGCTCCGAAGTGCGGAAGGCGGAAGGAGGAAAGGTCATTGAATGTTGCGTCGCACATTTGAGTTTCCAATTTCTGAGTTCTGAAGTGCGGAAGGAGAAAAGAGGAAGTGTGGAAGGCAGAAGGCAGAAAAGTCATTGAATGTTTCGTCGCACATTTATGTTTCTGATTTCTGAGTTTCGAAGTGCAGAAGTGCAGAAGGCGAAAGGAGGAAAGGTCGTTGAATGTTCCATCGCACATTTAAGTTTTTGATTTCTGAGTTTCTAAGTATGGAAGGTGGAAAGCGGAAATGCGGAAATCAGAAAGGTCATTTAATTTTTCTTCACACATTGAGTTTCTGATTTCCAAGTTCCTGTTAAAATTATTTATAATTGCTTAGATGATATCTTAAAACAATTTTCCACCAGAATATCACTGAAAGAACGACATGCGCCAAAACATAAGAACACCTTAACACGAAGATTTCCCTCAGGAAAACCACAAGGGAGAAAACCCCACAAAACTTCCTTAGTATAGAACTCAACCAGTGCAGTGTAAAATCCAGACAACAACTGCTTCATCCTTCTTGGTGTGCTACTACTTCTCTCTCTTGCTAAAACCATCTTAATTGAGTGAGTACAAATGAAGGGGAGTGCCTCCCTATTTATATTCTTCTGTTGACTTGACCTCTAACTTGGTGGGGCCGACTTCACTAGTTTTCAAGGCCGACTTGTCCAACTAGACATTACAAATAGCATTTATTATATTGACAATTGGGTACTAATGAATCTACTCACATTCGGAGGTTTACATTACATACTTCAATTAATCTAACAAGACCAAACTCATCTCCAATAGGAAGAATACAATACAACTAGAATATCTTTCGAAGTTACATTATTTTAACACTCCCTCTTAACTAGGAAGGAATTCAACTATCGTAGCAACTACTACTATTACAACTGTACAACTAACTGGTGAGACTCTATATGTCATAGGAATTTTTGGTACAACATCATACATCTTCATCATCGATCTTAGCTGGATCTTCTTGTGTAATCATCTTTCTTCAATCTTCTTCTTGTCATCTTCTGGAACATCTCTTGCAGTCATCCTTTGAATCATCCACTGGTCAACATCAGTGTGTGAACACTGAACCATCATTTGTTTCATCATCATCTGTATTGCCAGTGTGTGAAAACTGAACCATCATCATCTGCATCTTCAATATGTAAATACTGAGAACATCATCATCTGCATCATAACTATGACCAACTGTATCTCTAGTATGTGAATACTAAATCACCATCATCTATAACTTCAGTATATGAATACTAAAACATCATCATCTGTCTCTTCAGTATGGAAATATTGAAGCATCATATCTGCATCAATAATGTGTAAGTACTAAAACAATCAACAACATCATTATCATATTAGTGCTAAGGAACAAATCATCCGTAATGCTAGATCATCATCGACATTACCAACATAGAGATATTGGAACATCACAAACATCATCATCAATATAGAAGTAATAAAACTATCACAATAAAAATCTCAACATCAATCAATCATCAATCAAGCATCTCAGCAATCAGTTGTAACTATCTCAAAAACAATCAACTGTAACTATCTCAACAATCATCTCAGCAATCAACTATAACTATCTCAACAATCAACAGTGTGACTACACTATATAGATCTCATCAAGTATCTCATCAATCATCAGTATAATCAATACTGACATTATCTGAAGCATACATCTCAATCAATCATCAGTATGACAATACTGAAACATACATCTCAATCAGTACAATAGTACTCAACAATTAGCATACCAATCATCTCAGTGGTCATCAGTTTAACAATATTGAGCTAACATCTCAACAGTCATCAGTATAATAATATTGAACTAACATCTCAACAGTCATCAGTATAACCATATTGAACTAACATCTCATCAGTCATCGGTATAACAATACAAAACTATCATCTCAACAGTCATCAGTATAACAATACCGAACTATCATCTCAACAGTCATCAATATAACCAGACAGAGCTAACATCTCATCAATCAATAGTATAGCAATACTGTAATAACCATCCTTCCCTCTAACTATCTTGAAGCAGCATCACGATGAGTTCTCTGGTAGATCCACCCAGGAATTTTGTCTAACTTACTAACCATTTCGATCCAACAAGCCTAGTTAGACAGATGGATCTTCCTGGGGACCAACAAGCCTTGTCCTGGATTACAAACCCACTTGGGTTAAACTGATATATCTAGACATACTAATCCCCCTAGGATCAACTGGTCTCATCTGACTAACCCTTTCAGTCCAAACTATCCTACTCAGACTTACCCTACTCTAGACTAAGCTACTCACCACTGCATCCTTCTTCCATCTACTGTCACTCCCTCTTTCGAGAGATGTCCTTCTAGACTACACCAAGCTTGTCTCGAAAGTATTCAAACTTTACACTAGCCATAGGCTTAGTCAACACATATGCCACTTGTTCCTCTATAGGAACATACTTGAGCTTGATAGCTCCTTTCTAAACCATGTCTCAAATTAAGTGATATCTTACTTCAATATGTTTTGACTTATCATGAAACACTAGATTTTCTACCATATTGATACAACTCTGATTATCACAAAAGATATCAGTAACATCTATCTCTTCATCAAATAAACCTGCCAACATCTTTCGAAGCCATACTGCTTCACTATAAGTTGAACAAGAAGCAATGTATTCTACTTTTGTTGTGCTAAGTGAAATACTGATCTGCGTTCTACTGAACCAAGAGATCATTCCTGATTCCAAACTAAAACAGTCACCCGAAGTACTCTTTTTGTCTTTAACACTTCCTTTCCAATATGAGTCTGTGAACCCATGTAAATTGATCTCACTGTCTGAGGTATATTTGAGCCCATAATCTAAAGTTCCTTTGAGATACCCCATCACATGTTTTTCTCCTATCAATTGAATATGCTTGGGATTCACCATGTATTGACTTAGTGTGTTTACAGCAAAACAAATATTAGGTCTTGTATTGGTTAAGTACATCAGTGAACCAATAATCTGTCTGTATAAAGTGGCATCTATAACTTGTGATGTATCATCATTTAGTAACTTCAAGTTCGTTGTCATTGGAGTGGTCGTAGCCTTACAATATAGCATTCCAAACCTCTTCAGAATTTCCACTGTATATTTCCCTTGGTGTAGGAAAATCTCATCTGGGGATTGCCAAACTTCAAGACCTAGAAAGTAGTGCAAGGTCTTTCATCTCAAATTCTGCAACCAGCTTCTTTTTGCATTCAATGATGAGTTTATCTTCTCCTATTAGGAATAATTCATCCACATATAAAAGTAGTATCATAATCCCATCATTCTCAACCTTATAGTAAAGGTTAGAATCTTCCTTACTCTTGGTAAAACCTAAACTCATCGGGAATCCATCTATTCTTTCGTACCATGCTCTGGGTGCTTGTTTTATCCCATACAATGCTTTCTTGAGTCTACATACATAAGCTTCTCAATCATTAGTCTCGAAACCTTGCAGTTGTTCGATATACACTTCTTCTTCTATCAAGCCATTTAGAAAAGTTGTCTTCACATCCATTTAATGTAACTTCCATTTATGCTTGGCTTCCAAGGCAAGGATAGTTCTAATTGAAGTGTACCTAGCTACTGGATCAAAGGTCTCTTCATAGTCAATTCCTTCCTTTTGGGAGAACCCTCTTGCTACAAATCTTACCTTGTACTTTTCTATACTACCATCTACGGAATGCTTTGTTTTGAAGATCCATTTTAAGGATACCATTGATTTGTCTTTTGGTCTTGGGACTATTTCCCACACATCATTCTTTATTATGGATTGGTATTCCTCGACCATTGCATCAACCCATTCCTTCTGTTTTGTTGCATTTCAAAACAAGTTGGTTCTTTATCAACTAGATCACTCATCAAGGCCATATAAATGGGATATGAATTTGGCTTCTGTATTTCTCTAGTGGTTCCTTTTGGGATGCCAAGTCTTTTTTCTTCTTCAATTACATCACGAGCCTAGGCAGTCTTTCTCTTTCGAGAAATCATTTCATTGGGCACTTCTCCAGGAAACTTGGGTTCAGTCATGTCATGATCCTCAGGTATCTGACTTTCTTCTTCATTCCCAACTGTTTTAAGATTCTCTGTAACTTTGATAGTTTCATGTTCCTCTTCATCTTCTCTATCTTTCTTCTACTTTCTAAAATCTGAGTCTTCGTCAAATGTTACATATTTGCTAAGCTTAATCTGATGGTATCTTGGGATATAGATCCGATAGGTTTTTGACTGTTCACTATATCCCACAAACAATCCCTTCTTTCCTGAGGGTTCTAGATTTGTTCTTTTCTCCTTGGGAATATGAATATACACAGGGAAACCAAATATATTTAGGTGACTTAGCTAAGGATTTTCTCTAAAGAACATTTCTTCTGGAGTTTTGTTCCCAAGGGCACTGTGGGAAATTCTATTATGTACATATATTGTTGTTTTGGCTGCTTCTTTCCATAGGTACATTGGTAGATCTTGATCATGTATCATGGATTTTATTGCTTCCATGATAGATCTATTCTTTCTCTTTGCCACACCATTTTTTTTAGGATTGTAGGGAATGGTGAGCTCCCTCTTACTCCCATCTTTCTTGCAGAAATCATTGAATTCATTTGATGTGACCTCTCCTCCATTATCTGATCTTAAAATCTTTATTTTCCTCTCAGAGAGGTTTTCTATTAGGGACTTAAACTCTTTAAATCTTTCAAACACTTCATCCTTATTTTTCAAAAAATATATCCAAGTCTTGTGGGAGTAGTCATCAATAAAGGAAGCATAGTAAACATACCCGCTTAATGAAGTTGTTTGCATTGGCCCGCATATATCCGAATGGATAATATATAAGATCCCCTTTGCTTTGTTGTCACTCTTCGGATAGGGATTCTTAGTATTCTTTCCTTGTGCACATCCTTTGCATACACCTTCATGTTCTATCTGAATTTTTGGTAGACCAGTCACAACCTTGCTTACTATTGGAAGAGCTCTGTAATGAACATGAGCAAGCCTTATGTGCCAAAGCTCACATGGATTTATTGTACTTGTTTCTAAAGTTGAATCTGAATGTCCCCTCAGTTTGTAGAGTCCTCCTTCTTCAATTCCAATTTCTACTACATCATTTATGGTCTTTCATTTTGACCACATGAGAACTTTTCCATCTATGAAGGAAACCCTGAATCCTCTCTTGTCCAAGGCTGAAATAGACAAGAGGTTCTTCTTTAGTCTAGGGACATATAGGACATCCTTCATCTTCATGGATTTTCCACAATCCAACTTATAGGATGCTTCTCCCATTCCTTTATTGGGATACTGAGAGTCATCTCCAAGCATTACTTTGTGTGGTGAATCTTTTTGTACAAGGCATGATAGTGAGTCCTTGTAACCTGTCATGTGCTTGGATGCACCACTGTCTACTAGCCAGGTGTGATTTCCTGGTGAGATTGATCTTGTTAGGGAAGAAATCAATACATATTCTTCACTGGATTCTTCATCTTTATTTGCTTCCTCTTCTACTTCTTGATCACTATCTTCAGCATCATTAGCTTGGAACCTTCTCATCTTTTTAACTCTTTCTGCTTTCATGGGACAGTTGATGGCAATGTGTCCCATCTTATGACAAGTGAAGTAGTCATAATTTGAGAAGTCTTTATTGGGTCTTTTGAACCCTTAAGTGTTGTGAGGATTATCATAACTCTTTCTTTTGTGTTTTCCTTTGGCATGGGTTTTCAAGGCTTGATCTTCATTTTCGTTTAGCTTCACTTCTCTAGCTAAGATTATTTATTCTTCTTGAACACAGTCTTCCCATAGCTTTCTGAATTTGGTTAGCTTTCTTCTTGAGTATATTCCTCGGATAAAAGCTTCCCAATCTCTTGGAAGACCATTTAGGGTGGTCATCACAATTTATGCTTCTTCTACTGTATCACCAATGGCTTCTAGCTGGTCTCTAATTTGAGCCACTCTTGAAAAGTAAGATTGCATAGTCTCTGACTTTTGAGTCTTCACACTTTTGAGGTGATTCCTCAGAGTCATATTCCTGTTGATATTTCTCCCTTCAAATAAACTAGAGAGGGAATCAAACATTTCTTTTGGAGTTTCTCATGACCATATTTGAGGAATCAAGTTATCCTTGATGGAGTCAGCTATGATGATATCCTTCTTATGCTTGGACTTAGCTTCCTCCTCTTCTAGTTCTTTCACTTCCTCCTTCACAAATTTTTCTAGATCATTCTATTGTAGGATGAGCATGATCCTATACTTCCATTCTCTGAAGTTTTCAACTCCTTCAATCTTTTCATCTAGCTTGGTGTTCTTAGTCATCTTCAACATAATGAGAACTTCAAATGGAACAGGGAGGAAGAGTACTTACTTGAAGAAAATAGTTTATGGCTAACCTCCTTCTAGAAGACCTAGGGTTTGATGTAGAAACCTTAATTTCTAAAATGGAAACCATAATACGGTTGATAGGTGAAAAATATGCGCCCTCTTGATGCGAGGTAGACTGTATCTTCCTTTTTCTGAGATTGATGATGAAACCCTGGAAAAACTAAAACCCTAGTTTATCCCAGCAGTAGTAACAAGTCCAAAATTGAAAATTCTTGAAATTCAATTCTGTCACCATAGAAAGATGCGCCCTTCGTAGGCAAGTTGGATGAGCCCTCTTTTTTGGTTGAACTATCGAGGGATTTGTTAATAACAACAAACCCTACTTGTGCAGTGTCTCCTTTCAGGGTGGCTCTAATACCATGTTAAAATTCTTTATAATTGCTTAGATGATATCTTAAAACAATTTTCCACTAGAAGATCACTGAAAGAACAACATGCACAAAAACATAAGAACACAAGAACACAGAGATTTTCCTTGGGAAAACCACAAGGGAGAAAACTCCGCAAAACTTTCTCAGTATAGAACTCAACCAGTGCAGTGTAAAATCCAGACAACAACTTCTTCCTCCTTCTTGGTGCGCTACTACTTCTCTCTCTTGCTAAAACCAGCTTGAGTGAGTGAGTACCAATGAAGGGGAGCGCCTCCCTATTTATGTTCTTTTGTTGACTTGACCTATAACTTGGTGGGGTCGACTTCACTAGCTGTCAGGGTCAACTTGTCCAAGTGGATATTACAAATAGCATTTATTATATTGACACTTGGGTACTAACGACCCGACTTACATTCAGAGGTTTACATTACATCCTTTAATGACTCTAACAAGACCAAACTCATCTCCAATGGGAGGAATACAATATAGCTAGAATATCTTCCGAAGTTACATTATTTTAACAGTTCCGAAGTGTGGAAAGCGAAAAGCGAAAGTGCAGAAGGCGGAAGGCAGAAAGACCGTTGAATGTTCCTTCGCACATTGAGTTCTGATTTTCGAGTTTCAAAGTGCGGAAGGTGGATATAGGAAGTGCGGAAGGTGGAAGGCTAACAATTCACTTCATCGACCCTTTGGGTTTCTAATTTCCGATTTCCGAAGGGCAGAAAGCAGAAGTGTGGAAGGTGGAAGACGAAGTGCGGAATGAATAGGTTCATTGTGGAGAAAGGCTTTCCGTTCACAGAATGGATCTGTTAAGGGCGGAACGATTGATACAGTAGTTCTTAAGCCTGAGAATGAAGATGGAAAAGTGAGTTGACGTCCATGCTCGATGTTTGAAAGGAGAACAAGTGTTCTTGAAGAAAAATTTTTAATAATCCACATTATGGTGTATGGGGACGTTAAACACTGTATATTGTACCTGGCGATGACCACTCATGACATATGTCTATTATGCCTATTCATGGCCATAGTATTGTTATGTATCTGGGACTGTTGTGTATACTTCATATCTGCAGTCATATGTAGATATCTATCATTGTATTATACTAATGAGTGGTCATTTTTTTCCACCTAGGTATTCATTACTCCACTCCTCAGATTATTATAATGTATTTCAGACATCGTGTACCCCTCTGACCTCATACATTAGGGGGCATCTATCATAGCATGATTTGCCACACCTGATACATCATGCTTTGATGTCATATCATTGTCCCTATGCAAACTCATTTTATCCCATTTTTTCACTATTACCTTTATGCTCCAGTGGAACCCCCTAAAATACATTTGTGTATAAATACGCGGGTCACAAGTCTACAACCCGCGTATACGCAACTTGCACCACTATCACTAGTGTACATCAGGAATTATGCTCAAAAAATAAAATAAAAATGGAGTTTCCCCATCAAGTAACAAATGACTTGATCCTTGGCCTTTCATATGTCAGGAAACACTTTGATTTGACCCTTCACTTCCGATTGAGGGCCTATATATTGAGCTACTATGAAGCATTAGAGGAGGAGAACTTTGGAAGTGGGCAATTTATCCAAACAAGCTTTGGTAGTGAAGGAAAGCATCATCTTGTTTTAGGAGCTCTATAACTCAATTATCATATCTGAAGCATATTTTCATATTTGGTAGTGGTTGGTTTGATCTTATATTATAGGATTAGCTTGGAGCTTTTTTGTTTTGTAATTAATGCTTAAGTTGTTGTATTGTTCTGTATTTTTTTATCATATTTTATCGTAAACATTGTCTTGGGTTTTTGTGGATGATCCTGTTATAATTTAGAGATAGATGTAGATTGGAGTTGTTTTGTTCTCTAAATGGAATTATGGAATGTGTTATTAGTGGAGAAAGCAATTTTAAGATTGTTGTAGGTTTGTTTTTGTTAATGGAACACAAGTTGTGTTAGGATATTTAGACACTTAAGAGTTAGTTAAGATCAACTTGTGTACTATATCCGTTAGGTAAAGTGTGTTTCTTTAGTATGCATTTGTAAATATTCTAATCCGACGGTCACGATATGCTCTAGACATAAAGTGATCCAACTGTTCAACTTCTCTTAGATCATACCTACCATTGATCCGTGGCTTAACACTCGATTGGTCCATGATCTCTATTTAAAGAGCATGGAGGGTTCTTGGCTAGTTGATCGATTATGAGAAGCTCATGTAACTTTATTTCTTTTGTATAATAAATTGCTCCAAGTAGCTATTTGGATGGAGACATGGACTATTTCCCTCTTGAGGGTTTTAACCACGTGACAAACACCGGTGTGTTGATCTGTGATCTATTTGTGTGAAGTGGTTGCTCAAGGTGTTCAGTATTTTGGGAGTACCATGTACCCGAACATGGTATCAGAGCGTTTATGAAGAGCAACTTTTGGTTTTGGTCAAGATCTGGAACCGGTGTTGCCGAAACTTTGAAAGGGTTTTTGGTTCTGGATTTTCTATGCATTTGTGTCATGTGCGAGGTATTCCATTACGTCCAGAGCCTCGTTTCCATTGGGAAATAGTTTTCGTTTCACCGAAAACCATTTCCGTTTTATTCAGAAACACCAATTTCGGCAAATCTGAAGGTATAATGTTACAGTGATGGATTTGTTTAAATTTTTTTTAAATCTCTCATATTTTTTCAGTTTTATCATTAGATCTTTATTGTTTTAGTTTCGGACTGTTGCCTTCCCTAGCTGCGTATGCTCTTTGTCGTGCACCTTGTGCGATCGCGGCGAATCAAAAACAGAAAGGGAAATTTTTTTCTTGTCTTCTCGGCTACGTATGCTCTTTGCCATGCACCTTGTGCGATCACGACAAATCAAAAATAGTGAGAAAACTTGAAAACGTAGACTTTTCGAGTAAGCTAACCAAGATCTAACCCCATTGTGTGGAAAAAGTTTTTTTGTTTTTGTTTTTCATTTTTTTTGTGATTTGCAGGGAAAAAAGGCAAGCACGGAGAATGAGAGAGAAGAGTAAAAAAAAAAAATCCCCCTTCCTCTTTCAATTTTTTTATGTACCTTTTAAACTTAGCTCACTTGGTCCAAAGTTGTTTTATTCCTTAATAGGTCTTCAATTCAAGTCTTATTAAGCTACCTTTTAATGCATGCAATTTCTATTTTCAAGTTACTTTATTGTAAAAGTGCATCTCACTTAAATAAAATAAAATAAAAAGTGAGTCACTTAAGTCTTTTAATTCATTTCCACACTATTTAAAGTAACATTATTATAAAAGTGAACATCACTTATTCTATAGTTGGTCAAGTTAATATCTGCCACGTCACTATTGAGAACATCTTCAACATTTTCTTTGATCAAACATAATTTCATCATCCAGAATTAGTTTTTAGTGTCGTTTTTTTTAAAACCGTATATTTTTTCGATCTCTTTGCATACAGACAATTAGTTAATGTTCCTTCAGTCATTATTTTACAGTATGGCCGCCCTTTGTGATATTATACTTACAAGTTCTAACTATTTCTCATGGAAATCTCGTATGGAAGATGTTCTGCGAAGTAGGGGACTTTTTAAGTTAACCTCAAGGAAAGAAACTGAACCCATTGATGATGATAAGAAAATTAAATGGGAAAACAAATGTGGTGAAGCTCGTGGATTGATTGGGATGTCAATCTCTACTGATTTGCAATTCCACATATATGGAATTGATGAACCTGATAAAGCTTGGGAAAAGTTGGAATCTGTGTTTGGTAAACACAATGAAATTTAGGGTCATCAACTTGAGAATGAGTTGATTTCTTTGAATCAAAATGATTTTTCATGCATTCAAGACTATTTATCTAAGTATAGAACTCTTAGACTCTTATGTGCAGAATGCAAGATTAAGAAAGAACGCAAACAATGTATTTATCATATTCTTTCCAAACTCGGACCTACATATTATGTTTTTGTATCTACATTCTACTCCATAAAAGAATCATTGACTGCAACTAGCTATCAAGAGCCTAGTCTTGAATCCTTTTGTGATTCCTTAATTAGAGAGCAAGATAAGCTCATTCATCTTGGACTAATTAACAATGCAGATACATCTGGGAAATTCTTATTGTCCCAACAGAAAGAAAAGTCCAAGCCTCCCAAGAAACAAAATTTTCGCAATAATAAGCCAAACAACAAGGGTCCCAAACCCTCTCAGTTAGCTCCTTCTTTAAAAAATGACAATGGATCCAAGCCAAAAGGAAAGAAGACTGAGCATCATTGCAATTTTTGTGGGAAAGATAATCATGATGAATCTAAGTGTTTTAAGAAGATGGCAGCCTTGGAAGTAGCAATGAAGAAGCACCACATCATCCTAGATTCGTCTTCAGAATCTACCTCTCATGGACATGCACTTTGTGCTTCTGGTTACTCTTATACTGCATCTTCTTCTTCTACTTCAATTGAATGGCTCATTGATTCTGGAGCATCTTATCATATGGCTAAAGATCAAGCCATCTTTTCTACTATGCATGAATGTAACACCAAACAAATATTTGTTGGTGATGATAGATCTCTAAGTGTTGTAGGATCTGGAACAATTCCAGTAGAAAACCATCATTTCAGTGATGTACTATGTGTTCAAAAAATTTCCTGCAATTTGTTATCAGTCTATCAAATTACTCATTCAGGTGAAGGTAAAACTATGACATTTACATCTCACCAAGTTGTAATCAAGGATTTTAAAAATCCTCAAAATGTCCTTGCTACTGGAACTGTTGATGATATTACCAGGTTGTACAAATTTAACAACTTTGGGTCATCACATTTTTCTTCAGTTTTTGTTGCTCATGGTGATAACTTGAGCAAACTTTGGCATATGCGATTTGGTCACTTAAATTATCACTCATTGCAACAACTATGTAAAGACAATATGGTGACTGGTCTTCTGATGGTATCTTGCAAGAATGGTGTTTGTTCTGGTTGTGTACTCGAAAAACATCATCGGGACAGTTTTGATAAACATGCTTCTTGGCACTCCTTGGTTCCCTTGGAGCTTGTGCATAGTGACTTGTGTGGCCCTCTTCCATCTGCATCCTTTTCTGGTTTCAAATATTTTTTAACTTTCATTGATGACTACTCCAGACGCACTTGGGTTTACTTCCTAAAACTTAAGACTGGAGTATTTAACATGTTCTTGGCCTATAAGGCCCTTGTTGAAAAATAATCTGGTCATCAAATTATTAAGTTAAGATCTGACAATGGAGGAGAATATGTTAACAACAAGTTCACTACTTTCTGCACTGAACAAGAAATCCAACAACAACACACTGTTCCATATACACCACAACAAAATGGTGTAGCCGAACGAAAGAACCACACTTTAAAAGAAATGGCTAATTGTATGATCCAATCTAAGGGACTAAGTCTTCAATATTGGGCTGAGGCCATAAATTGTGCAAATTACATAGTTAATCGCACACCCACTAAATTTATACAAGGTATAACACCGAAAGAAACATGGAGTAAAATTAAACTAGATGTAAGTCACTTTCGTGTGTTTGGTTGTGAAGCATGGGCTCACATCCAGATGAAAAACGAAAAGCATTGGAGCCTAAAAGTGAAAAGTGCATATTTGTTGGATATTCTGAAGATGTAAAAGGTTATAGACTTCTTCAACCCCATTCACATGATATAATCATTAGAAGAGATGTTAAATTTGATGAAAATCTCTTGGTCTACGAGCCTAACTTGGCGAGTGTGCCATCTTTGGCCTGCAAGCCTGATTCGACGATTGTGCCTTCTTCTTCTTCTTCTTCGAACTTCCTTGACAGGTTTCCAACTCCAGTTTCTGATGAGGACAATGAGGATGAAAATCCACCTCCACCTGCTCATGTTCCTCTAATTGCACCAGCACCAATGCTTCCTCAATGGGTCCGTTCAACATGTGAAGCAGTTGGTGATCTTGCTGGTGATCCTAGAGATCAACATCGAACACGTTCTCAGTTTCAACAAGCCTCTTCTATTTTGTCTCAAGTTTCCAAGAATCATGATCTAGAAACTTTTGCAGAAGCTTCAGGAAATACAGATTGGGATGCAGCTATGGATGAAGAATATCGTTCCTTAATCGCAAAGGATACTTGGGATCTTGTTCCTCTTCCAAAAGGAAGAAAACTTGTCAGATGTAAATGGGTCTATAAAACTAAGTATGCATCAAATGGAAGTGTTGAAAGACTTAAGGCAAGGTTAGTTTCCAAAGGTTTTTCCCAAGTTGAAGGGATTGACTACAATGAAACATTTGCTCCTATCGCAAAAATGAATTCCATCCGCCTTGTTCTTTCCCTTGCAGGCTTACATAACTGGGAAGTCCATCAAATGGATGTCAATTTTTTCTTTTTACATGGTGATTTATAGGAGGAAATTTACATGGAACAACCTCCTGGATATGTTCAGGATAACTCTAGCCTTGTCTGTCTCCTTAAGAAATCCTTATATGGCCTTAAGCAAGCTCCTAGAGCTTGGTATGCCAAAATGGATAGCTTTCTCCTTGACACTGGTTTTTCTAGATTCCATTCTGACCCCAATGTCTATACCAAGAAAGTAGGAAACCATCTCATCATACTTGTTCTTTATGTTGATGATTTTATCCTTACTGGTAGTGACCCTAAACTTATAACCCATGTGAAATCCAGTCTTAAGCAAAATTTTGAAATGTCAGACTTTAAACATTTGCATTATTTTCTTGGTCTCCAAGTCTTGTAAACCAAAGAATGAATCTTTCTTTCCCAGTCTAAGTATGCTTGTGACCTTCTTTGTCGCTTTCACATGGAAGATTGTAAACCAGCCCCTTCTCCCTTCCAGTCTGGAGTCAAACTTCCTGCCACTTGTACTTCCCCTGAAGTAGATGCCACCTTGTATCATCAGCTTGTTGGTAGTCTTTTATACTTGACTCATTCTCGTCCTGACCTTTCCTTTGCCATTGGTCATGTTGCTCGTTATATGCAAACTCCTCATGAAAGTCACTGGAAAGCAGCAAAAAGAATACTTCAATATATTCAAGGTACAATTCAGTTTGGGATTCATTACAGTACAGGGGGGGAACCTTTGTTGGTTAGTTTCACTGATTCAGATAGGGCCGGAAATCCTGATGATCGAAAGTCTACTGCAGGTTATGTTTTCAGTCTGGGATATGGACCTGTCACTTAGGCTTGTAAGAAACAACAAGTTCTTTCTCTTTCTTCAGCAAAAGCAGAATATCAAGCCGTAGTTAATGCCAGTCAGGAAGCTTTATGGCTTCGACAAATCCTTTCAGATTTTGGATTCGATCAGCGGCAACCTACTCCACTTTGGTGCGATAATCAAAGGGGGGATGTTAGGATATTTAGACACTTAGGAGTTAGTTAAGATCAACTTGTGTAATATATCCATTAGGTAAAGTGTGTTTCTTTAGTATGCATTAGTATACATTTGTAAATATTCTAATCCGACGGTCACGATATGCTCTAGACATAAAGTGATCTGATGGTTCAACTTCTCTTAGATCATACCTACCATTGATCCGTGGCTTAACACCCGATTGGTCCATGATCTCTATTTAAAGAGCATGGAGGGTCCTTGGCTAGTTGATCGATTATGAGAAGCTCATGTAACTTTCTTTCTTTTGCATAATAAATTGCTCCAATTAGCTATTTGGCTGGGGCTGTGGACTGTTTTCCTCTCGAGGGTTTTAACCACGTGACAAACATAGGTGTGTTGATCTATGATCTATTTGTGTGAAGTGGTTGCTCAAGGTGTTTGGTCTTTTGGGAGTACCCTGTACCCGAACAGGTTGGAGGGAAAGTCAATTTTCTGAAAGTTGACATTATGTAATCTTGTTATATTTCTTATACTTTGAATACAAGTATAGTTTTTTTTCTCATGAAAAAAAAAGTTAAGGAAGATTGATAATGTATTAAACTTTGCTTTCACTTTCATACTAGATTGTTAGATGCCAACACCTGTGGGAGTAAGAAAGTTGTTTGGTAATGTTAACCATTATCACTTATTTATAGTGATATATAATTATGAATTATATGAAGCTTTAAATAATGTTAATGAATTCTTATTATTCCATAGAATATTTAAGATTAGTTTTAAATAAAATATAAAAAATTATTCTTTTAAGTAATTATATAATTAAAAAATCATTATAATATATATTTTATAAAGGTAAACAAAATCGAAGTAAACATAAATTTATTTCACAATCAAATAATCATTATCTTAATAAGAGAGTCATTATCTTTGTGGACACAATCAACTATTATCTTAAGAGTAGGGCCATTACCTCTCTAGTCACATCACATTGACATGAAAATCGTGTTATATTGAGACATATTACGAAATAGACCTTTTAACTAATGCGGGATAACATAAAAGAGAAGAGAATATTTTAAATTCATAGAAACTATTCTAAGACTTCAGTATGATGTATTTAATTGTTTATTATCTTATTTATTACTCATTATCACTCATCAAGCACATCCACACAACATGTCCAATTCTAAGACTTCAATATGATGTATTTAATTGTTTATTATCTTATTTATTACTCATTATCACTCATCAAGCACATCCACAAAACATGTCCAATATAGGAGAATAGATATATTTAGCTAGCATGCATATTTATCCACAACCAAGCAACCATTATGTCAATGGAAGAAGAACTATCACTGTGGACACTTTCATTAACATAAAAATGATTAATGGTTTACCATTTAAGACAATTTATTGTCAAAATTGTAAATAATATTGACCACTAGATTGCAATAATACAACCTTTAGTTATAAACTCTGTATATAGATAAGTTATTTGAAGAAGCCTACCCAAAGACAGTTTTATTATGACAACAAATATATATAATAACAATAATAAACAATTTAATGGAAGAACCAAATAACAAAATGCAAGGCACATGAGCTTGCCATTTTAATAAATGACTTTGTCACAAGGGCTTTGAGGTTGATACAAATTCACCCCTCCATTGAAGTTTTCCACTCGATGACCCCATGGAGGATGAAGATGATCCATAATCTAAATAATTCAATGTAAGGAAGAGAGTCAAATCCTTTGACTTAGTTAGACAAGACAATGTGATTAACATTATTAGATATTCTAGCAATTTCCAATCACTTATCTCAATAAATGTAAATTAAAAAGATAATAAAAAAATAATCTCTCGTATAAATCTTTAAATAAAAATTAAAAATAAACTTTTTTTCAAATATTATAAAACAATAAAATTAATACTATATAAATTAAAATATAATTAATATTTAAAAATAAATAAATAAATAATATATATTTTTTACTATTTTAATGTATTATTATTACCCTTAACCCATTCAACCAAAACACAGTTTTATCACCTTCATATTCATACAACTTTAACACGTGATAATTTAAAGTAGAATATGCCACTACTTTCAAACCTAACTTGACAAACAAAAAACAATGATACTTGCATAGAATTATGTGGCGTTATATCTTGTCCACTTTCAAAGAGTCCCCATTCACAATGTGACTTAACATAAACCCTTGGCTCACAAGCATTCTCATAATATCGTGGCGTGGCATTCTTGGCACACTTTCTTTTGTCCCCCACAAAACAAAAAATACAAGACCAACAATTCTACAACATGTAGGAAGAATGATGTCATATACAACTATTCTCTTGCTTCAATATTTGAATGTAAATCATAATAGACCATAGTTATTGCAAGGTTTATTTATATTTATGGAAGATTTTATGATAATTGATAAATCTTAAGAAATTATCGCCACAAAGTGTTTTTACTTTTGCAACTTGAAAGACAAACAAACAAGAATTAATAAGCGATCAACATTTTATCAAAGTTTATCTATTTATTATTATTCATTGACTTTTTACAAATCAATCTCAATCATCGATTCAATTTTCAACAAGTAGCCAAACAGAGTAAAACAAATACATATAGATTGGTAAACCATCAGATAGACAAAAGGAAAAGCAACAAGACAATGTACATGTACACATTACATGTTTTTCATCTTTTCCGATCAAATAATGAATCCATCATAGATTGAGATTTACGTTTGTTATGAAATTTGGGCATAGTATTGAAAAAGAGAAACTTATATATTGTTGTTATGTTTTTTATGGGGAATATTTATATTTTGTGTAGTTGTATTATTTTTTTGTGATTTTTTTTTAATCTTTGTGATTGTAATGTTAAGGCATTTATTTATTTATTTATTTTTAGTTTTAGTTTTTTTTGTCTACGGGTTATTAGTGGGGAAGGTATGATGTCATGCATTGAGAATCCTCTCTCGAACATTGGCAGCGGGTTTATGTAAGTTGTCATTTATGGCTTATGTACATTGTCATTTATTTTTTTCTCTATTTCCCGTGTCAAGCACCACTTGGATTTGTTGTTCTTTATTATTGGCTAATGTGTTGGACTTGGGGTGCATTGAAACCGATTTACGGTTGTAGAAACTCAAAAACACATGACACATGCGAAGTGGAATTTTCCTATTGTTGACGTCTCTACTCCTTAATGAATTAATGGCTACCATTGTGACTGATTGACTGATTGCAGAGGACATGCCACCTACATTAATCAGAGTAATCATCCCATTCACATAGGTCAAGTGGCCTTGCCTAGTTCTTACAAACCAAACACGCCACAATTGGTGCCAGTCTTATGCAGAGAAGCCTCGACGATTGCATGGATACTAGATTTGTTTTATATTTTATGGTAATTGACTAGTTATTTTGTTGAGGCAATTGATAGCAGTCATCCTAGTTATAACATCTTCAGTTTTGATTCCGAGTTATTGCATAGGTGTGAGAATATTTGGAAACACCAGACCTCCTGTTGTGAATGTTGGTGTTTTTTTTCATGTATTTCTACAATTGGGAGAGCGGGAGAGATGGATATGGAGTTGGAAGTGAAAGATGTGAACAACAATCAGACAAAGCTAGTGCTTATGAAGGGTGACTCTAAATGCAATTCTTTGCAGGAACTGCAGAAGGTTAGAACTAAACTTTTATTTTTATTTGACCTATATTATTTTCGATTTGTAATTAAATTTGTTGGAAGCCCATATTCGTATTGGGCTTACTCTAAAGTATGATTCAAGGGAGCTCTTTTATCTACATGGGATGTACTAATTTAGAAATTTACATAGCAGAAATGGGAGTGTGAGTGACAATGAGTACCTCAGATACAGGTCTTCAATATGATATGTAAGCGTAAATCAAGCCTCCTAGACCCAACCAACCCAAAATTGAAGTTCAGCCAAGTAGCAATGCTTCCAAAAGAACTCGTAGCTTTTTTGTGGTGTATTATCAATAAGCATCGAGTCCAGGAACTATTTACATATTGCACTGCCTTTTCGCCATATGCAGAGAGGATTCAAGGTACAAAAGGCGTGAAGCAAAGGGAAGAATGAGGTTCGTGAAATGGAGAACTAAATGAAGTTTTGGACTCTTGCCTCGAGTTTGGGTACTGCTTTAAATTGAATTTGTTTTTCTCTGGACATTTCGATTCAAATGGTCCTGTCAATTTTGACATATTTCTTTCTGTGGATGGGCATTGGAAGGAAGAACTTCAAGGTTAGGGTCAAGTAGTACAAGGTAATGTGTTTAAGCCTAGGGATAACCACCACAAAAAATATCCAGATAGGAAACATAAAAGGTACCAAATATCTGTTTTGGAACAGATATTTAACCTCTCACATAGAAGGGGCTATCCGAACAGCCTATGTTTATGTGGTCATTTTCTCCCCCATATATGTTGACTCAAGCTGGTGTCTACATGAACCTTCTCTTGTTGCGGATATTGGCAGTTTCAAGCTGGAGGCATCAAATGGGTGAGAACTCAACCTTTCCTTAGGGCATTGCATTGCATACTTATGGTGGATTGATATGCATAGTCGTTTGCTTCTCATTAATTTTATTTGTTTTCTTCTGAGTAACCAGTGATGAAGAGGATTTGGTACCGAAGGTTGTTCAAGCAGTATTGAAAAAGTGCCATCCAGGGAAAGCGACACATTTGGGGTCAAATATCGAGTAGGTTTGGATGAAAAGATTAAATATTTTGAAAATGAACTTTTTTTAAACATCACCAAAGTGCAAAACCTCAAATCGTGGGGATCGTTGGGCACGACGTAGTAGGGAAAACAACATTGGAAAAATAAGTATTCGATAGGAAGAGGTCACATAACATGAAATGTTGTTTTTTACCTAATGTGAGAGAAAATGCAACTAAAGGCATTTTAACTTCTTTGCAAATCCAATTTCTTGAAATTTTGAAGGGATCGAATGTGCATATTAGACAATATTGATAAAGGTAAAGAGGCGCTTAAGAAACATCTCTCATGTGATAGTATCTTCGTAGTTTTAGATGATGTAGATGATATAAAGTTGATTGATGCACTTGTGCCTGCTGGAACTGATCTTCAGTATAATCTTCAATATTAATCCGACCACGTTTCAAGAGGTTTAACCTCAGGCTTCCATTATTTCTTTCCATCGGGTGTCACGTTTTTATTTTCCTTTTATTTAAATGTCGACCACTGGGTTCTTTTTTAGTGTACTTATAATAGCATAAAGTCCATGGACCAAACACCCTTTCTTATTTCATTTATGCCCATTGTGCTTTAAGGGATTTAGACGTTGCACCCCTTCAAACTCAGCACACAAGCATATGTTTGGGCTTCTGAGCATACGACACTTTGTTTTTCATGAGAAAAACAACTTTCCACCTTTTCCTCAAATTGTGATATTTTATTGAGTGCCACATCACGACCTTTTCCAAATAAACTCCCTTGTCCATCATTTTTGGATTTTTTTAACCACAAAGATGCATCAAAAATATTTTCTTGCTAAACGACCATTTGACGTACACAAACCAATATTATAACAACTATGTTCAGTCCTTTTGCATGTACATGTAAATTGATTTCTCAATTTCTTAATGTAATATGATACAATTTGATTAAAAAAGAAACTAAATATGATACAATTTTATTCCTCTCCACAATTTCTTAATGTTAAGAAATGTATACAGGAATAAAATAGTTCACGAAAAGGTCAAAAAAAGAAACTAAAAACTTTTTAAGAAATGTAAACAAGAATAAAACAGTTCAAGAAAAGGTTTGCTCAAATTCTCTTGAGATAGATGCGGCAAACCAAACCTTAGCTAAATACAAGTTGCTCTCAAACAAACTGAAATGCATGTATTTTCTTGCTAAACAACAAATATAATTAAACAAACTGTAATTCAACAACTTTACAAGCTAAAGAGTGCATTCTCGCAACCATCTATGTCAAAATGAAAATAAATGGCAAGAAGTCGTCCCTAACATTTGAATTTAAAATAGCACAACATGCAATCAGTCCTAGAACAAAGCAATAAGGGTTTATCTTAGCACTAAAGGAAGTTAAATCTAGGCACGTTGTTCCTGATGACCATCAAAAAAGAAGAATTGGCATGCTTAAAGAATTTATAACTCAAAGCTTGGAGTGTGTTGAGAATTGTGTTGATTTATCCAGGTGTTTCGAGTTACAAATCATTAAACGTTACCATGTAACAACATTTCTAATTGATTTTGTTAAATCAAATTTTAGTTATTTGTGCAACCAAAATTGTATTTTGAAAAGTTTTGGTTGCACATTAAAAGCATAAATTTCAACTTTGTACTTGCCTATACATTTTCTTTCAACCACTTTAAATCCCAACAACTTTGCTTGCCCTTAGGATCTTTGTATTTACGTGAGAATTTTTTAATCCATACTAATATGCTTGCTTAGAGGTGATTTCGCAAGTTTCAACACTTTTGTCGCGTGTTCTTGTATATCTACATTCACCCTCGAGCACTCATACATGTCATGCTTATAATGAATCATTGTTTAAATTTGATTACCGGCTTGACTTGTCTATTTAGAAGTGTGTTTTAAAATAAAATAAGTCATTTTTAAAGAATATTATTTTTGTATTTGTATGAAGCTTAATTAAACATTAAGATAAAAGAAAATATTATTACTTTAAAATTTATATCATATAAAATTTTAATTTTAAAAGTTTAATGGTTTGAAATATAAAATTTTAATTTTAGAATTTCGTTAGGTGTGAAATATATAAAATTTTAATTTTTAAAAGTTTAATGGTGTGAAACATTTTAAGAGTTTAAATCATTCACCTACTAACTTACTAAGTGTTATAATATTAATTTTGATGTTTATACAGGAGTAGGTATGAAAGCCTCGTTTTCATCAGCCAACATCATTTGCATTAATGTTTATGTTGATGTTTATACGCCAACGCCAGTAGATATCAAAGCCTCGGTTTTCACTAGCCAACATCATGTGAAACTGGTGAAGCTAATGTTACTGGATTAATAATAATGCTTTGTTATTTTATGTCTTTAGATTAAGATTTTTAAAATAATAATAATAATAATGATATTTTTGTTATTTTGTATTTTTAAACTTAAATTTTGGATTTTTGTTTGGCAAGATATCATCTATGATATCTATAGTATCTGTTCAAACCATTTCAATGTATTTTATCAATTCCATCAATTTATGTTTTCCAATCTTTTATTAAAAGTAATTAATAATGTTGAGGGCATTGCCACCTAGTAGCTTTGATTAATAATATATCTATTTTTTATCAATATAATATAATAATTTGTGGTTGATTTGTATTGTTTGTTTTAATCTTTTCATTTGAGTGGCTTTATTATGTTTATTAATAGGTGGAGGAATGATATTTTTTCTGGTAACATAAATAGATAGAGAAATAATATTTTGTGTAGTAGCATAAATCACAATTTATATATATGATTTTTTTTTTAATAGAAACAGTAAAAGAGGGTGATTATTTTTTTAACAGAAACAGTAAAAGAGGGTAGTATTAAACAGGCTATGCACAACCATACATTACATAATATGCGAAAAGAGTTCTTGCTGTTCAAAAAAGAAAAAACCAAAATTGGTTTAGAGGGGAGACCAAAGAACTCCACATAAAGTTTTTACAAATATTCTATGGACAGTGGTAGTATATACCCTAATAAACTGCTGATTAAGTAACAAATATAAAAGCATAAACTAAGGAAGCCATTAAAAATTAGCCTATGGGCTTCATTGGCTGGACTACCGAATCCTCCTCCATGGGCTGGGCTGCTACAGGGTTTTCGCGAGCCTGACTGGCTTGATTCATGCTGACCAAACGCTGAAGGTCTTCTTGGATTCTGTCCACTTTGCCCATCATTTCTCTGAGGTTGGATTCGGTGTCATCAATCCTAGAATCATGATTGCTTATATGGTAGGAGGTATAGCTGACTACCTCACCCATATCCTTCACCTCTTGACCCAGTGCTTTGTTATCCATTATACCTATGGCCATAATTTCATACAAATGCCTGAGGTTTTTCTTTAGGTCTGCAATCCCTGCATTCTCATTTGCCAGATTCATATTGCCTTGCCTAGGAATGTAAGTGTCAAGAGCTATGCTAGAAAAACTGAGATGAAGATTTTGAATAGCACCTTCCAAAATTTGAGCCTAAGAACCACAGGAAAACTCACCAAGAACCAAGTGGAGAATGTTGACTTCTCACATAAGAGAATCGCAGTCTTCCTTACTTCTACGGGAAAGAGTGCCTATGGCTCCTTCCTTCCACCCAAAGCAGTTGCAACCAAGAATCAAATTACTGCCTACTGTAAAAAATCACCAACAGGAAGACTAAGCCCGAGACCAGAACTCAAACGCCACAGAGGACCACCAGCATGGGGAGAGCAATGACAGGAGAAGAAGGCTGTGAGTGCAAGCCTTTATTTAACGAACACCCTGCAAAAAGGCAGAGACTCCCACGGAATCTCCTGAAGAACTCCCTCGTCGACGCCTGATATAACATTCAGCAACGTCCTCTCCGGTGAGAAAGCAAAACGAACAAGGACCATACCACTGTTCAATGGAGCTGAGGGGTGAGAATGAAGTCTGAAGGAAGCCATAATGCGAGGGATGATAGGTCTTGGAGCGTGTCGGCTGCAACAACAATAACGCTGGAAAAGACCGGAGTTAAGGGCGTCAAGGATCGAGGAGGGCGAGAGCACACACAGCGTTGGCATGGGAGGTAGTAGGACGACCAATTTATGTGCTGGGGTCTTCACAATTAACCATGGCATCATGATCAATGCGATGGGGAATAAAAAATTTAAGCCATAGTTCATTAGGGTATAGGTTTAGGGGGGCAATCGACCCCATTGAGTTGAAAATGCCCTTGTGGAAGGGAAGCTCCCACATTTGCTAAGTCATCGGCGGGCACATTATTTGAGCGAAGGATATGATAAAATTCATAATGGGGGGATAAAAGAGGGGTAGTTTTTTCATACAACCGACGATATTTTATCGAGCCATTGGTGTATCCATTGAGCATTTTATATATGACATGTCTAGAGTCACCAAATATCACAACCTTGTAGTGATCAGAGTTGGCGAGGATCGTCAGCCCCTGGAGAAGAGCCATCCATTCAGCCTCATTATTAGTCCTACATCCTATTCCCCAGGCAAAGGTTTGTTCAATTTTTCCTTCAGGATCCAAAAGGATCCCTCCCGCACCTGCCACCCCTGGGTTTCCCTTTGAGGCACCATCGAAAAAGAGAGCATAAGAATTCTTTTCCTTTAACCATGCCATGAAATCACTGTTGTTTTTCCTTATTTCCCATGGGTGGTTGTTGTTGAGCTTCTTGCTAATAGTGGTGTTGGACTGAGGGGAGTTCTTGTCTTTTAAATAGAGCTTACACCATGAAAAGTATGGCTCCGGGTCGTTTTCAGTGTGAGGAAAGCTGATATTATTCGAGGCAAATTTTTCAGCTATCATCCCCATTGTTTTGGAGACTATTCATGATGGGACCACTTTTTGATCTTTGAAAATTGATTTGTTCCTTGCTATCCATAGTTGCCAACAAACGTTCTTGGGTATAGTGTTCCAAAGTCGCCTGAGGATGAGTTTTTTTTTAGAGAACCAGGGAGGTATTTGTCCCAATCATCAATGAGTTGTGCTACTAAGCTTGAGGGGATGAAGATATATCCCGGGGGGAGAACACACTGCCGAATTTTCAAGGAAACGTTGCATTGCATGAAGAGGTGGCTGGATGTTTCTTCTTCAATATTGCAAAGGGCACACCGAGAAGGACCTGCTATCCCTCTTTTCCTAAGATTCTCAGCCGTAAGGAGTTTTTGTGGATCAAGATCTAGATAAAAGAGTTAATTTTTGGTATACTATCTGTGTGCCAGACTTTTTTCCATATTCGCTCATTTGCTACTGGTTCCGCTAAGAGTTTCTTGTACCCTTCATTGACCGTATACTGCCCATTCTTACCCCAGCCAATGCAATCCTTAACTGTCTCGCTGGTTGGTGTCATGCCCTACAGAGAAGCAAAAAGAAGGTTCTTCACATCTTCCAGATGGAGTGGGGGATGTAGATCTTTCCAGCCTTCCCAGCCTCCTTTCAGATTCCACAAATAAAGATCGTTAAGAGTGTGGTAGATAGTGCTACGAGCCCACTGATCTAAGTCATTCATCCCCAGAAGAGATGAGAGAGGGGGCTGCCCGAGAATTCTGCTTTCCCACGCCTTAATTTTTTTTCCATTTCCTTGTATCCAATAGAAGTGAGACTGGATTAATTTGAATGAAGCTTTACAAAATTGCCAGAGGAAGGATCCCTTTCCAGTCCACTCACCATCTAGCATTTTTGACCTAGGCCTTTTGATATATTTTTTTCTTATTACTTCTTTCCACCATTCCTTCCTGCCAGTAACCATCCTCCAAATCAGTTTTACACCCAACGCTTTGTTCATTTTCTTCGGATCCCTGATTCCCAATCCTCCTCTGCGTTTTGACTTTTTGACTGTATCCCATTTAACCAACTGAAATTTCTTTCTCTACACCTTTCCCCCTTGCCAAAGAAATTTTCTGATTTCCTTGCTTATGTTGTTAATGACACTCTTTGGCGCTAGGATCATCGAGCTAGAGTATATTGGGTAGGAGGAAAGGATGGAGTGAATGAGAGTTACTTTCCCTGAGAGGCTTAACCACTTAGAGCTCAGAGCATTTATTTTGTTCTTAATCTTTTGGATGATCGGAGTTCACATAGCTGAGGCACACGTTTTTTTAACTATTGGAATATGCAGGTAAGTGAAATGAGTCCAATTGTAGTTGGATTTAATGTGAAGGATTTGAGATATGCTACGTAAGGTTGGGATATTGCAATTCCATACATAGAGTTGACACTTCTTTAGGTTAGTTGATCTTCCAGAGGATTGGAGGAAAAGTTCTAATGGTTTCAGGAAATTTCTGCCAATTTGTGGGGAGGCTATGCCTAACAGGATTGTGTCATCAGCGAAAAGGGCATGATTGATAGGGTTGACTCCATTTTGGAAGGAGAGGCTTGGGAGTAGACCTTCTGCTTGAAGTCTAGTGATTCTTTTGCTTAGAGAGTCCACCACAAGGATATAAAGAAAGGGGGAGAGGGGGCACCCTTATCTTATTCCTCTGGAGGCCTTAAAAAATTATGTGGGTCTCCCATTAATTAAGGGGGCTATCCAAGGATAATTTATGCAGGCTTGGACTTGATAGGGGGAAACCCAAATTGTTTTAAAACCAACAGAATGAAAGAGTGCCTCAGTCGATCAAAGGCATTTGCTAGATCCAATTTGATGGCCATACTTGGTTCTCCTTTCTTTGTACTGGAATGAATAGCTTCCTGGACCATAAGGATGTTGTCACTGATTTGGCGACCGAAAATGAAGCCTCCTTGGTTGGGGGAAATCGGAGAATGAACAATAGGCTTGAGTCTCAGAGATAGGACTTTTGAGAAGATTTTGTACGAGGCATTGCAAAGAGAAATGGGTCTAAAGCTTTTAATGGAGGAGGGGTTAGCCTCTTTGGGGATCAGGGCCAAAAAGGTGGAGTTTGTGGCTCCACCCATTTTGCCTTTTGCCATCTAGGATATGAGACGCAAGAGGTCCTTTTTTATTAGCAACCAGAAGGTTCTGTAAAAATGGATAGGGAAACCATTGGGGCCAGGAGCTTTGTCTGGATGAAGGGACCAAATGGCCTTCTTCACTTCTTCCTCGGATATTGGAGCTTCAAGCTGCGGAGTTTCTTCTTGACTGATCAGGGCAGGGATGTCCCGAACCATTTCTTCCATGCATTCCTGTGAAACATACTCTTCATCATTATATACCTTCTTACTTATTGTTGCTTGCCCAGTGATGAGAGTGCCATCCTCGCTTTTGAGCTCCCTGATAGTGTTCCATCTTTGTCACATTCCTGCATTGATTTTGAAAAAAAATTGTATTTTGATCTCCTCCTTTGAGCCAGAGGACTTGCGATCTCAGCCTCCAGTCATGTTCCTCGTGCCTTAGAATTGTTTGAAGGCTCTTCTCGAGCTCTATTTCTTTGAGTAGGTGCTCCTTGGAGATTTCAGAGTCCTCCATCTTTGCTTGATGGGCTTCCATGCTTTTGATTATTTCTACTTTCTTTTGAGAAGGCTCTTGAAAATGAAGTTTAACCCATGATTTGAGGGCTTGTTTGAATCTTTTGATTTTTTGTTCCCAAGAGTAAGATGGAGACCCTGGGATGAAGCAGCACCAAGCTTCAGCTACAATATCCTTAACTTCTTCTGCCTCAAGCCAGAGGTGATTGAAATGGAAGGGGAGGGGGCCTAGATTTTCTAGAGGAGAGAAGAAGAGACAAATCGGCTTGTGATCTGAAATGGCTGAGCAAAGGAGTTTGAAATCTGGTTGAGAAGTTAAGAGGTGAGTGCTAACTAGCACCCTGTCCAGTGGAGCAGCTATGTGGTCGGGGCCAATTCTTTTGTTACTCCATGTATATGAACCATTTTTTGGTTTGATGTCCGAAAGTCCCCAAAGTGAGATCAAATCTTCAAGCCTTTCCCCGAAGGGGTCTCTTACCTTGGTTCCTCCTCTTCATTCTTCAGCAGAGATAGTGATGTTGAAGTCCCCCGCTAAATAACAAGGAAGCAGCGTTTTCCCATCACATTGATCCTCAAGGGATTTCCAAAAATTGTCTTTCTGAGCTTGAACAGTTGGGCCATATATGTTCCCAATCTAGAACATTTCTTTTTTCTCTTTGTTTTCTAACTTGATTAACAGCCAATTCTTATTTTCGATTTCCAAGAGCATTGCAAATTTATCACTGTCCCACCAGCTGAGAAGACCTCCTGAAGCACCGGTTGAGCTAATGTCATACCCATCTCCTTTAGGCCAAATTTTTTTTAGTGTGGCTATACTATCTTTTGCCAATTTTTTTGTCTCCTGGATAAGAAGGATTGAGGCTGATTCCATTGTTTTGAACCTTTTGATAACTTCTATTTTTTGGGATCCCCCTAATCCTCTACAGTTCGAGGAGACCGACTTCATTATTTCTTGGCGTTGCGGAGTGCCCTTTCTTTCTCCTTTCGTTCCTCTTCAGCACTAAGGAGGTATTTACTTGCTTGCGAATTTTTAACCAGGAAGTCTAGGTTGAATTGTTTTCCTGCTGCTTTTTCCCTTGCTGCTTCCTATTCCCTTTTAATCTTGTTGGACTTCCTTCCTTTTCTAGAGAGGGGTTCTTGCTCCTCAGATGAATCATCTATAGATTCCTCCGAGTATGCCTTTACCTTGGATGGAGTAACTGAGCCTTCTGAGTTGATTGATGTTACCTTCATTTCTTCTGGTTGTCCTGGCTCTTCTTCTAGATCTTTCTTTTTTGGCTGAATTAGACATTCTGATATGGCCACTTGCTTTGGGGACATGGCCTCTTCCACGTTCTCCTCTAGGGTGTCAATCTCTTTTTCATCATTTTGAAGTGCTTTGTACCTATTTCTGGAGGCACTTTTTGTCGTGGCATGAGGCTGCTTTACTGCTGCGTTTTTTGCTGGTCTTTTCCCGCTTGCTACGTTCCATCCTTCCTCCTGCAACCCTTCTTAGATGACTTTTTCTGGTTTTTTCGGGACAAGATTTTGCAAAATGCCCATATTCATGACAATACTTGCATTTAAAGGGGATTTGTTAATAATCCACTGTTTGCAGATGGTTCCACCCATCTATGGAAAGATTGATGGATTCCGGCAACCCTTTCTCAAGATCTACCTCTACGCAGATGCGAGTGCATGAGAACATTGGGGGTTTTGGTTCTGACTTGTCCACATATTTACCCAATCTATTTCCTATTGCTCTGAAGTCCTCGTTGTTCCAGCAATGAAGGGGGAGGTGTGGAAGTTTCACCCAAACTGGAACTACCTTAGGGATATCTTTCTCAGGGTTAAAAGATAGATCCCATTTGTTCAGATACATTCCTCTTGGTCCCATGAAATAGGGGCCATTTTTGAAGATGAGATCCCGGTCTTCCTTCTTCTCAAAGACGAAGGCAAAATAGCCTTTCCCACAAAATATTTTCTGAACCTCCCCTTGAATAAGGGTTCTCCAGTTTTTGTTGAGCCAGACATCTACTGAGTGAGGGGACGGCCAGATTCCTGTGAACAAACCAATGATGCCTTTCTCAGAAAGAGTGACAACTTTTCTTTTGGAGGTGGCTGAAGAGAGCTTGACCTCCGCCACATCTACACGCTTAACAAACCGGGAAGGAGGGATGGACGTCATGGAAGGAGGGAGAGAAGCAACAATGCTTTGGAAGCGATCTTCAAAGGAAATTGGATCCGGAGGATCCATGGGAAGGCCAAACGGGCCTGCAAACCCTAGCCCATGCGCCTGCAAGCTCAAGCAAAACCCTTACTACATATCAATTTCATTATATATATGATTATTATGATTATTGATTTTAAGTGTTTTATTGGTATACTTATATATATATGATAGTTTACTTTTTCAATTGTGAATAAATTTGAAATTTGGGAGATATACATTAAATATAAAGGATCATTTTTTTCTTATGATGATGAAAAAATCTATCATAACTTATTGGCAACCATTAGTGAAGATATCCATCACTAGTTGTTGTCTATAAATGCTTATTGACTCATCATAGTTATTCAAGGAAACCCATGCCACCTGAAATGCCTTGCTCGTGGCCTATAAGGGAGCATACTTTCACTCATGCATAAGACCTCTAGGTATTGGACCATTAACATGTTTCCTTATGTCCGAGGAAGACAAGCTCTTAACCAATCAAAAATAAGTTTTAGGTCTTACTCCAATACCGAAAGGGCACTTTTAGCTCCCTATATTATTCCCAATATGCCCAATATACACTATTCTTGCATCTCCATCATCATTGAGACTAGGCAAAGGTCATATGATATCCACAAATATCTATTAGAATTTAACTCTAGTCATAAATCTACGATACTAAACCTAGTTACACTTTTACCTCTTATTATAAAAAGAAACTTTAAAAAAATAATTACTTATATAATTTTTATATATTCATTATTACAACAATATAATAATTACTTTACCTTTATTAACTAAAAATAAGATAAGTAACATATTTTAAAAATAGATATTCTTTTAATTTTGCAAAGACATTTTTTTTTTAAACATAATTGAAAAAAATTAAAAAACAACTACGAGATATCATTCAAATTACTAATGGTTAAGATGATAAAGCATATATAAAAAAACTTTAAAATGAAATTTAAAGGATAAGTAATTAAGAATTCGTTATTACCTTTAGACACAATATGAGGACGATAATGTTCACTTCCTATAAACCCTACACAAACCCAAGTTGTTAGCCTATTCTAAACAACGTTTGACAAATACAAGCTTTGAAAACTGTTCTTGAGGTCATATTTCCACCACCATACCATTTGTGGGTTGTGCATCTACTTAATCCACATGCATAACTATGGGAAGCATACCATACCTCGGCATGGGAATGTTAAATAAAGCTCCCTCAAAAAATTTACCTATGTCAGGTGGCTTCTTGTAGAACACTAGTTTTTCAAATGTATCCATCTTTCATGACTGGTGGTGGAAACGCCCTAGGTAATAATTTCATGAGTGGTAAAATTATGGGACAAGCTCTTGGTGACTATAATTATTCCATGCTAAATGATTGTTTTTGGTGATGTTGAATTCCCTGGATTTTATGAAGCTAATTAATGACCCGATGTAGCATAATCCTAGTCGGCCTCAGGTACCTACTAAGTTACCTTTTCATACATCCCCAAGTTTTAAAGACAAGTTGGATAATATCATGCCAATCACATCATGACATTCCATTTATGGTGTTCATCGAACTCATTGATGGATGATAAAACATGTACTTGAATGATTTGATCACTTTCTTGGGCAATGAAAATAGTTATATTCAAACTCACGTTCTTTTTTATTTTTTCTTTGTGGTTGAAGTCTTGTCTCCCTTTGCTTTGTGCTTATCTCAAAATAGTTTGTTTAATTGATTTTTTATTTTGACATTTTTTAAACAGGAAAAATAACTATACTTTTATTAAGAAAAGTATATATACACGTAGATAGAAAATATGATAGAGAGAGTAACAAAGTAGAACCAACAAATGTAGGGACCAAAGATCCAGTGCATAAACAAATATCCACAACCAGAACAAATAAACAAAGTAGGACCAAAGCTCCCCCCCAGCCACCGAAAGGAAGACAAAATAGGCCCAAAAAAACCAAGTCACCGGAGACAAAAAAAATCCAAGTCAAAAGAAGCTAATATAGAGCCAGTTTGTTTGTCGAGGAGTAAGAACCAACCCTCCAAAATTCTAAGAAACTAATCCCTTCCAATGCGCCCATGCCATGATGAGAAAGAGAATATACCTCCATGTTAAACTCTCGATACATATGTGATAGGGAGATGTAAGGAGACTCATATAACAATTCTCTAATCTGAAAGAGCCAAGAGTTCACATGAAAAGAATTAATGTCAGTGAAGCCTTTGGCCCAATTAATCACCATTGAAGATTCTCCAACAATATGTTGAACAAAATATCCCCGAAGCCTTGCAAAAAACAGGACTAGCCATAATCCTATAATCTCACCACGTGTATTAGTTACCAAGATGCAGTTTATCCAAATATTAACATAAGTAGCATCATCCATGTGAATGATAACACCTACACCACAATGAGAAGCCTCTTCTTGGGAGGCCCCATCAAACTGAACCCATATCCCATGAAAAGGTTCGGGATGGATCCTTGAAGGAAACAGAGCACAAGACAGGTCCATTGAGCTCCCCTTGAAATCCAAAAAGGTTGCAATAGAAAGACTAACCACCTGAAAGATGGAAGGAGAAGTATCTTAGAAAAAAAATTGTTTCGGGATTTCCATAGCTCCCACATAACTAAGCATAATAAAGCATCCCAATCTTTTACTGATGCTAACCAAACCTTCAAACAATCCTATAGAGTAGTATTTGTCCAATTAAAATGTGTATTACAAGAGTGACACACATGAGACCAAACATGTTTAGCACATGGATAATTTATGAAAAGATTAAAGGTCGATTCAGGCCCCTCTAAACACAATTGACAGATATTTAGGACATTGAATCTCTTATTAATCAAATTGTCCCAAGTCAAAATTTTGTTCTCCAAAACTAGCCGCATGAAAATTTTAACCTTATGCGGGACTAACCAGCGCCAACAAGATTTGTGCCACCAATTTGGTGAATATTGTGAATATGATAAGGTGGCGTCTTATGGCAGTTTGGTTGTCATAGTTCCATCTTTTAAATTCCACGACCATCGCAAAGAATCAGATATTTCACCAAGGCGTATGTTACCATGATAAAAGCCTTGTATATAAGAAGACCATCCATTTTCCATCCATCCATTTAGTCCAAGTTGCGGTGCTAAAATCCATTTGGAAGGAAGCATAGATTGTGAGCCCACAAATAGGCAATGATTTAACACGAAATAACGTTCGATCTCAGGAGGAGAATTAATTCACGAAACAATCTAAATTATGGTGGACCGCCCAATAAAGGATCATCCCCAACCAATATGGATTGTCCATCGCACGACATCCAAGCAAGTCAATCAATAAAGGTTTTGAATGCTTTCTACATTCCAACCCATATATTGGAAACCCCTTTGATATTCTTCACTTTATATTTGATCCATTGTTCGATTGAAGAAGATTTAATATATTTCAGATGAATGGCATTACTCCATAAGTTGTTACCAAAGATGGCTCTCCATAAACTTTTAGCAAGACAAGCATTGGAGAAATCAAAGATATTTTTGAGAGCCCAACCACCCAAGTGCTTAGGACGAGCTAGTATTTTCCAATGAACAAGATATATTTTTGTTTGTCACTCGAACCAGTCTATATAAAATGAAAGATTTTTCTAAGGATGTTATAAAGAATAGATCTAGTGACTTTACTTAATGAAAGCCAATAGACAGACATGTTATCAAGAACCAATTTTGAAAGAGTTAATCACCACCCCCATGGAAAACCACTACCAACCCCATAGGTTGATCCTTCTATCAAATCACTTTAAAACCCAATTCCAATATTTTGGTCGATATCCATTATGCTTTATCAAATATCCCAGATATTTTGTGTCATCCACAATGTTGTTGAACTGGTATGGAAGGATAGTAGAAAGTTCTGTTTTTGGATAATCCTTCAGATTATGCATAAGAATTGTATATTTAGACACATGATTAATATGCAAACCAGTAGCGTGATGAAATGTATCCAGGATGGAAAAATAAGATTGTCATTCAAATAGAGGACCAATCCCACATAGCATATCATCATTCACAATTAAGAGATGTGCAATGGAAATATTACAATTTTGATCCCTTTGATCCTTGCATCCATATTTTCTTTACATATTAATCTGTTGAGACCTTCCATTATAATAAGAAATAAATGTGGTGATAGGGGGCATCCCTGATGAAGCCCCCTTGAGGCATCAAAGAATGTTGGCAAACAACCATTGATCAAAACCGAGTAATTTACTGAAGTAACACAAGACATAACCCATTGTATGGATTTCCATGGTAGACCAATTTGCAATAAAGTCATTCTTAAAAAGGTCCAATTCACCCTATCATAGGCTTTGGACAAATCCAGTTGAAGAATCGATGCATTTAGGTTCCTTGATTTGATGCTATGAAAAACCTCATTAGAGGAAATTTCAACTCAAAATGGGCCTTTTAACTCTAATTCAAATTCCATGTCATCATGTGTTAGCCAATGAAATTTCTTTAAATTTGAAATATTGTATAGGTCTTAAACACCTTTTTAATATATATTTGGGGATAGGTATCATAAAAAAACAACTTTTTTTGTTTGTATTTTCGACATATCTCCCGGTGTTTTTGCTCAAATTTCAATCGAGAGAGCTCAGATGTGGAATTAAATTTCGCATCCAATGAGTACCCACTTGGCATACTTTTGACGGACTCCACTACCCCAAAAACAAGAAATACCTGAGAAAACATGATGATGACATCATCATCATCACATTTTTTCAGGTATTTCTTGTTTTTAGGGTAGCAGGGTCCGTCAAAAGTATGTTGAGTGGGTATTCATTGGATGCGGAATTTAATTCTGCATCCAACGAGCTTTCTCGATCGAAATTTGAGTAAAAACACAGGGAGATATGTTAAAAATACAAACAAAAAAGGAGTTTTTTTCTTTTCTTCCTCCAAAATTAATAAATAGTATTTTATTATTTTAACTATTATTTTATTAATTTTTTTTAGGAGGCCCATTTTCAGTTGAAATTTCCTCTAATGCCTGTGCAACTCCAATTGCATCCACGATTTGACAATTCTCTAAAAACCCAAATTTCTCCATTGAAATATCTCTTGACATAATAGTCTTAATTCTTCTTGCGATAACTTTTGCAAATATTTTGTATACCAGATAGCAAAGCGAAATAGGCTGAAAATCATCAAATGAGCTAGGATTAGACTATTTTGGAATCAAAGCAATAAATGTAGCATTCAGATCTTTTGAGACCTTACCAGAAATCTTAGATTCTTCCACAACTGCAAGAATCTCGTCACCCATTATATCAAAGAATTCCAAGAAAAATTCAACCGTCTGGCCCTGGGCTTTTGGATTTTGCAAACCCTTTTAAGACCGATAGAATCTCTTCTTTTGTAACAGGATTCAATATCTTATCGTCTCCTTCCTCATAGAAGAAATGAGGATATTCTTTGATATCTTTGATCTGCTCCAAAATGGTAAAATTGGATTGCTCTAGATAATGAAACCTAGAGAATTTAACTGCTTCATTATGTAAGGATTCCAATTCACTAATTTGAATATCGTCTTCATTCTCTAGTGACCATATAATATTCTGGACCCTAGGGTGGTCTGCATATTTATGAAAAAAATATATTATTTTGATACCCCAAGGAGACCCAAATTGCTCGACTCTTTAGACACATGGTTTCCTCTCATATTTTTAATATTTTCAATATTTCTTGTTCCAATGCTATCAACAACTGTTTTTTCAGTTTAGAAGGAATACCCATTATGTTAGAAGTAGAAATAAACCGAATATGTGCTTCAATACGAACAATATCATCCTTTTGGGATTTCTTCTTTTCAATATCCCATTTTTTGGCCACCTCTTTTAACATTATTAGCTTCATAGCTAAGGCAAAGGAGGCCATTGAAGATCCCCCAATATCAAAGTTCTTCCATTCCTTCCGAACCAACACTTTGAATTCCTCCTCATGCAACCAGGAATGGTTGAATTTAAATGGATAGTTGTGTTTGATATCTTCAAATTTAAATTCAAGCCAAATTAGAAAATGATCATATGTATATTCTGGAACAACCTAGGATCGATAACGTGACAAATCCCCAAAAATTTGATCTGACAAAAGAAATATATCAAATCGATTTGCAACCCCCTTAGATCCAAAATGACCATTATGCCATGTCGGGGAGACTGGAATGCGCTCAGTGTCATTTAGTCAAGCAGAAGAAAATATATCATGAAAATATGGACTCAAGATATCTTTCCTAGAATTTTGACCCCATATTTCTACATTTGGAAAAGTAAGAATTAAGTCACTTGCAAGGAGAAAATTTGGACAGTTTAGGAAACCATTCGCCACCACTCCATCCCAAAAACATTTCTTGTCATAGAAAGGTTCGTATGTATTAATCAAATTTACATTTTTAGAGAATCCGTGAATTTTCCCAATAGGTAAGATTCCCAAAGGGATCACAAAGGTAGAGAAGCAAACAATATTGGGGTTTCACACAGTGAGCAACCCCCCAGACTGGCCAAATGCATCCATCGTAACCACAACCCGCTCCGTTTTAATATTGGAGAAGAAAGCCCTCACTTTTTCCCCAACCACCATGGTTTCCTATAAAAAAAATGATAGAAAGTTCTTAGATTCAATTATCTAATTGAGGGATAGTTTTTTGTGGAGTCCCCCCACCCCTCTAGTGTTTAGGGAGAACAAAATCATTGTTTAACTCCTGCAATGGATTTAACATCTCTAAGGTCCCTAGAGTTGGAGAAGGACGAACCATCTGAAGATTCCAATGGTATAGATAAATTACTAGCGGAAGCCTCGCCTTTCGATTGACCTTTTCTAACACTTCTTGTTTTAATTGGAGAAAAATAGTGTTTGATGCCCCAAAAATGAATACCTTTGTAAGTCAAATTTGAGGGAGAGTTTGCTTCAATCCTATAAATTATATCCTCTGTAGATGCAATGTTGCCAATATAAGTGGCCAGTGGGTGTTTTTTTAGCAATTTCACAATATGTAGGTATCTTTGTATCCCCACCCAATGGGTCAAAAAAATGCTCCATCACTGAGGGCGTGTCACTACCCACCACGAGAGGAACATGGGAAGAAAGGGAACCATTATCAAAACCAAAAATACAAGAATCCACTTTGGTATCTGAGTCAATGCGTGTCCTTGATCCCTTCATCCACTTATCAACAGCAGAGACAGCTTGCGAATTATGGGAAAAGGAATCATCTTTGCGAACCCCAGGATCAACATAGCATCAATTTGGACATATACCACTTTCCCAACCCCCTCAATAGTCCCATTAATAATTGGTTGCGTTAATTCCACCCCCGTGATGAAAAATTTGGACCACCATTGATGATACCCTCCCCCATTGATTCACCCTCTGACTCAAGAGATTTAATGAAAAGAATATCTTCATCGGATAATGGTGATACACAACTAGGAGCAAGAGAATGGATCTTACCCACCAATAGAGACTTGGAAAATATTGAAGGCGAAAGTAACTCATTTTCCTCTGCAGGGACAACCGACGAACCCTTATCCTTTTTAATGGACTCAGATTTCGAATTGCTTCCACTATCCGAAGACCAAGCTTGTATTTCCTCATAAGAGTCTTCACATTCAGATCCAGAACTAATGTTAGGGCAGTGTCTCTATAGATTCCCTACATTTAGAACATCTGAAGGGAACCCACCAATAATCTAGGGTTTGTGAGAAAGTGCAACCTCGCCATTCAATCTCAATTTTTTCCATTACTCCCTTTTCCATGTCAATTTCTACAAAGATTTTGCAGACACGTTTGTCAATCCCCTTTAGAATCTCATTACTAATTCCAGAGTGCAAGTGGAAACCTAGCAGATGAACCCAAAGATGATGAAATCTTACGTGTTCAATATATGGGTCAAACACCATATGCAAATGCTTCAACATTAAACTGCCTTTACCATGAATCCATGTTCTATGTAGAACGAATGTTGCATGTTCCTCCTTTATGAAAATAAATCCATACCATTCTTTTGGCAAGATAGAAATCGAGGGACATTGGCCTAAAATTGGAGCCCATGCCGAAGAAGCCTATGGCATAATGTCCCTGGAATTTATGGCTCTATAACTAAATTTCCCCATAAGTGATTTCAAGGACAACCCTACAATGCATTCAGGCCAATGTCTCAGCTAATTACCATTTTATCAATAGCTTGTCTAAGTTTCCATTTACCAAATTTTTTAACCAACCGAAAAAAACACCTTCGAGTAGGTCCCCTCTTTTTGTGTAGGGTTTTCATGGGGAGTAAACTTCTTTTGAGAAGTCCATGTTGAGAGAGTCCCCACTTTTTCTGGGAGTTCATTTTTTGGTACCAAGCCTTCCTTCACATCATTTTGACATTTTATTCATTTTCAATTCTTTGCTTGACCTTATTAATATTATCCACTTTATTTTTATTTTAGAAGAATATTTTCCAATTGCAAATTGATTAATTTGTATTTAAATTATGAAGTTATATATATATATATAGTGCAAATTGATTAATTTTTTTATTATATTACGAGGTTATATTATTTTTTATTAGAATATATGTATAATTTTATTTTAAGTTAGTTAATTCTCTCTAACTTATTTAGTTAAGGTGTAGGTCTCATCAACAAGGCGACTCAGGTTCAATTCTTCTTACAGGTGAATTAGTTGGGTGGAGACACCCCAAAATCCAACCAAGTTGACGGTTGGTATGGTCAAGGCTGGGTGCGACCCCATATGATTTTAACGGAAGAGCCTTGAATCATGGTTTCTTAAACCAAATGCAACTCCCACTAAGAGAGTTTTGAGCAAACCAAAAAAATATTTTAAATTAAAATCATTTATTATTTATTTATTTAACAATAAAAATAGTTAATAATAATGTGAACAAAATTTGTGTTTCATTTTTACACATTTCAAATTTACTTATTTTGTTTTATTTAAGTATGAGTATATTATTTTATAAATGATTAGTTAAGTGTTATATGATTTCAATATTTTTTAATTTTTGTCGAAGTTAAAAATGTAAAGAAATCGAAATCAAAATATTAATTATTAAAATTATAAAAATGAGAAATTGAGCCACTTAACCAATTTATGCATTGAAAAATGCAATTTTAAGAATGAAAAATTGTAATTTGCTCAAAAATTATATAGTCAAATAATGAATTTCATAACAATACAAATCATATTACATTTAAACTACTCCATTATATAAATGTTTAATAAGATGTCTTTCTTTCAAATAAGTTCTTATAAACCATATATGTTGATGATATTGTTATATTGCAAATAAAAAAATGGCCTTTATCAGATTATGTAAATGCTCAAGGAAGAACATAAATGTTCTTAAAGAAGAGGAAGAAGATGTGTGGATCTTATATTTGTAGCTAATAGATTTTTGCATAGAAATATATGATTATAGTATACTTATTTATATACATAAAATTTGCATCAATATAGCTTTGAAGAACGTCCTTTATGTCCACTTCCAATGATCTCATATCACCATCAAATATTGTGATTCAACATAAATTCTTAGGACACAACTAATCAATCATTATCTAAATAAAAAAAGGTTATCATGTTTGTGGACAAAATCAGTAATTATAAGAGGATAGTAACTACCTTTGTGGGCATCCACATTGGCATAATATTCATGTTATGCTGGGAATTATATGTTATCGTGAATTAGATCTCACAATCAATTTTTGAGATAAAACACAAGAGAAGAGAAGATTTTAAAGTCGTAGAAACTATTTCAAGAATCCAAACATGAAGTGTTTAATTGTTTATTATCATATTTAGTGTGCATCGTCTATGATCACATGCATCCACACAACGTGTCCCACATGGGAGAAGGGGGAGGGCTAGCAAGCTTGCATATTTATCCCACAACTAATTGACCATTATATGAATAGGAGGACCATAGGAGGAGCCGACATCTCTAGGAGAGTCTAATAACCATAGTGCCCCACAACTTGTGGGGACTTTGCCCTCCGATCAACAAGGAGGGTTAACCTTGACACAATTGTGGGGACTATTACCCCGACTTACAATGGAGGGTTAACCTCAATGACTTGACATGACTTGTTTACATTATTGAATCTCTCGATAGGAACATCAGGGCATGACATGACTCAAATACATTACAGACACTTCCTGGAATAAACATTGGGGTACAATACATAAGATATACGAGTGTATACTTTTCGAAGTTACAAATACGTCAACACTCCCTCTTAACTAGGAAGGTATTCTCTCGACACAATTTACCAGCACAAGTCTCCTTCTCTGTATCATCTGGATCATCATTGAGTTCTCGTCATCTTCATCTTCAAGTCATCTTCATCTAGATATGGATCATCACTTGATCTGTATCATCATCACTGGATCTGGATCATCACTCGATCTGGATCATCACTCGATCTGGATCATCTCTCGATCTGGATCATCACTGTTGGATCATCATCACTGGGTCATCATCACAGGTGCTATCTCATGATTCTTCTCTCACAGGAAGTTCTACAGAGCCAGCCCTTTTTCATGTTGGTTGTAGGCCTAGCCTCCATGTAGGTCTTCTTTAGTGCTTATGTATGACCCTCAGTCAGAATGGCCAGCACTCGCATCTGACCATGAGAGGAACACATCCAACACCATGTCAGAAAGGCACAGCACTTACATTCACCAGCATGATAGGACATAACTACTATCATCTGTGAAAAGGCACAGCACTCACATCCACCAGCATGGTAGGACACACCTGCTACCATCTTTGGAAAGGCACAGCACTTACAATCACCAACATGGTGGGACACACCTACTACCATCTGTGAAAAGGCTCAGCATTCACATCCACCAGCATGATAGGATGGTAAAGACTCCTTCTTTCAGCTTCATCATCTTCTTCATTCGTAACAGCGTCATTTCTTATCCAAATGCTCAAGATGGATAAGAGGCTCTTCAAGAATTGAGTCCTTCATATTCCTCATTGCTTGAGGGATCTTCTTTGGATGGTGAGATCTTGATCTTCAATCGCTCCCTCTTCTCTTCTCTTATTATGAGTCGAGCTTCTTCTTCTTCCCAGAGTCTGATGAAAGTAATCACTTCCTTCTGAGAGTGGCACACATTCCTTGCATGAATGGATTCCCATGATCTTGGGAGGCCATTCAAGGTGGCTGTCACCACTTCTGCATTCTCCACTTCTTCTTCTACCACTACAAGTTGTTCTATGATTTGAGAGACCCTCATAAAGTATGATTGTATGGTCTCTGCATTCTGGATCTTCACATTCTTCAACTGTTTTCTCAAATTCATCTTCTGATTTATGTTCTTCCCTTCAAATAGTTTGGTCAAGGAATAAACCATCTCTTTCGGTGTCTTTAGGGAAGACACTTGTGGTATAAGGTGATCCGTGATTGAATCAGCAATGATCTTTTTGGCCTTGACCAAGTTATTCTTGTGTAAGGCTTTTAGCCTCATCTCCCTCTTGAACTGGAACCTCTCTACTTGTGTAGATGTCCAATTCATTTTCTTCAGAGAGATCATATAGTTCCATGCTTGGAATTTGTCCACTTCACCAAGACTATCATCAAGCTAATGTGATAGATCACTTTGAAATAAGAACCTCAAATGTAAATAGCAAAAGATTAGATCTTACTGATTTGAGGTGTCCGTCCTGGTTCCAGAGCTAGCTGATCTAGGGTTTGTTAGAGAAACCCTAATTTTCAAAACTTGGAATCTTTCAGATCTAATTGCCTAGAAAGATAGACCTCTTCAATTTTAGCTGTCCAATGTACTCCTTTTCTGAAAGCAGTGGAGGGAAGCTCCCAGAACAAGCAGCCCTACTTTTTCAATTTCTTCTGCAGAAATGCCTGATATTGTTTCTACGATATCTCAGAAATTACTACTCCTCTGTGTCTAAAAATTCGTACTGAGTTAACCTCACCTGTCCCTATTCCAACACCACAGGTTTCATCAGAATTGGTTTCACCAATTGGTACTTATGATCGTTTTCCCAAGGTGGCCTGTTTCAGAACTGTTCAGCATAGAGAAGTTGTACGGACTTCCATGTGTCACTGTTTCATCTTCGGGGTCTGAAAATACTATCAATGAAATTACAGTCCATGCCCTTTCTAGAACATCTTTATAAATTTCATTTGGAACTTTGTAGCCTGAGATATAACAATTCTCTCTAGGTTTCCTATTTAGGGATGAATCCTGGAAGATGCTAGAACCCTAACTTGGAGGGATCATATCTCCTATATAGTGAATCTGAGGTTGAACTTTGGATACAGTATACATCAGGATTTTATCTTCGGCCTATGAATGTTTCAGCTGCTGATCCTTCTCTAATCCCAAGATATAGCGAATGTACCAAAACTTATCATTTTTAGTATTTTAGGGTTTTTTCGGCCTAGGATCAAACTAGGGTTTGACATTCCCGGAGTTATACCCAACCAAAAATCTCGATCCAGGTCTTTAAACTTCGATTTTGATGAGGAGAGAAATCCTATTTCGAGCTCACTCAAAAAATCCTCTTCTGTAAGAAGCCCTAATTTCCCGCACCAAAACTTCTGAAAATGCTTGAAATCGAATTTCGCTTCGACAGAAAGATGCGCCCTTCAATGGAGAGTTAGCCTAGCATAATTTTTCTGATGGATCATGGAGAAAGACCCAAAAAGTAAGAATCCCTAGCTTCTGCAGCTGTGCAATGTCTTCTTCTCAGGTTAGCTCTGATACCCTATTAGATTTTTATCATTCAAGCTAGCATTATGATCTTAGGATCTTATCTGAGAAAATAACATGCACATCAATAAAACACAAGAGACAATGAACACAAAGATTTTCCTCGGGAAAACCATAAAGGAGAAAACCTCACAACTTCCTCAGATATAGAATCAGCACCAAAAGCAAAACCCCAAAAACAATAATATGATCTCCCGACAGCAGTAGTCTCTCTCTTTCTTGTCCCAGCAACTTCTTCTCTCACTCATGCGCCCCAGTGAGTGAGTGTGTGTGTGATAAATAGAGAGGCTCATTCTCTATTTATATTCTTTCGTTCACTTAATGTCCACTCCAACATGTCGGCCTCACTTAACAATTACTTACTAGAGCTGACATCTCTAGGAGATTCTAATAACCGTAGTGCCCCACAACTTGTGGGGACTTTGCCCTTCAATCAACAAGGTGGGTTAACCTTGACACAATTTTGGGGACTATTTCCCCAACTTACAATGGAGGGTTAACCTCAATGACTTGACATGACTTGTTTACATTATTGAATCTCCCGATAGGAACATCAGGGCATGACATGACTCAAATACATTACAGACACTTCCCGGAATAAACATCCGGTACAATACATAAGATATACGAGTGAATACTTTCCAAAGTTACAAATACATCAACACCACCTTCTAACAGCAATAAAGTAGTACAATATGCTTAAAGTGTTGAACTGCAACATTTATCTACCTTACCTACCTCACCAACATTATTGCAAGAAATTCATACGAGATTTGGAGAGGTTATAGATCAAGGGATTGTAAAGACTACTGAAGAAAGCAAAATTTATATTTTTCCTTTTTCACAAGAAGATAAGATAAACCTAGAATGCCTCTCATTCGATGAGGGACAAACATTAGACCCTGAATATTCCCCATCACTGAACTCATATTCTGTACGCATTCTAGGGTTTAATGAAAGACCTCATGACATAACAAATGAAGGAGAGAATATAGAATACATAAGTCACATTGAAATATGGTTCCAAGAGGAAACCAAGCCACGGTACCATCCCCTCCTTCAATGCTTATTGTTGCTAAATCAAACAGGTTGCTTGGTTCTTCATATCCAGACAATCACTGTAATATTTTTCTTGTATGTGGATAAAGGTATATTTTTTATTTTGTTTCAAACCTAGTTACATTGGAAGAATTCATATACTTGAATTGTTTTCTTTCTTTCTGAGTAAAATAGGATATTATGTAAATATATTTTTTGTTTCTTTAGAATAAATAAGAGTCATTTCTAATAAATTGTTTGCAAAAGACTCTTTTTCTTTTTATGAATAAATTGAATCATCTAACAAGTGGTTTTGCAGTTTAATATTTTATCTCTATAAGCAGCACATGGAGTATTATTTGGAATACAGAAGTATGCTAAAACACTTATAAGGTATCTTAACTTTTCTTGGGGTACTTTTGAAAATTACAGCTTATAGTGACAATTGAAATAATTCCTTGTATATCATTCTTAACCATTTCTTTATGATTCTGATAGTTTTGGTGTTTTGATTCAGACATGTATATTTCTGATTTATTCTTTATGAACAGTTGCTTGACAAACCTACTTTCATTATCATATTTTTCAAATCTCACCTTATGCCTATGGATTAACTAGTTCATCCTATACTTTTTATCAAAACTTATTTCTTAAGTATTTTTTTGTGATAACTCGGGAGTAAAGTGGAATTTTTACTTGTGGGGAACATTACTTATCTTTTATGAAGAAGAAGGAGTCTAAGTTCAAAGAACAACTTTAAGTTATTCTCTTTTGACACGATCCATGGTTAAGGCCATTATGAAATTACTTATAACTTTATTTTGAAAAAAGTTGAATTATGTGTTTAGCAAGACTTAACACGCTCTAGTACCAATCGGCTTCCATATCTTTAATATCATTATACAAGGAAAACCCGCCGGGGTACTGAACAGGCCTGCTGATAGCGGGTCAATGCTAAGTAAAAACTTAAAACAAGGAAGCTCGATAAATGCAATTAAACCCGTCAGGGTACTGAACAAGCTCGCTGGTAGCGAGACTATGCTTGCATGGTACCAAGATAAACTCATCGGGGTACTGAACAGGCCTGCTGGAAGCGGGGCAATATCTAGTAAATGAGACCTAGTTAATACACCACTATACACATAGTTCGTCAAATAGTGATAATATATGAAATATTTGTTTAAAAAAAAATTATGTCATGGCCAATTGTTTATAATGTCATTTGAGAATGGCTTTAAGTTGAATTTTCCCTAGCTGTCTAATTCTGTATATATCTAAGATGTCATTATCTTAGAAATGGAACCTATAGCTATAAATCTCACACACTTCGGGGTACACTTAAAATATCTTATGATGACAAGATATCTTTAAAATAAGGCACGGATGACTAGCTTTTCCTCTGTCATGCTTTCAGTTATATTATCAACATTCAAGTGGTATTTCTAATCACTATTCTATTTTTCATGAATATACATATCTGAATCATTTCCATTTACTAGTTAGTTTTTTCTTTTTACAAAATAATAAAACAGCATGCTAGTACTTTTTATTATCTAGAACGATCTATTCTTCTCTCTTGTATGGCTTGGGGACATGCCATATCTTTGGTTTGGGGGAGGATTAGGGAGATTCGTCTGCTTTTATCTATTATTATTTATGAAAAAATTATTTATCTCTAACAAAATGATAAGTGTTTTTCAGGATCAGTAGAATTGATAGCATGGAGCATATTTTTACAGAAAATCAATATTGAGGACTATATGAAGGATCGAAGGATAATCCAAATGAAATACCAAATGACGATCTAATAAAACTTGGTAATGTTACAACACTTATGATTACAATTTGCCAATCAAATTTTGTTTTTGACAAATAGTTTTTACCTCCATGTGAATGCTTTGACCTTAAAAGTTTTTTAATTATCATTTCACTCTTAGTAACTCTATCATTTTACCCAATCATGCATGTAAATTATCAAATGACCAATTTTCTTATTGATAAATCTTATCATAAATGCAAATTATACCTTTCATATCATAAGTTATGTTAACACTCTATCAAAGTTTTGATTATGACAGATATGTGCGAAGTTTGATCCTGTCAAAAGGGGTTGGGAAGGAAACCTTAAAGTTTGTAGGGAGGCTGATGGCATATACAAAATAGCATTCAGCCACTAGAATAGGCCACGGTGGAAATGAAGGAAAGGACAACGTAAATTGGCAGCCCCACTCTGGAGTAATGAATACTGAAAGCAGCAAGACACTCCATGGATCAGAGATGTAGGGTAAAGCAGAGAACATCGAATGTGCTGAAGGCGTTAAACGAGAGTCACAATAGAAGGATGAGATTGATCTGATGGTAGATCAATGGCGTCAAAACATTTCGCATGGCAAACATGCTCGGCCAAAGCCACTTTTTCGAATCTCGAAATAGGTTAAAAGGTGGAGGCATCTAACGGCTAAGGTTGAGATCCAAGAAGATCCACAGTCATAAATGATTTCGCATCCTAGACTAGCAAGGACGTAGTAGCGATTTTGGATTGTGAAAAGTGGTACAGGTCGCTCAGATCGACGGTCACTACAATAGCAGAGGGAGATCTGCGGTCGTGGTTTATTTCGTAATCTAAACTAGCACAGAAGGGACCAGAATCTCACATCGCGAAAAGTGGTAGGGTCCACTCAGATTAACGGTTGTGAAGAAAAGCTGATCTTGATTGAAGATTGAGCTGCACATGCACGAGGTAAGGAAAAATGTGGCATAAAGGACCTCACATACCAAGGGCTCAGATCGCAAGGAATAATATCCACAATGCAAACTGCTTGGGAAGGGTGCAAAGGTTACACTGTGTAAAAAGCTATAAAAGGATCCACGTGAAGTTGGAAAGGTGTGTCTTTTCCAAAGCCTCGAAGCCGCCGAATACCCAACCACATACAGAGCGCCAGCATGGACAAACCAGGAGACTGTGCTAAAAAGTAAGGTAGGCCCCTGATTACCTCCTCAGTGCTATTTGAAAATGGATGTGATAGGAGCAGTAGAAGTGGTAGGGTTGAGAGATGATACAGAACCTGAGGTCACCTATCGGAGGGCAGAGGAAAGTCTCGTAGACAATAATGCTGATATTTTCGATACCATCTTGGTGGGAGAATCCATTGAAACCGCCAGAGGTAAATTGGAAATCCTTAAGGACTGAGGTGCAGATACCTACGGTGTTTTTAAATCCTTTTTCCATTTTTTCTCTATTGGCCAAACCCTCCATTTCCCTGAGTTTGTTGAATGGTGTGCAGACAATTTCTCTGTCACTGAAGGAGTCATTATGAATAAGTCAAAGTCCAAAATCCTTTGTTTAGTCCAGGCTTCCTTCGTCCGAAAAACCCTACACATCCCAGACGATTTTGTCCATATATACCAAAACTACCAAGAGGAAAATATTATACGTTGCTTCAGAGAATCTACCGACAAAAGTAAAGAAACCTTCTTGAAGGCCTTCAAAACCCAGTGATGAACCCATCGACCTGTCATACCCTATCGACCTTAACCAATTCAATGAAGAAACTCAGTGGTGTATATCCCTGGCTAGTCATTTTTTAGGTCTAGATACTGATGCTTATGTCCCAGATTCATTATTGAGCCTATTGTTCGTCTTAAGTACTTGTCCGGCCAAACCCGAATTACCCAAGCAATCTTATCAATCTTGTTGTCTTAAGTTTGATGAATTCCTAGCCGAGAACATCCATTCTCAGTTAGTGAATTTCCATAGCACTAAAGTGTTCAAATTCCAATCCTTTTTGCCGAGGATGCTTATAGCTTATAATGAAGAAGACCTATAGGTACCTGAATTGGAAATCACTATTGATATGGCCACAGACTATTGTAAGTTCATGAACCAATTGATGGCCGAAATATACGACCTTTTCTTCAGGAAAGGTTACCTAGGGTGTTTCCTGAGATGAGACAAATGCTACAGTTGTCAAATAGCAAGAAGATAGGGGACTGGTTCCTAACAAAATTCAGAACGACCATAAGACTATATGTGTAACGTCCTCGACCCTCCGACCGGCAAAGAGGACGCTACCAAACCATCAAACATCCGGGCAACTAGCCCCATGAACATGAACATACATAAAATGCTGAAATAAAATTCTTAACACATAAAACATGCTAAAATGCATAGTCATTCACATACACGGCAGAAGCAAACATACATTCAGGCATTCAACATGTTCATCATAGTTCATTAGCCATCAAATATAATTGCAGAGATGAAATAGACAAGGATACTTATCTCATGAAGAACTTGCTCCACAACCAGCTACGTCGTTGGAACGTTCCACCCAACCATAGGCCAGCGTGCTCATCAATCTCTCAGCAACACTGCCACCCCTGAGCTGGGCATGATTCCCCAAGGAATAAGGGACTAAGCAGGCTTACACATAGCCAAGGTACACAAATCAGCCAAGCCCACACAGTAGGGCTTATCAGTCTATCAAGGAGCTGGGAGAAGCTAAATGCTAAGCTGGTGAGCTCATGGAAGAGCTAAGGACGCCTACACAAGAGCTATCCTGACCTCTAAGACACCCACACACACCTGACACCAGGAATCAGTCCCTTCTCTGCTTCACAGTCCCTTAGGCCCTGACTTCCCTTGCCAGTGCTCTTCCAGGGTTGTAGAGAAGAAAGCCAGCCATCTAACTCTGTCTGTGTGGCTCCCCAAACCCAGGTTTCTCAAGCATATCTAGCCTTCAATCCTACTCCACACAGTCCGAAGACCAACCACTGCATGCATGCAGGAAAACTAGCAATTACATCTTTGACAGGGGAAAACAGTCCCTGAGTTGTTCTTGGCCCTATCATGGCCAAAACAACTCAATGTTAACCTACAGCAGCTCAAAACGTGAAAGATACCACAGTCACGAACAATGGGGGAAAAACCACAGCAAACTGCCAAATCAAGGAAAGAGCCACAGCCCCCGATTCATGCTGAAGTAATAGGACATTACACAGTCCAGACACAGCCAGCAAATGTGGGAAAACAATGGTCCCTTCTCAACAATGAACCCACAACACATTTACACAGTCGGCAATGGGGGAGTAAAATACAGACTCTCTGCGTAATCAGGAAAATGTATCCACAGACCAACAATCGATGAGACAAAGGAAAACCAACCCCCACACACAGAATCGTGGATCCTTTTAACTCCTCTCTGCGTGAGGAATGAACAGCCAATGATGGAGAGAGTGGACAGAACCGATCGGGCATCCCAAACAGCGCATGAGGAAACCACTCCTAGTCCATGCAAGTGACTGAACCAGCTGGTGGAGAGTGCGTGGGGGAAAACCTGCCACCCACCACTACCCAGCATTAACTGCCCAACTAACATCAGGCATTTTAATGGCTGACACATGGCTTTTCCCCAATAGGCTCGTGGTTTAACATTTCCCCCACCTTTAACCTTAGGAAATCATGCCCTTTTCATTTAACATTGCATCATCGTAGCTAGCTATAGGGTTATTTTAATTAATGTGCATATTTACATGATGCAAAACTATCATGTGCCAAATAGCATGATATACCATCGGAAACGATCCCAATTTCTGAAACATAACACAACCAAATCGATGGTGGGGATTTTGCCTTTAGCTCCACACCACGATTAATTACAACATATAAATCATGTATCTTTTAATGCAACCGGGGTCAAAACCGAGGATATTACAGTATGGCTTTGTGCATCAACCCTACATTCTGCCAGCTTTTCTAACCGCCAGGGTTTTCTCACTAAAATTGATCCGGCAAAGACTCACTATTGAGGAAGAGCACTTCTTGAGCTATAAAAAGAGCTCAAATTTGATTTTCCCCTAGGAAGTGGGACCATACACAATCAAGAGCGGGGTTGCTTTGCCACTTGTTACCAACTTGCTCAGGGGCATGGGGTTTTCTTTGGAACAAGCGGTAAACTATGACACTCATCAAATAATTTCCAAAAGGAGGAAGGCTCACAAGTGCAAGCCTTTTGAAAACACTGAGATACTCGGACTCAGGGAAGTAGCAAACTAGGATGATTTCCCTAATCTTGCCCCGATGGACACCAGCATAGAAAGAAGCATTGGCTCACACCTTCCAAGAATAGCTTCTCCCCAAAGAGAATTGGTTAAAATAGTTGCAATAGTTGGGGAGGTCTCATCATTAGTCAGCTATTCAGTGAGTTCAGTGAAAAGAGGGGGTCCGGAGCCAATGGGTACTGAATAGGTGGACACGACCAGCATGCCCAAAAGGAAGAAAATAGAACAGGGGCAACAACTAGTGTAGGCTAAAAAGGGAAATACAAAGGGACAGATGAAGAAGAAGAATATGGAGAAAAAACAGAAACAAGAAGAGCCCAAGGTAGCCATATTACAAATCCAAGAATATTTATTTGACGGGTAGACTCCAAACATGCATGCATCTAAAGAAGACTGGCTAGGCTCTTACCGGGAAAGGGCTAATAAATCTTTCAAAGAGACAACAGAGCTATATGGTGAGATAATGTAGTTGCCTTACCCAAATGTGGCATTAAAGACTGTAAGGGATCATGCCACTGACACCCTTAGCTTAGCCTTGGCAATGGGAAATAAGGTGTCATAGGTTAATGTGAACCTCTCAAAGGTTCCCACTACTGACATAATACACCTCAACAAAGAAACCGGGGATATCTTGAATGCTAGATTGCTTAAGGCCACCATACAGATGTCCAAGCTAGAGGAAAGTAAAATAAATACTTTGAATCTTTTAAGAAAGGTAAGAGTGGAGGACAAAGCCCTCAAGGCTCAAATCAACAATTTGCAAAATGAAGCAATGCAAATGGAGGGACCAGCACATAAGGGAGTTTTGGCTCAGAAATTGCTTGATGATAAGGAGAAAGAGATCCAGACACTAAAAAGGAAGTTGAAAATCCCTCCTACCTAGCTCGCCTAGACAAAAGAATTGGTTGATTTCAAAAAAGAGAAAGAGACATTGAACGCTGAGCTTACCGACTGCAAAGCCCAGCTGCTAAAGCTCGAAGAAAAGGAAAGGCAGTGGGGAGCAGACATCCAACTTTTGAAGAAAAGTGAAGTGGAATTAAAATCCATATTAGCAATAAAAGAAAGGGAGCTTCAAGGAAGGAGTGCTGAGAGTGCAATTCAGTCCGTAGGTGTAGCTGGAGAGATAAATACCGGTTATCTTTCTAGAGCAATGTCCCAGATAGGCCTGAAAGATATAGAGCTTGTTAATTTAAAGCAACAAATTGAGAAACTAGAAAAGAAAAAAGGCAAGGAGAGATAAGGAAAGGAAAAGATGGAAGAGAAATGCCAAGGACTGATTCAACAAAATGCCAAGTTAAGCCAACAGGTGTGCGGTAAATTTGCCTTGCAAGGCGCTAGACATTTGATCTGGGATCAGATTATTATAGAGGCTGACAAGTTCCAACCTTATATAGATTTCATTGAAGACTAGGAAAACGCTATGATAGAGGCCAAGAAAAAGGTCCTGACAGTATTAGGGGAAATGCAGAAAAGACCTGTGGCAACAGTGAAAAATATCATTGCTTTCTTAAGCTCCTTGTCATACAATTTGGCCAATCGGTACGGTATCCAAAACATGGTTGTTGTTGTCTCTGGGGCTAGAAAGGTAATTGCTAAGCACATGATGTTGGAGACTGTACAAGCCAAAATAGAGGTTATTGAGCACAAATTCAAGGAGGTTATTAGGCTATTCAAACCGCTGGTAGGCAAAGGGATCCCTTTCTTCTGGGAAGAGAAGGGTCCTTTATTGTCCCAAAAGCAGTATCGAGAGCGTCTGGTTCATTGCTGATTACACAACATCAAGTTTGGATACTTGCAACAATCATTGTCAGGAAATATCGTTTTTTATAAGCTGGCCAGTGAATTTGAATTGTCATTTGATTTTAAAGCCACTTGTGCCGAAGTCCTTGAGACTTCATACCCAGAAACGATGGAGCTCAAAGCGCAAGCATTCAACATGGCAATTGCAACTCTACCTGGTCCTAACCTATGGAGAGCCATTCAGTAATACGGGTCGGCCAAATTCAAAACACATCCATAGAAGTGGCAATGGTAGTACGTGGGAAGTTTTCTCCGTGTGCACACCCTTTCCAATGGTCACCTCTCCCGGAACTCTGTACAGTTGTCACTCGCCGGATGGAAGCATAGAATACTTTCGTGCATATTTTCTCCTACAATCCATATTTCATTTTCGGTTTTTATGTAAATCGTGGCCAATGTGTCACCTGAGAGTTTGTTAGAAGTTGTTTTTCAGTTGTAACAAATTTTGATTCCCGAATGTTAGTTTAGGAAGTCAAAAATGCTATAAATGTACCTCCTGAAGAAGGAGAAAGGGTTGGAACCGATGTAATTTTGTAGTGTATGCTTTCAAGATTATTTTAATAAAGTTGTAGAGCCGAGGTCGGCATTTTACACAGGGATTCATGTGTTGTTTGTATTACAGTCCGTTGCTTCCTTTCTCATGTGAATGTTTTTCTAGTTTATCTCTTCCATTATGTTTTCTTTCATGTCTGAAATAAGTGTATAACAGTTTGGAATTCATACATTCTATGCTCCATCTGTTGTTTTAGATATCCACCAAAGCTTTCTTCTAAAGTTAATACAGAATTCATTTTCCAATGCTCTGTGTTGATGGTCTGTTCATGTTCTTCTTTCCCACCAGACAATTATAATTTGGCTGTGATCAAATGGCTATCTTGCCTCTATGTTGAAATCATCTGCATAAGTTCTATTCATTTATGTTACACCTCTTGACTCCATCGCCTAATGGTTCTATGTCTTGTTTCAACCAACTTCACAAACAATTTATATTTTCACTTGAACATATCTAGCATTGTTAATATCTGGTGAGAGATCCCTCTTGGAAGATCAGAAGGCCAATTCTCTCTTTTGAAAGTGGTTATGCTGTTACCTGGGAGCAGGCCTTCCGCAACCTTTGGCTCAATTCAAGTGCTAAAAAACTGGCGTCGTTGCCAAGGATGAGTTGAAGATTATCCCTGGAAGAACGACAAGAACTGCATGATTTTAGGAAAGAGATTTCTGAGGGCCAACACAAATTTTTGCAATCGTGAGAAGGTTGTATGTTTGTCCTGGTGACTCCACACCCACTTCAACCAATATCACACTAGGTATCCTGGCTTCCAGAAGGATCCACACGAGAGGTAACCCTGACCCCGAAACTTTGCAAAGTGTGGAAAATCCAGAAAAAATACTTAGAGATAGAAATAAAGAGAAAGTGAATTTTTTGTTGTTTGGTACATCATCATCTCAAGATTTGTACAACATAGTGAAATCCGAATGGGGAGTTAGAGATGGAAGACTACTAACCAAATCTAAATCTAAATCTGACTTGAGGAAAGTTGGGGTTACCTCTAGTATATTGCGATCCTATCTGCTTGATTCTTTGTGGATAAACCTAGAGACCCCGATGAAAGATGAAAAGACAAACCCTGTTTTTTAGAACACCCAGTTACCTAACCCCCAATCTGCTCCCAATCGACCGACCCCGATGGTTATTTCTAGATTTGCCCCATTAGCCCTACCTCTAGTTCTGCATGACCTCCCCTTGAACTACGCCCAAAGAATTGCACTCTACGATGGAGAGGGGAATGTCTCAGCGAGATACCATGTGGGTAAATTTGATGATTTCATCGACCTGGAAGAGGTGGATGATGAAGATGTCAAGATGAGGTTGTTCACTCAGAGTTTATCTGGGGAAGCCAAGAAGTGGTACAAATATTTGCCACCTAGGTCTATCCGCAGTTTTGCTGGTTTTCAAACCATATTTCTAGAAAGATGGGAAGATAAACAAAGCCCGTTGCAGGTCCTGTCTCAATACAACAATCTCAAGAAAGGAGGTTTTGAGTCGGTCCATGAGTTTTCAAGCAGTTTCATGAGAGTCTACAACTCGATACATGCTGACATCAAACCTTCACCCAAGGCGGCTAAGCTTCATTATGCTAATGCATTTGATAATTATTTTTCTTTGTTATTAAGAGAAATAAAGTCAAACACCCTCCTGGCCATGTTCACTGACGCCCTAGAAGTAGAGGCCAATATGATGGCGTGCGAAAAAATAAAACCGAGGGCGGAGGTTGATAGAAGGAAAGGTAGAGAAGAGACACACCCACCGCTTCTACGTCTTCATCCAGTGATGTAAAATTTGAAATGATGCTCAAAACTATGTAAAAGTTGATGGACAGGCTAACGGTGGAGGCCAAGCCAACAAACCGAGAGCAGAATGAACCTCAGATAAGGAATCCCAATTTTAGGAGGTCGGTTCCTCTCCCACTCCAGCCAAATAGACCAAGGGATGTGAGGAATTTAAGGAACCAAGAAGAGCAGCCAATTAGGCCTCCTTTCCCTGAAAACTATGTGGTCTCTAAAGATGAGGCAGAGTCTATCGAGGATCATATCCATCATTTCGGCAATTTAGAATCTGAAATCTACTTGACTGAGGAGGAACATGACATGTTCGCACAAGTGGATGATAAGACCTTGACAGAGGAATTGGAGCAGTATCATAAGGGGTATATGCATGCTATAGACGATGTTAGGAAGATCAAGTTAAGAAGTAGAGACATTGCTATAAAAAAAGGGGGGGTTAAACCCAAACCAACCTACTAGTAGTCAGACCGACCCAGGAAAATGAAATGAGAAACAAAAGGAGCCAGTAGCATCTAGGGAAGTGGAAAAGGGGACTGGTAAAGTGAGAGAGTTGAAGCAAACTGCACCTGTGGAGTTGGGCAAAACCCCTCCCATGTTTAACCTCCAAAGTGAGCTAGCTAAGCTGAAGGTTTCAATCCCTTTCAATGACTTATTGAGGAATCAGGAATATAGGGGCACTATAACGAAGATGATTGCAAATCAAGGAGAAGCTCACCTAGATATCTTAGAGCTAACTTAAGACAACCCTACTATTATTCTGGGATCTAAGATTGACAGCGTGGACAACGAAGATGAGGAGGTGCCACCCTTTTATATGAGCTTGAATGTACATGACATGGTGTTACACAATGCTATGCTGGATTCAGGAGCCTCACATAAGCTGATGCCAAAAGGAGTGGTGGAGAGTCTGGGATTGGAGATTACAAGGCCTTATAAAGACCTGTATTCCTTTTATTCTAAAAGGGTAAAATGTCTAGGATTGATCAAAGACATGGTGGTATCTTTAAATAAATTTCCATCTAAAATTGTGGTCATGGATGTTGTTGTGGCCGATATTATCCCCAAGTTTGGTATTTTGCTGTCAAGGTCTTGGACTTCAAAGCTGAAGGGTAGCCTACAAATGGACATGTCCTACGCAACAATTCCTATCCGGAATGAAAACAAAAGGTTATACAATGAGAAAAGATTGCCTTATGTCGTGAGCAGTCAAGCTCAGCCTGACATCCATCATGTTTATGTCGTCAACGCAGACTTAGGGTTGTCTATATTCTTCAATGATATGTCTCCTTGCAACTCAAAGGTCGATGTGCCACAGAAAGGTAAAAGGGATAAAGGAGAGACTAGTGAACTGGAATCTTTAGAAAGAAAGCATAAGGACGAAGGACTATGGAAGATGTATTTCGATGGCTCGATGGCTAAAGCAGGTGCTGTTGCAGGTGTGTACATAATCTCCCCCATTAGAGATACCAAATCTTATTCTTATAAGTTGGTTTTTGAATGCTCTAACAATGTAGCAGAGTATGAGGCCTTGTTGTTGGGCCTGCATGTGCTAAAGGATTTAGGAGCTAAAAGGGTCCAAATTTTTGGAGAATCAGAGCTTGTAGTGAATCAAGTGAATGACAGCTACCAAACTAGACATCCAAGAATGAGAGCTTACCGGAATGAGGTGTGGGACATGTTCAGAAATTACTTCACTAAACATATAATCCAAGTGATCCCTAGATATGAGAATACAGTGGCAAACTCTCTAGAAACTGCAGCCGAAAAGTTTGAGGCTCCTACAGTAGGTAAAAGGAAATACAAAGTAGATATTGGGAATAGACCTTCTATACTAGACAACACTAGATATTGGCAATTTTTTGAAGACGATATGCAAATCAAGAGATTTATGGAGTTGTCTGGTGAGTTTGTAAACACCCGCATAGATGAGAATGACGCTGACTCCGAGAATTTCCTAGACGTTGAAGAGGAGGAGGAAGAGGCCGTCGGGGTGGGGAAACTGAAAGACTCTTTGGGAGGCAAGGATATATTCTATTTGAAAAGCAATCATATTCCCAGAGGTTTGATCCCCTTAGAGTCCCTTTTTTACCAGAATGACGTAGCCAGAGTTCCGAAGGTCGAGCCTGCCGTAGACGCCGTCGAAGATATAAATATTGGCACTGAAAGTAACCCAAAAATTATAAAGTTGTCCAAGAAGTTGCCCGCTAAAGAAAAAGAAGGGTATGTGAACCTGATGAAGAACTACACGAATGTGTTTGCGTGGAGTTATGAAGACCTCAAAAAATATGAGACTTCCATCATACAACATACTATCCCAATTAAACCCGGGGAGAAACCATTCAGGTAGAAACTCAGGAGGATCGATCTGAACCTAGTGCCCATTATTGAAAAGGAAGTAAAAAGGTTGTTTGATGCAAAAATAATTGTGACTCTGAGGTTTTCAAGATGGGTAGCCAATTTGGTTCCTGTTCAGAAAAAGAATGGGGAGATAAGGTTATCTGTAGATTTCATAAACTTAAATAAAGTTTCTTTGAAAGACAATTACTCGTTGCCGTAGATGGACCAAATCCTACAGAGGGTGGTAGGCTCAGAAAGAATATCCACTATGGATGGTTTTTTCAGTTACAATCAGATGAAGGTGCTACCTGAAGACAAAGAAAAAACCGCTTTCACCACACCTTGGGGTACATTCATGTACGCAAAGATGTCGTTCGGATTAATGAATGTTGGAGCCACTTTCCAACGTGCCATGTATATTGCTTTTGCAGATGAAAGAGACAAATTTGTGGTGATCTACATGGATGACATTACTGTATACTCCAAGTGGGCTAAATATCATATCAGGCATTTAGAAATGGTTTTCATTAAGTGCAGGAAGTATGGCATCTCATTAAACCCTAGAAAGTCAAACTTCACTCTAGAAGAAGGAAAGTTGTTGGGGCACATCATTTCGATGGAAGGAATCAGGATCGATCCAGATAGGGTAAAGGGAATCTTGACAGTAGAGGAACCAAGGAGCAAGAAGGAAATACAGTCTTTCATTGGTGAAGTAAATTTCTTGAGGAGATTCATCCCTAGCTTCGCTGAAATCCTGATGGACATTACTTATATGCTGAGGAAATACCACGAAATCAAATGGACAGTGGAAGCCAAGAAGGATTTCAAAAATATAAAACAGGCCATTTAGGAGGCTCCTGTATTGGTCATTCCATATTTGAGAAATATTTCTTAGTGTTCTCATATGCTTTAGAGCATACTGTGGCGGCAGTGTTGCTGCAGAAAAATGATCGGGGTGAAGAATAGCCTATAGCATTCTTCAGTAAAATATTGAGGGATGGAGAATTGAAATATAATATAATGGAAAAACAAGCTTATGCTTTGGTTAAGGCCTTGAAAGACTTCATAATCAACCTCCTCCATTCCTACATAATTGCCTATGTACCCAGCAGCATGGTGAAAAGCATACTTACACAGCCAGATCCGAAGGGAAAAAGGCTAAATGGGTTGCAGTGCTTCTAGAATACGACGTAGAAATTAAGCCCACAAAATTGATCAAAGGACAAGGGTTAGCTGAAATGATGACGGATTCCCATTGTGACTCTCTGCAGCTGAATTTTCTAGCTGGTCAATCTGATCGGGTAGAGGCGGAGATGCAAATGAAGCCTCATTTTTCTGCATCTCCTTGGTATGCTGACATTATTTTTGTATTACATAATTTACAACCTCCTGCAGGGCTAAGAAAAACCAAGTCCAGATCCGTGAAGATGAAGGCTACGAAATTTTGCATCATAGAACAATATCTTTATTGGCAAGACCCCTAGGGAATACTGCTAAATTGTCTTCTGGAAAACAAAGCTCAACATATAGCGAAGGAGTTTCATGAAGGAGATTGTGGAGGACATCATTCCTGGAAAGTAGCCACAAATAAAATTCCAAGGGAAGGATTTTATTGGCCTTCATTGTTCTCAGATGTCTATAAGGAAACAACTAAATGCCATCAGTGTCAGATTTTTGAAGGGAAAAGAAAAGTGATTTCACTTCCCCTCAACCCTATCTCTGTGGAAGCTCCTTTCCAGCAGTGGGGGTTAGATTTCATCGAAGAGATAAACCCAAACTCCTCGGGACAGCATAAGTGGATTCTAACGGACACTGATTACTTCACGAAGTGGATCAAAGCCATACCCACCAGAAGGGATACATAAGAGGTAATAATGGATTTCTTAGAAGATAATATTTTGCCAAGATTCTGCTGCCTTAAGAGAATTGTGATAGACAATGCATCTGCGTTTAAGTCCAAGAAGATGATCAATTTTTTCCATAAATACCACATAAACCTAATCACTCTATTGCTTATTACCCACAGGGAAACAGATTGGCAGAATCCTCCAACAAAATTCTTATGAGGATCATTAAGAAGCTATTGGAGGATAACAAGAGAGCTTCGCACATGAAGTTGAAATATGCCTTGCGAGCTGACAGAATCAGCACAAATAGGGTTGTCGGTATGTCACCGTTTCAGTTTGTATATGGGGTCGAGGTAATTTCCCCTACCTCTCTAGGTGTTCCAGTCGTGAAATTGTTACGAGACCCGTTGGATGAGCCTAATCCCATTCAAAGAAGGATCAACCATATTATTGAATTGAATTAAGTGAGGGACAAAGCTTATGATAAAGTCCAGCTACACCAGGAGAAGATGAAGAATAGCTTTGACAGGAGAATAAAGGAAGATGTTTTCCAGGTCGATGACCTGGTGTTGAAGTGGGATGACCCACACGAAGAAAAAGGTAAACACGGAAAATTAGACCACTTATGGGTAGGCCCATACCTTATTGCGACACACAGAGGAGACAATGCCTTCATTCTACAATATCCAGATGGGTCACAATACGAAGGAGGCACAGTGAATGGCAGGTTTCTGAAATGTTACCTGGAGTAAAGGGACTAAGGTCCATGTATCATAGTGTAAATATGTTTTATGTTTTAGTCAGTACGGATGGTGAGTCAGAAGATTTGAAGCCTGCGGAGAAGGCTCTAAGATCGAAAGAGGTAACCATCCTTTCAAACTATATTTTCTTTCAGAAATTAAAATAAAAGGATGTTGTCAATGGATAAGGTGACTAATCTATGGGTTCTTTACTACCTCGCTGGGAGGATAGCATCCCTTGTGGATCCAGTTTTTAACACTCTATCAAAGTTTTGATTATGAGAGATGTGTGCGAAGTTTGATCCTGTCAAAAGTGGTTGGGAAGGCAACCTTATAGTTTGCAAGGAGGCTGATGGCATATACAAAACAACATTTAGCCACTAGAATAGGCCACGGTGGAAATGAAGGAAAGGACAGCGTAAATTGGCGGCCCCACTCTAGAGTAATGAATACTGAAAGCGGCAAGACACTCCATGGATCAGAGATGCAGGGTAAAGCAGAGAACATCGGATGCGCCGAAGGCGTTAAACGGGAGTCATAATAGAAGGCTAAAATTGATCTGATGGCAGATCAACGGCGTCAAAACATTCCGCATGGTGAACATGCTCGACTAAAGCCACTTTTTCGAATCGCAAAATAGGTTAAAAGGTGGAGGCATCTAACGGCCAAGGTTGGGATCCAATAAGATCCACGATCATAAATGATTTCGCATCCTAGACTAGCAAGGATGTAGTAGCGATTTTGGATTGCAAAAAGTGGTACAAGTCGCTCAGTTCGACGGTCACTACAAGAGCAAAGGGAGATCTGCGGTCCTGGTTTATTTTGCAATCTAAACTAGCACGGAGGGGACTAGAATCTATGGGCAACGTGGAGAAGATGGAAAAAGGATAAATTAGGTTTATTAATTAATTATGTTTAGTTATTCAAATAAGAAATCTCATCATTATATAAGAGGACGTTCCCTAATAAAAAAAGGTCTTCTTTGTTTTTGCTTAAACATGTCTCTCTCTGTGCGTTTCCCTTTTTTCTTATTTGTCTTGTTTTTAGGGTTTAGTGTGTAGTAGCTAGAGCGCCTCATTCATGGAAGCCTCTGGTCTTTCAATCCTCTGTGATCACCTCCCATACAAAGAGCTAACCTTCCCCATAGGATTTCTCTCTCACTGGAGGTTTTCTTCTTCTTGCTGGAATCTGCTAAGCAAGTAGGAGCAGGCCAGACTCATGCTACGCTCTTGCTGAAATATTCCAACTTCATGGGAAAATGAGCATAGCTCCTCCTTCATCACGCTACACTATCAGCACCTCCTCACATCTAGGGGCACGTGTAGCTACACCTTCTGCGCACTCCCTTTCACCTTTGCGCATCTCCGAGAGCTGAGCATTGTCTTATGCTGGAACATCGTCGCTTTAGCCTATGCTTCATTGATCGCACCCCTAGAAAAGAAGTGTACGGCAGATCAAATGGTATTAGAGCCTTAAGATCTTGACTATGGGCTCCAACAAAAAAAAAATGGGTATTTTTAATGAAACATTCCCTATTTCACCGACCTTTAGGTTGATGAATGCAAGTGAATACATAGAACTCATAGCCCCAAGGGCACACAGATCTCAGCTACAATAGAGAGGAGGTTCACAGATCTCTCCCTCTAGACCTATAGCTCCTTTGCTCTATTTCAGGTTTTTCTTACCACCTACGTTGGTTGTGATATTCAGTTGGCCTCACCATGCATCCTCAAAGAGATCCCTTGGCAGTAGAATCGGATTGCAATACTTCAAATATAGTCCAAGATCTTACTTTTGTACTCAATGAGTTGTTGAGGATGCAACAACAGACCAATCCAGACCCATTATGATTGGACACTAGAATACAACTCCCTAAGTTTGTGGGGAAAACCAATGGAGAAGTTGTTGATTCATGGATTCGTAGCCTCTCCACCTACTTTAACACATGCACATGACTCACTGAGGAGAGAAAGCTTCAAATTGCCTCTTACAACTTGAAGGCCTTGCATAAACCTGGTGGGAGACTAAACAAGAAAAGACCGCATTCGTGGTGGAACTTGGAACTAATCCAGGAACTTCATCCTCCACACCCATCAGAACTTGGGCTCAACTTTCTGACGCATTAAGAACCCGCTTCTATCCACTAGGGTATGTACAATCTCTATGGATGAGATGGCATCAAATCAAACAACTTCCTTCACAAAGCATTCAAGGTTACATCGACTTCTTTTGCAAATTGCGCCTACAGCTCCACATTCCATACCCGAAAGAGGTACTCATTCTTAAATTTATCGCTGGTTTATTGATGCAGTTCCGTAGAGAGGTAGAGCTATTCAAAAATCCAACATTAGATAAAAAATTTCAGAGAGCATTGGCTATCGAAAGAAAGATTGCTCCTAGAGGTCGTACTCCTCAATATCGCCCCAACCCTAATGCCTCTCCCTCTCAAACAACCATCTCCAACTCTTCAGCTCGTTTTCCACCTACTCGACCTCAAAATCCTATTAGCCATACAAATACAACAACACCTTCGTGTTCATTCCATAAGGCTACCTCACACAACTCCTCAGATTGTCGAACCCTCCAAAATCTAAAGACCAACAAATCCTTACTCACAGAGCTCATTAATACTCCACCAGTGGAGGACACTGAAGAAGTCACTCTAGACAATCCCATCAAAGTGGATCCCTCTTTGATCCTAATGACCCAGGATGATTCAAACTCCTCAACCCAAGCACTTTTCACTCATAGTTGCCAAATCAAAAATTCTTTAGCATTACTGATTATGGACAATGGCAGCCAGAAGAATTTGGTATCTCAATCCCTAGTCAACCACTTAACCTTGTTACTACTCCGCACCCACACCCCTATCAGCTCGGATGGGTTCAGAAGGATGATCCCCATCTCCTAGTATATGAGCGATGCCTTGTCACCTTTGCTATAGGCCAATTCAAAGACACTGTTCTATGTGATGTTTCCCCCTTGGATTGTTCAAATTTACTATTAGGAATACCCTACCAATCACAAAGAAATGTTATCTATCTAACCAAAGCTCGCCAATATAAGCTTTCAAAAGATGGCTACACCTATTTATTAACAGTAGCAACACCCAAAACCCCTTCTACTACTGAGAAAACCCCACATGTCCAACTTAATCAGTGTATATCTCTCTGTTTGGTGCACCCTGTACCACCAAACAATACCACTCATCCTGTTCTTGAAGCCATGACTCCCCTACTCAAAGAATTTGTCGATGTGTTTCAACCTCCTATGGGCCTCCCCCCCTCTAGGCACATAGACCATTCAATCCATCTCATCCACGGATTTGCCTTACCTAATGCCCCCACTTATCGGTTGGCCCCCACAGAAACGGAGGAAATGGAAAAACAATTGATAGAACTCATTAACTTCGGTCATATCCAAACCTATTCTTCTCCTTGCGCATCTCTCACATTTGTTATTCCCAAATGAGATACCCCAGACATGCGCCTTGTCACTGATTACCAGGCCCTCAATAAAGCTACTGTCAAAAACCGTTACCCACTACCCCGAATTGAGGAGTTACTCGACACCCTCCAAGGAGCAAAATGGTTCACCAAACTAGATCTGACAGCTGGTTACCATCAAGTTCGAATGAACCCAGATGATGTATGGAAGACAACATTTAAGACCAAATTTGGTCTTTATGAATGGAAATCCATGCCCTTCGACCTCACCAATGCTCCAACAACATTTATGAGGTTCATCAATGACATTTTTAGACCACATTTTGGGCGCATGGTGGTCATCTACTTAGATGACATTCTCATCTTGAGCCATACATGGGATGCACACATGCAGCATGTCCGACAAATTCTCCATATCCTCTGAGCCAACAAGTTGTAGGTAAAAGAAAAGAAGTCATATTTTGGCCAAAATACAGTTCCATATCTAGGATTTGTGGTCAATTTGGAAGGTATTCAACCGGATCCAACCTGTATCAAAGCATTGAAGCAATGGCCACTCCCTTCTTCGGCGAGTGAGCTCAAAATATTTATGGGTGGTATAAATTTCTATCGTAATTTCATTCTGCACTTTTCTCAGATTGCTTGTCCTTTACATTAGCTTTCTAATAGTTCTTCAACATTTAATTGGACCAATGAAGCCACTAGTAATTTTACTCAGCTCAAGGAAGCCCTGTGCTCATCACCGGTTTTACATCTGTCAGATCCCTCTCAACCTTTTGAGATTGACTACGATGCCTCACAATATGCTATTGGGGTCGTGCTAAAACAGGGAGGCCACCCCATTGCTTATCACTCTGAAACTCTTTCCCAGGCCAATATGAACTATAGCACCTATGACAAAGAGTTTTATAGCCTAGTTCAAGCCCTCAAGCAATGGAGACATTATTTGCTCGGTAAAGAAACCATCTTGCATACAGGCCACCATCCTTTGATTTTCATCAATTCACAGTCAAAGATTTAGGAACAAAGGCACCTTAAATGGGCCTCCTACATTCAACAGTTTCACTTGGTCATCCGATATAAGAAAGGAACTTCGAATAAGATGGTTGATTTGCTCAGTCAGCCACCTACTACAATCCTCTCCATTCTAGAGGTGCGTTGTACCAACTGTGACACATGGAAGGACCAATATGCTACCAACCCAAACTTTCAAAAGATTTGGATAGCCTTGCACAGACCCACAGAGATCAATCAAACCCCATTCCTAGACTACACTATCCGGGATGTTTGGCTTTATAAATTCAATTTGCTATGTGTTCCACACTCACAGGAACGCCTCTTGCTCATCAGGGAGGCGCATGCTTCAGCCTATGGTGGCCACTTCGGTACCACAAAGACCATCCAAAATCTGCAATGCCATTTCCATTGGCCTTCCATGTAGCCCCAAGTTGAGAAATTTATCTGAGCTTGTGCATTATGCTCCCAATCCAAGCCATCCAACTGGAAACATGGCTTATATCAGCCATTGCCTCTTCCTTCACAACCTTGGGAGTCAATCTCCATGGACTTTCTCAATGGACTCACAACCACCCAAAAGAAACATGATGCAATCTGGGTAGTGGTATGCCGCTTCAGCAAAATGGCACTTTTTACTCCATGCACAAAAACTAAAACAGCAGCACAAACAGCAGAGTTATACTTCCAACATGTTTGGCCACATTTTGGCCTACCAAGCACTATCATATCGGATAGAGATTCTCGCTTCCTAAGCACATTTTGGAAGACAATCTGGGTGCTACTAGGGTGCAAACTCAATTTTTCCACAGCATTCCATCCTCAAACGGATGGCCAAATAGAAGTGGTGAACACGGTCTTGGTTCATGCTCTTAGAACTCACTTTGGACACAGCAAACAATGGGACAATTATTTGCACATCCTCCAGCATAGCTACAACAAGGCCACACATTCCTCTACCGGGTTTTCTCCTTTTGAAGTCTGCTTGGGCTTCCAACCAGCATCTCCAGCAGAGCTCCCACTCACTTTATCTCCTCAAGGTACCATGCACCAACAGAAGGAACAAATATTAGCCCAACGATTTCTACAACAAATTCCACTATGCCACACTACAGTCACAACAACACTCAAAGCAGCTCAAGATCAGGTCAAGCAACGCCATGACAAACAAAGGAATTTCCTGACCTTTCAACCTGGAGATAAGGTCTGGTTAGACTTGGATAAAAAACGCTTCAAAGGCTAGCATCACAAGCTCCTGCCAATAAGATATGGCCCTTATAGTATCCTTGACAAAATTGGAGAAAATGCTTACAGATTGGATCTTCCACCACAACTGGGAATCCAAAATGTCATCAATGTCAATCATCTGAAGTTGTTTGAGCCCCCCCTACTGGAGGGACCAATCATCATTACTCATCCAGTCAACAACATTCCAGACTTCCAACTCCCCTTGGCCAAAGACACTCTCCTGGATGCCGAGACCCGTTCTACAAGGTAACGGGTATACACTTCCTATCTCGTTGCTCGTCAAGGACAAACCCCAGCTAAGGCAAAGTGGATCACAGCTGAATTCTTGCAGAGAATGTTTCTTCACCTTCTCATGGAAGCAGGGACTCTTCCAGATCTAAACAGGGAGGAATTGGGCAGCATGGAGAAGATGGAAAAAGGATAAATTAGGTTTATTAATTAATTATGTTTAGTTATGCAAATAAGAAAGATCCTCATTATATAAGAGGACACTCCCTAATAAAAAAAGGTCTTCTTTGTTTTTGTTGAAACACGTCTCTCTCTGTGTGTTTCCCTTTTTCCTTATTTGTCTTGTTTTTAGGGTTTAGTGTGAAGCAGCCAAAGCGCTTCATTCATGGCAACCTCTGGTCTTTCAATCCATCCATGATCGCCTCCCATATGGAGAGATAGCCTTCCCCATAGGTTTTCTCTCTCACTGGAGGTTTTCTTCTTCTTACTGGAATCTGCTAAGCAAGTAGGAGCAGGCCAGACTCATGCTACGCTCTTGCTGAAATATTCCAACTTCATGGGCAAATGAGCATAGCTCCTCCTTCATCACGTTGCACTGTCAGCACCTCCTCATATCCAAGGGCATGCATAGCTACACCTTCTGCGCACTCCCTTTCACCTCTGCGCATCTCCAAGAGCTAAGCATTGTCTTCAGCTGGAACATTGTCGATTTAGCCTGCGCTTCAATGATCGCACCCCAAGAAAAGAAGTGTGTGGCAGATCAATCTCGCATCGCGAAAAATGGGAGGGTCCACTCAGATCAAAACCACAAACTTTCCTGTTATGTTCTCGATAGTCCTTTCTCTTGTGTAAACCTTCAGCTTACTCTCTAAAATTCCCCACTATACTTGGGAAATTTCTCCCTTTAAATAATATTACAAATTTTACAAGAAAAGAAAATTCCCAAGACGTGGGATTGCAAAATCAAACAATTTCAAGGTTTTCCAAGGGTGAAACACCACTTGGCATGTAGCTTCATCAACTCTTCAATCTTTTGAAAATGGGCTTGTCTCAAGTGTATTTCTGTTTTGTAGATTTGGGAGGTGATCTCCTTCTTCTTGATTTTCTTCCACTTTTTTAGGTAAACCTGTATCAGATCCATAAAAGAGTAAGGGATCTCAATCCATCTCTCGATCTCCTGCATGGTGAGCTGATTTATCTACTGGATCTGCTCCTTAGCTTCATCAAAATGTCATTCAACCTGTTCCAGCTAGAGTTTTGGTGAAGGCACCTGAGCAATAGGATCTAATACATGCAAGTCCAAATAACCAAGCAAAAATTTAGAAGTTGACCACCTACGTTCGCAAGCCAACTGTCCTTCTCTAATTATAGCTTCCACTGAGTCATGGATATTCTCCCATGTCTCAATTATGACCTTAGTCATTTTGGCTTGCAGATTGTCCAAAATTGGCATATCGTGTGGCCTATCTGAGATATGCATTTGCCAATCTATCACATGTTCGAAAGCCCTAGATGCTACTCTTGTTTGATAATGGTGGGTTTCCAAAGTTTCAGAATGTTTCCCAAACAAATTATATAAACCTTGCATGTCATCCAAACAAGTATATAGACTAACCATGGCCTGGTGATAATATTCATGCACTCTACATAGTACCTGTTTAAACTCTTCTGGTGTCATATTTGAAAAAGAAGAGGTTGTTGATTCTCTCTGAGCATCCTTCACCTGTTGCTCAAGGATGACAATCTTTTCTACTTGTTGTTGATTGAGAACATATGATTTTCCAAGCTAATGTTTGAGATCTTCTGTCTTCTTCTGCCATTGCTTGATTTTGCTCTCATATTCTTATTTCAGCTGCTTAACCTCTTGTGCATGTTTTTCCTTAGTTACTGCTAAGTCCAATCTAGTCTTTTACAATTCTTGTTCCTTATCAGTAAGGGTCACAATCAGTTGTGAAACAAAGTCATAATTAGCCCCTGCAAAAGCTCCCATAGCAGTTGATGTATCTAATGCCCCTTGCTTGATATCAGGGGTGTCAGATTTCCATATAACCTGACTAAGGGAAAGAATTTGTTTGGTTGAGCCCTCTATTGTCCTGTTAGCTCCTCTTTTGATCACAGCTTTGTCCTTATTACTCCAGTAGTATTTTCCCATAGATACCACAACATCTTCTCCAAAATCTGTCGTTCCTTCTGGGGGTGAAATGGTTTGTTGCTGAGTGGTAACTAGGGGATTAGTTTTTGTCTGGGAAAGAGGGATTTATGTATTGAGGAACGAGATGTTCAGAGGAGAAGTGAAACAATTAAATGTGAGGGATGAAGAGCAATGAGTATAGGTGTATCAGCTTTAGGGGAAAGAGTTGTAGATATGCAAGGAATGTTTATCTGAGGAAGCTGAGAAAGTGGGGATGTTGGGATAGGATGAGGTGGTAAATGGGGAGGAGAAGAAGTATGAATGGGTGATTCAACTAGTATTGTGGATATAGTATTGGTGGGTTCCAGAACTGGTGAAAAATTAATTAAAGAAAAATATTGTGGGGAAAGTGATGAACCTAAAACAAATTCGGACTCCTCAAGGCTGGGAATGGATGATACCAAGGAAGTCAAAATAATAACTGGACAAGTGGAAGGACCAGTCTCTTCCTCAAGATCACTGTCTATGTCATGAATTTCAACATCAGAGGGAGGCAGAGGATTTACCTGTCATATGGGAGGGACTTGCACGAGTACTTGTTCTCTTTGAGCAATTTGCAGCAGGGGCATCATCTGTTCTTCCCTGGAATCCTGTTGTGATTGGACCTACTCATAACTCAATTGGGTCTTTTGCTTCTTAGGCTGTGACTCAACCATTTCTATGTGAGTTTGCAATTGAGAATTGATTCTATCAAGATTCTTCATAAACTTTGCTCCCTTTTGCTTAGTGTCTTCCATTGAGACAGGCTGAGGACTGGAAGGACCATCAAGGATACCCTTACCTTTGTCCTTAGACTCAGTATCAAGAGCAACAGCAGAGCTTGTTGTTTGCTCTTTTGCTTCTTTATCCATGTTCTTCTTTTGAAGGTCCTGCTCTATATTCAGTTTAGTTTGCCTATAATGAAGAGTGTGATCCCTAATGTCCTTTTGGTATTTGTAGAGATGAGACCTAACCTCTGGATCCTCGTCTTGCCCATTGCCTCTCAAAAATCCACATCTACTCTAAACATATAATCATCGGGATCATCTTCATGAACATAATGAGACTTAGCATGATCATGTGCAAAGATGTTGGCAAGATAAGATTTTGGGCCATGCATCCTCTTGGGTGCCTCTCCCAAATTCATGATAGAAATTTCTTTACCCATCACAGTTGCATGGGTAGAATTCTGAAGTACAAGGGAGTCCATATACAAGGGAAATTTGGGCCATGCCTTTTTCTTATGCTTTGTCAACTTGAGAAAATCCCCAACGATAACCATCTGAAAGGTGAATTCCTATATTACCATACGATTAGGGACAATTCTCAGTAGCAGATGCACTATATTGATACCCCAAATCCTCATATAGGAGAAATATTCTCCGACATGCCAATCACCATGTACTGAAATTAATGCCCTTGCTCTCTAAGAAATTGTTGGAGCGTAAGCCTTGAAAATTTTATGGTACATTGACCTAAGGAATATGTCACAGATCTCGTAAATTCAAGAAACGAAATTGTCCTCCCACATATCAGAAAAATATATGTGCACCGGGGCAGAATTCTTGTTCTAGTTCCAATTTAAAATGGGGAAAGGAGAAGTTGCATAGAAAGCATCCATCACAAACCCTGACATGTAAAATGTTGGCTTTCGGTTGGTCAAGGTTTTCTGATACTTCTCAATTTCATCTTTCAAATTTAAAGATAAAAGCTATGCCCAATTGAAAGAACCACTTGTAAGAAAAATGTGATGAGCCACAGGAACCCACTAAGCTTTGAACAAGGAGTAGTTTGTCAACCCATACAAGTGACAAAACATAGCTACTAGTAATGAGAATGGTTCCCTAAACCAAGAAATTGGATAAACATTAGTGGAGGCTATCAACTTTTCCCTAAAAGGTTATGTGTTGTCCATCCAAGACTTGACCACCTCTTCGTAGTTGAACCGAGTCATGGCCTCATCAACAAATTTCAATGTCAAAATATGTCTAGGAGGTCCAAGCGCATAATCCCTAGCAAATACGTCAGAATGGAACGATGCAACGGGAGTATGGGTATTGTCATTGAAAGAGCGTTCCTTAGGGTTTGCATAGTCCAACGCCCACTTAATAGGGTTTGTATAGTGCATGAAAGGGGGTCTAGCAGCAATGAAGTGAAGCTGAGAACTCCGAATTCGTTCATAAGCCGGTTGATCATGGGTAACAGAGGAGAAATCGTCATTGTCAAAAATGGCGTAAATCCTGGACTAGTCCTAGTACAAGGTATCAGACACACGTCCACTGGTATCAATGAACACACCGGCGTTAGGGCCTTTGTTCTTTTGATCTTGAAGAGTTATTTTCGACCTGGTGTTCCTAGAGGTGGTGGACATTATCTCCGATTGGATTTTGGAAACCATGTTTAAAACAGTGACGCAAGTTCAAACCAACAGAAAAAACGAACGAGTGGTAATTACTTACTGGTGAAAAATCTTAGAAAACTACAAATCTGTGAGCTGGAGGAAGGAAATTTCTGTAGTAAAATGTTCGAGCACAGCAAGAAAGCACGGGGGAAATGGTAGAAATAGTTGTAACTTCAAACAAATTTAAAACCCAAAATTAAACGGCAAAAATTATCTAGACCGTAGATCTAGGATATATGGATGGATACGATCGAAGCGGAAAAATATAATGGGATAGTGCTAAGGTCCAAAAAATTGTGATTTCCGATTTCTGCGTTCTGAACTTCGAAGTCAAAAATCGGGAAGTAAATATTCGACCAACAAACTTGTGAGTTTTCCAATTTTCGAACTCGCAAAGGAAAATGGCAGAAATCGTAAAGATAAAAAATCATAACTGTAAAAAGCGATTTCCGACTTCCACGATACGAAAATCAGAAATTGGAAATTGCGAATATCATAAAATCCTTCGAAAAATAACTATATTTCTGCTTTCCGTAACCCGAATATCGAAAATCGGAAATGGAGAAAGGGACATTTCCTTATTGAAAAATATAGGACTTTCGAGATCCAAACATCATAAATCAGAAATCGGAAAACAAACTTCAACGAACCTCCAAAAAATGGATTTTTGCTTCCCGAATTCGGAAAGCGCAAATAGGAATCAAGAAAAATAAGTTGGAAAACAAGGAAAAATGTATTCCAAAATTCAATAAATCCAAACAAACAAGGGTCATTGAGGAAATTTAAGAAGTGCAAACAGGGGGAGAGAGATATGTTGATCCTCTGATCGGGGATGTCATTAATGTATTTAGTCATGAATGTCTTGAGGTAAAACCTCGGTTGTAAGTCTAGTCAGTAGTACCCATAAAAGTATTACAGTTGCGGAAAGACTCAATATTTTTACCCTCTCGGCGTTCCTTTGCACCTCTCAATGCAAATGCTAGTTATAATTCTTTTCAAGGAAAGAATAAAGTGTATTTAAATCCTAATATCCAAACTCTCATACCTCCACTCAGTGCTAAATTGTTGTAACATACCCGAAATTCCTCAATGTAAATTATGAGAAAATGGGGTAAATTTTTCGCTTTTACTATAACCAAACAATTGAACTATGTTAGTCTCCTAAGAGTGTGTAATTACATAATTGTAAACACTACTATTATTTTCATCTATTCATATAAGAAAACTGAAATTCATTTTGATTAAGTTCCACTGAGTAGTTGACAAGAGGGCTATACTAATAACCATACTAGTACAAGAATAATGATAAGAACTTATACCTCAAACAAAGAATCACATTTGTTTGCATTTAAGAACCATTAAACTACCATTCACTTTAATACAATCCTACATAAGCGTATCTTATTTAGAATAGATATGACCGTTACATTAGTCGCAAGACTTATCTTTGTATGATTAACACATACACATTAACCCTTTCTTTTTCTCATCGTCCCATACCTTCTATAGCGTGGGAACATAGCTTCGGCAGCCACTGCTTGAAGTCATGCAACCTCAACATAAATATTAGAACTATATATCATCATACAAATTCAAGATCATAAACAAAGATAAATCCATGTAACAAAGTTAACTGTTAACGAACTAATTAAAAATTTATGCGTAGGAGCAACTAATTTATTTTACACTTGTCCTTCGAGAGTTATTCCAAGACTTTTCAATCATTGGAACGCAACTTCTGCAACCACCACTTTATATGACATAACATGCATATTAGTACTAGACTTTTCAATCATTGGAACGCAACTTCTGCAACCACCACTTTATATGACTTAACATGCATATTAGTACTATAAACCAAGAGTAAGTAAATTACATCCATTAAACAAATATAGCTGATAAGGATACTTCCTTTTGACTTGGGCAACTGAAAAAGTGTCTAGGCCTTTCCTCCCAACTGTAGGATTTATTTGATGTATATTTACCTGTCTAAAGACACCCCAGAGCTGGGCGACGAATCCACTAAGGTTCGGAAGACAATTAACTATTTTACCAAGCTTATTGTGTAAAATTTTAACCTAAGGTATTACTTATTTGACGTATATTTACTTGTCTAAAGACACCTCGAAGCTGGGCGATGAATCCACTAAGGTTCGAAAGACAATTAACTCTTTTACCAAGCTTATTGTGTAAAATTTTAACCTAAGGTATTGCCAGATCTTACAAGTATAACCCCTTTACTCCATGCTTTAGGTTATGTATCACATACTCTTATTTACATAAGCCATGAATCATATTACTAAAATCCTGTAATTATACTATTGTTCTGGTTTAAAGTAAGTTTCATACAAACCCTTATTCATGAAAAAGTTTCCAATATATAAAAACATCTAGTCAAGGCATATAACTTTATACCCCAAGCAATGTTTATCTTACACTATATATATGACCACAGTAATGTTCTCGCTATAATACATATATATGTATATTATGGGTATACAACTTTAAACCCAAACAATGTTTATCTTATACTATATATGTGACCATAATAATGTTCTCACTATAATACATATATATATATTATGGGTATATAACTTTAAACCCCATAATGATTAACCACAATAGAGTTACATGAGTTGTCCTTCAAGGATAGATCTCACGTATTCCTCTTTGACCAATTTTGACCAATAATATTCAAAAAGTCTAATTAGTATTCACAAAAATCCAAGAGTGAAATAAGTTATCCACAGGGTTCATTCCTTACAAGGGATCGTCAATTAAGCTCTACATTATGTTCATTTTTAAACAAAATAAGACATAAATTAAGAGAAGATCACATAGATGTAATTCTCTCTATGGGAGGTATGAGTAAAATCAAACAACAACTAGATTGATATGGGTTGTATATCTTAAGGATATAGTGGAAAGTTATACCTTGGTTGGAATTGATTTCCCAAAGGAAATATCATAATCCACTTTTTTTCAGTAGAAAAAATACCAGATCTTGTTATTCATAAGAATCAAAGATCATCATATACATATAGGCAATCTCCATAGATTGGAATCCATGGGAGCCTGTAGACTCAGATGTGTCTCCTTCATCATAACATGGACAAGGGGAAACAACCTGTTGTGGAGCAGGCTTTTATCATCACTCCTGTTTATACAGGTCAGATTTTAATCGTATTCCAAAAAAGAACATAAATGACATAAAAAAATTAGCATAAGAAGATGGTAGAACGTCTCTTTATGTAAGAGCTTAGTTCCCTGCTGATAAATCACAAGAAAAGTGCTTAAAGACAGCACATACTAATAAAACTGGAAATTACCCTGTTCTGAGATCATGTCCAAGAGATGTTCTTGGAAGATCCCAAAGCCCGAATCTAGTGAGAGGGCAGATTTTGAGAGACTATCTGCCATCTGGTTATGTTCACGATATATGTGTTTCAAGTTCATATCCAGAATTAAAAGAAGTAAATCTTTAACCTCATCACACCAATGGTTCAGATGTGGTATGTTTAGTGTGCCATTTCCAGATGCCCAAGTTATGATGACAAGGGAATCTCCAAATACAGAGTGAAGAGGTATTCCCATGATCTTTGATGCATATAGAAGAGCCCATAGAGCCATCAATTCAGATTTAGTGTTTGTACTCCTTCCACAGCCCATGGAGAAGTGAAAACTATGGGAGTTACTCAGAAATAAAATGAAGCCTGCCCCCCCATTGTTCTTGGCGGCTGCACCATCGAAAAACCCACAAGGAAACTCCAATTTTGGAGGCAGCCCAATCAATCTGTAATTCTTCTTTTTAACAGGCACAGGGTAAGAATGGAACAGCGTGTCTATATGGTGGAGAACTGAATACATCGCTGGAGCATTCCCCTCAAAGATACAAGAATTCCTGTGTTTCCATATTGACCAGAAAGTGAAGAACGGTAGATATAACTTTGAATAATTCGGAGAATGATTTCTAACCCATAATTCCAAAAACATACGAACCGAGGATCCATAGAAATCCCTTTTAAAGGAGCCAAAGTTAAAATGGTCATATACAGCAGCACAGACATTCAATGTAAATTGACAGTCCAAAAAAAGATGCTGGACCGTTTCATCCTCCTTTTTGCAGAGCTGACAGTAGCTCAGACCTTGCATACCTCTTTTGTTGAGCTGATCCCATGTCAAAACCTTATTTTTGACAAGAAGCCAGGTAAAGCATCTTCTTTTTTCAGGCATATTGAATTTCCAAAGAACCTGAAAAACATCAGAAATGTCCATATTGGGCTCTTTCAAGAGATCCACCATACAATCGTATGCCCATGCCGCGGAAATAGAGCCCATACAGCTCCCGTGGTTCCAAAGAAGGTGATCGGGGGAGGACCTGAGTCGTATTCTCCCAAACTCCAGACCGTTGATATAATCATTCCAAAGAGAGGACCAAGAGCCCCCGAGGTCCAAGTCCACAGCAGTGAGCCAATAATTTCTGGCTTCATTGGAATAATTTCTTGCTTGAGCAAGAGTTGAAATGCCATAATCTTCCAGGTAGATACGAAGGTCATAAGGTAAAACAAAGCTGGAGCCCATGCCGGATATCGGGTCCACACCAATTTTTATGCTTTCACCATTACCTGTCATCCAAATTAGGCCCTTTCCGAGCCAAGAGATGGTATCAATGAAACCTTTCCAAATAACAAATACACCCGAAGCTGTAAATGCTTTTTCATGAATCCAAGTCAGTACATTAACCTTCTTCAAATATTTCGCAGAGATTACTTTAAACCAGAGACCTTTTCCAAAAAATGGCTTGCCAAAAGGATTTCAACCGTAAGGAAGAGCTGAACCATTTAAGGTTCTTAATACCCAATCCACCTTGTGAGGTAGGCTTGGAGAGAGAAACCCAATCAGCAAGGTGGTATCTTTTCTTATTCCCCATAGAGCCCCAAAGAAAGTCAAAAATTAAACTTTTCAATTTCCTCGATATAGATTTTGGTACAAGAACTAAGAACAGCCAGTACACCGGTAGGCTAGTCAAAACAATTCTTATAAGGACCAACCTTCCTCCCAGCGATAAGAGCTTGAAGGACCAATCTTGTATCCTTTTTTCAAACTTCCTTACAAGCCAGAACCAATCTTTTACTATATAGCCCGTGGGTTTGATGAAATAACCAAGGTAATTTAAACCTGATGTGATATCCTAGGCTTTATAAGGCAATGAGCGAGAGATTTTATTAAGAATCTCATCATCAATATTGTTAAACAAGAAGCAGGACTTCTCAGCATTAATGTGCATCCCTGATGCTTCGCAGAAAGTATCCAATAAGACTTTGAAAGCAATCCATTCTTCACAAGAACCAAAACCAAAAAGAATCACGTCATCAACAAAAAGAAGATGAGTAAGTGATAGATCTTTCGAGATTTTTATGCCCTTTACCAGTCCCCTCCTGCGAGTATCATCAATAAGAAGGCTCAGACCTTCAATCACCAAAATAAATAGAAGCGGAGAGAGTGGGCAGCTTTGTCTGATTCCACGCGAAGTCGTAAAGAAAGGAGAGGGGGAACCGTTAATGAGAAGAGCAAAGTTAACAAAGGTTATGCAACCCATAACCCAGTTGACTCCTTCTAGAGGTATACCAATTTGAAGCAGAATGAGCCTCAAAAAAGACCAGTTGACTCTATCAAAGGCTTTGGAAAGGTCCAGTTTGAGGACAAGTGCACTTTTATTCCTGGTTTTGACAGTGTGGAGGACTTCTTGGGTAATGGCCAGAGGCTCAGAGATCTGACGATTTTTGAGGAAACCGTATTGCTGCTGGGGGATAAATGTGTCAAGTAGGGGTTTAAGACGGTTTGCAGCTACCTTAGCAATCAACTTATAGATCAAGTTACAAAGAGAGATGGGACGGAAATCAACAAAGGTATCAGGGTTTTCTTTTTTGGGTATGAGGGTGATGAAAGTCGAGTTGATGGAGGGCAGCACTTTCCCAGTCAGCCAAGACTCTTCCACAAGAAGTAAGAGGTCGTTCCCTAGAAGGTCAAAGAAGGAAAGATAGAACTCTACAGGAAACCCATCCGGCCCAGGAGACTTGTCTTTCTTGAACGACTTAAGGGCCTTTTCAATTTCCAAGAGGGATACCTTGGAATTAAAGTTAGACCGGTCTTCAGGGGAGAAGAAGGTTGGGTAGAGTTTAATGACATTAAGCTGAGCAAAGATAGAGGTCTGATTATCATCACTGGAAATGCTTTTGAAATGCCTGACTCCCAGAGCTTTCAATTCCTGGTCACTTTCAACTACCGAACCCTCGTCATTTCCCAGGCCCAAAATCGAATTATGATTTTTCCGCGCAGAGGCTATAGAGTGGAAAAATTTAGTATTGGAGTCTCCCAAAGTAGCCCAAACCATTCTGCTTTTTAGTTTAGCAGAAAGGATCTCATGGTCCTTTAACTTTTTCAAATCCAATTGTAAAGCCTTTAGAGCGAGATGGGACTCTGAGGAGAGAATACCTGAATGTGAAGAGGAGAGTCGATTATGGATCTCCTTCTCAATAAGTATACTCTTATCCTTCATCTCCATAGACTTGTTATGCATCCAGGCTTTGATCTTTGTTTTTAAAAGCCTGAGCTTTAATGAAAGAGAATCCATTGTAACAGGGGAGTCATTGGAGAGAAGAGACCATTATTTTCTAATCATAATGGTAAAGTCTTCGAAAGCAAGCAAGGAATGGTTAAATTTAAAAGGGAAGACACAAGGGGAAGAGGAATCCCTCCATTCCAAGATAACCGGGAAGAGATCCGAGATGTCTGAAGGGTAAGCCCAGACCCTATGCTGAGGAAGATGTTCAATGAGGTTGGAGGATAGTAGGAATATGTCCAATCTTTTGCTGATGCCATCATCCCCCGAGCGTCCATTTCTCCAGGTTGGACCAGCTGAGTCGGGAGCAATGTCTACAAGTTGATGAGAGGAGAAAAGGTGCGAAAAAAAAGGGGCTAGAGGGTCTGGGTGTGCGTTTCTCCCCCAAACTTCAGAGCATTTTAGGGTGAGATTGAGATCTCCGGCTAAGATCAAATTGGGTTGACTGAGAAAACCACCTTGAGTAGCTAGATCCCAAAATGATTCCGAATTTCTGTAGGGACCATAACAGTTGAGGAGTGAGAGGTTCAAAGAGGAACCCCGGACTTGGGCTTTAAGGAGGATCCCTGCCACAGTAGAGTAGGCTTTGATTTTAAAGCAGCGAGGCTTCCACGCTGCAAGTAAACCCCCTGAGAGCCCTGACGAGCTAAGGGCACAAAATTTTCACCCAGGACGTAACTTGGAGAAAGCTAGAAGCGCCGGTGTTGCACTGGTCATGGTTTCTTGAAGGATGATGAGATCGAGTGAGATAGAGGCAAAAAGATTCCGGAGGCTTTTATTGAAAAGAAGGCGAACAAACATGACCGAGGTAGGTTATAGATAGAACCAAGATACTGAAAACTGCAGAAGACTTCTATAAAATAGATCCACTAACGCAGGCATTAAAATTAGAGCAACATTCCTTAAATATTTCTATCAATGCTGGCACACAAAGGATCTACTCAAAGGACAAAACGCAGGCAATAAAGGAAATTAAATTCCATAGCTATACAAGTTCGTAGCCAAGGAAAATATCATTAAACTGTTTGTTTATGAAATTGAAGCCAGAAGGCGCATAACTAAACCTTATACTTATTGTTCAAAGCATATGACTAAGTTTATAATTCTTGGGCAGCCCGAAATATTGACTTCTTAATCTTGGCAATAAGAGCCTGAACTTCAACGCAGTGTGAACGAATGATTTCTTAATATTTGCCACTCACATTGGAAATAAGAACTTGAACTTAAATACACTTTGAAAGCCATGGAAAACATATGAACAATCAGAACGGCTCGCGGGTAAAAGAGAAAATGAGATCGCAAGCATGGAAATCCTTGTTCCAGATTTGTAATAAAACACAGGAATAAAACAATACTAACGCCGGTAAGAGGGAAAATACGAAATAGGGAATTTTTGTGTTATATATTCACATGCCCATGGAGACGAGTAGTTGACAGGTCTATACATTGTAAAAATACGTACACTTAAAAGACAACATGATCTATTCACAAGAACAAACACCTGAAATGTCAAGATCTATGTGCAATAAATCTGTTTTGGAAAAATATTTGTAAAAACGCACACACTTATAGAAAACCTGATCTATACATGCCTCCATGCAGAATGTAGATCGTGTACCAAGCAAATCCATTGGTTGATTCACATCCCTTGGTAGCATACCTTCTAGCACGCTTATCCTTCGACCGTAAGGTTGGGTGCGCCAAGCAACCCTTCAACTACCCTTTGTGGAAATGCATATCCCAGATCTTTAATTATGGTAAGTGTCTTTAACTCTAAGACCCTCTCCCTTTTTAAAGAAGAGAATCGCAACAAAAAGGAAAATCCATAACTAAAAGGGGAGACACGTGGCGCTATAGCGTAACATGTGGCAGCAACCTTCCTAAAAAATCTCAAGTTAACTAGTGGTTACATAAAACAATAATCTCTCTCGTTCGGTATCAACAACATGAGTTTAAGGCCATATCTACCCTTAAGTTCGTTGTACTTGTAATATATATGTGTGTAGGTGTGAAAAAAAAAATCCTTCCTGGGTAAATAAAAAGGAATCCTAAGATTTATAGATCATGACCTATTCCTTGGTAAATAAAAAGGAATCCTAAGATTTATAGATCATGACCTAGTCATTACCATTATAATATAAATAAATATATATGTATACACATATATTATGGTTTTTGTGAGGCTATTACCCTTTTATCTTAATTTGACTAATTAGCTTCACTATAAATATATTTTATACGCGTATGATTCTCATGACTTTTTATTAGATAAAACAAATTTTTATCTTGCCTTTTTACTTAAAGTAATGTTTTCTTTTCATTTCATAATAGTCCTTAGGATACACACCCAAATAATATTGTGTATTTTAAGACAAATTTTATAAATATAGCACTAGCTTGTTTAAGTTGTTCATGTTTTATGGCCGTGTTTTGAGGGGGTGTTACAATTGCCATATCAACTATCATACGAATACCTTCATAAGCACATTTTGGCAACAATTACAACAGTTCTTTGAATGCACATTGCAGACTACAGCTTCTTAAGTACAATGGCACATTGCATCCCCTCTCTACACTACAAGCAACAACTACTGTACGTACCAACATAAGCTGCAGTTGCATTTATAAGTGCAAATAATACATTCAGTGTGTCTTTTAATGCATCTTGGCATAGGTCCTCCTACAAAACTTATTTAACAGTTGCTTCTAACAAATTTTCATCCACGACAGGTATGTGTTGCAACACAACCTTGTTTTTTTAAGTGTGTTAATGGAAGAAGATAAATATGGTTAAAGGAGAGGAAGAAGGTGTGTGTATTTTATGTTTACCATGTGTAGATTTTTTACATAAATGGTATTGGATATTTTTTTTATGATTAATTTTGATATATATATATGTATTTGAAAAAGCACACAAGTTTTATGATTTTGACATTTTTCAATTTGTCATCATTAGAATATGACAATAAATTATTTACTAAAATTACAATTTTGCATTATTGAAAATGTTGTTTTTAATGCAAAATTAGATTCAACATCTTGAATGTCCCTATTGCACTTTGATTTTTCAATATTAATAATTCATATATTTATAAGATTTCAAGAAAAAAAATGATGATTTCTTTTCCCATTATTTCGAACCACTTAAAAAGAACCAATTCATTAATTAAGTAGATTGTAATCATAACTTTAACAATATGTACTTATATAAAAACCACCACACAACAAGTCGATCATACAATTAAAAATAGTAATACACATACAACATAAAACTTAAGAAAAAATTACCATTTAATATAATCAATATCCTCCAACCTAATTGAGTTATTTGGAAAATCCTTTAGACTTTTATTTTCCAAAAATAAAAAGTACTTTATATTGATAAATGAACAAAAATACAATCTTGAGGTGTTACTTCACAATCCAAAAATACCTGTAAAGTGTTGAAGTTATTTATCTTCAATTCTAACTTGCTTAGCAAAGAAAAACCCCTCAAAAGTTGGCTTGACATAAACAAAGCCTTTACATGTAACAAAAACAAATTTAGTTTCTTATAAACACAACTAAATCGCTATATTACATAAAATGTCATTAAAATCAATTAATGAACATTGGCTAGTGCTTAGAATCTAACCGACAAATTCTTGCAACAAAACCTTATTCAGCTAAAGTTGTAAACCTTCTTTTGAAAGCTTGTATGCAATCTGATTTAACTCCCTACAGATATGGCTAAACTAAAGTTAGGTGAATTGTCCTACTATCGCCTTTAAATGCTCAACAACTGGAAGAAGATTAATATTATGGATATTTAAATTGTATTTAATTCAATTGATTATAAGGCTTGAATCCCCATAAACATGAATTGTTTCGATACCTCTATTCCAAGTAAATTTCAACAACAAGAATGGTGCCATAAGTTCACCATAATCTTTGGTACCTCTCCCACATTTGCTTTAGCATGGAAAAACTAAGAGTTTGGTATGTGTAAGATGAAACCCAAACTATATAGAGATTCATTGCAAGCCCCATCAACATAACTCTGAAGCTTTGTTCGATTCACAAAGAAATCATCCATTGTTCTAGGAATTTTTGAAGTTATTGTTAGAAAACAGGATTGCATAGCAATAAAATAAAATAAATGTGAAAATAAAACATATAAGAAAATAATATAAGAGAACTACCAATATACATTGTTGACCTGATATGGGCTACATCTATGGAGAAACAACCAACCCTTTTTTTATTCCGTCCAATAAAATGAAGGGATACAACTTGCAACACATATGTTGCAACCTCATCTTCACTCTCTCACATTCTCTCTCACTCGATCACAATGACCTTTCACAATACATAGCCATAATACTATTCCCTCATAAATAAAAGAGGGTTTCCTCCTAGGGAAAAGAACCCTAGCATAACTTCTACTATCATATTTGTGACCTAATGATGAGTGGTCTAGATTGACTACAAAGTTACAATATTTTATAAGGCATTTTTTCTAAAAATTCTCCAATGGTGAAGTTAAGGAGAAGAGCTTCCCCCTTTCAAAACTAGGATCGAAATACGACTAAAAAACAATACCTATGAGCCAGGCAGATATTTAAGCTTTACTTCCAATAGTTACATTTATCTTATAATAAATAAGAAAAACCAATACTTATGATGAAGATTTAAAAATAAGCATTGACTTCTCCTCAAGTAATACTACATTACCATAATTAAATTATAATCCAATATAATGTGCAAAATTCCATTTCAATATTCAAATACTTATTTTGATATTAAATTTACCATCACCTAATAAAATGATTCTTTTAATAACTCCTTCTAACAGAAATTATGTCCACTTTTCGAGAGTCCCATATCACCATCAAATTTTGTGACTAGATATAAACACTTAGCACATAAGCATTCTAAATATCTTTCCTTTTGCTTCCAAAAGAATACAAGATCATCAACCCCACATAGTTAAGGTTAAGGAAGATTAAAGTTGTGGGGGCATATCAAATAGAAGGGGACGACTAAAGATAGAGTTGTTAAGGCTCCTTTCACTATTAATAGGGTTATAGGATATTTTGATTGGGCATCTTAGGTAAATTTTGCAAAATGTGGAGTAGCTGTTTACTTGAAATTGAGGAAGTCTCATTATTTTAATATAAAATTTAATTATAGCAAAGGATCTAATGCTTGGGTGAACTTTTAGCATTTTGGGTTTTTTTATACTTTGTTCGTGCTAAAAAATATTGTTTGTATGTAGGTGGTTGAAGATTCTAAAGTAATTATTGATTGGGCTCTAGAAGAGGGTTAGTTACAGGTGGTAGTGCTTGAAGGGTAGAAAGAGAAAACTAGAAAACTCTAGGAAGATTTTGAGGAGATAAATTTTCATCATGTTCATAAAGAATATAATAAGGAAGCGGATAATTTATCCAAACGAACTTTGGTAGTGAAGGAAATCATCTTCTTTTTTTAAGAGCTTTGTAAGTCAATTATCATAAATGAAGGATCTGTTCATATTTGGTAGTGGTTGGGTTGATCTTATACTATAGGATTAGCTTGGTGCTTTTTTGTTTTGTACTTAATGCTTAAGCTGTGCCATTGTTCTGCATTTTTTTAGCATATTTTGTCTTAAACATTGTCTTGTGATTTTGTGAATGATTCTGTTACAATTTAGAGATAGATGTAGATTGGAGTTGTTTTGTTCTCTAGATAGAATTATGGAGTTTGTTATTAGTGGAGAAAGCAATTTTAATGTTGTTGTAAGTTTGTTTTTGTTAATGGGACACAAGTTGGAGGGAAAGTCAATTTTCTGAAAGTTGACTTTATATAGTCTTGTTATATTTTCTATACTTTGAATACATGTAAAGTTTTTTTTTCTCGTGAAAAAACATAAGGAAGATTGATGATACATTAAACTTTGTTTTCGTTTTCATACTAGATGGTTAGAAGCCAACGCTTCTCAGAGTAAGAAAGTTATTTAGTAATTATTAACTATTATCACTTAGTTATAATGATATATAATTATCAATTATAAAAATCTTTAAATAATATTAATCAATTTCTATTATTCCATTCAATTGATTGTTATGAAAATTAATAATTTAAAGAATATTTAAAATTACTTTTAAATAAAAATTATAAAATTATTCTTTTAAATAATTATATAATTAAAAAATTGTATTACTATATTTTATAAAGTAAACAAAATCAAGTAAACATAAATTTATTTTACAATCAAATAATCATTATGGTAATAATAGAATCATTATCTTTGTGGACACAATCAACTATTATCTTAAGAGTAGGGCCACTACCTTTCTAGTCAATCACATTGACATGACAATCATGTTATATTAGGTCATATTATGAAATAGACCTCACAACTAATGTGGGATAACATAAAACATGAGAGATTATTTTATAGTCATAGAACCAATTCTAAAACTTCAAACATGACTTATTTAAATGTTTATTATCTTATTTATTACTTATTATCACACATTACACACATCCACACAACATGTTCAATATAGGAGAATGGATAGATCTAGCTAGCATGCATATTTATCCCACAACCAAGCAACCATTATGTCAATGGAGGAAGAACTATCACTGTGGACGCTTCCATTAACATAAAAATGAATAATGGTTTACTATATAAGACGATTTATTGTCAAAATTGTAAATAGTCTTGACTATTGAATTGCAAAATTACAACTTTTAGTTGTAAACTCTGTATATAGATAAGTTATTTGAAGAAGCCTACCCAAAGACAAAGTTTGATTATGACAACAAATATAAGAAAAATAAATCGAATTAGTGGAAGGACCAACTAACAAAGCTCTAGAGGGAAGCACCAAAGAAAAATGTAAGGCACATGAGCCTGCAACTTTGATAAATGACTTTGTCACAAGGAATGTGAGGTTGATACAAATTCACCCCTCCATTGATGTTTTCCACTCGATAACCCTAGAGAGGATGAAGATGATACATAAATTAAATAATTCAACTTAAGGAAGAGAGCCAAACCCTTTGATTTAGTTAGACAAAGCAATATAATTTACATTATTAAAGATTCTAGCAATTTCCAATCACTTATCTTAGTAAATATGAATTAAAAAGATAATAAACAAAAATAATAATCTTTAATTAAAAATAAAAATAAAATAAACTTTTGGCTCACAAGCATTCTCATAATATCGTGGCGTGGCATTCTTGGCACCGTTTCTTTTGGCCCCCACAAAACAAAAGTTACAAGACCAACAATTATACAACATGAAGGGAGAATGATGTCATATACAACTATGCTCTTGCTTCAATATTTCACTGTAAATCATAATAGACCATGGTTAGTGCAGGGTTTATTTATATTTATGGAAGAGTTTATGATAATTGATAAATCTTAAAAATATCGCCACAAGGTGATTTTGGTTTTGCAACTTGGAAGACGAACAAACAAGAATTAATAAGATCAACATTTGATCAAAGTTATCTATTCATTATTATTCACTGACTTTTTACAAATCAATCTCAATCATCGATTCAATTTTCAACAAGTAGCTCAACAGAGTAAAACAAATACTTACAGATTGTTAAAAGGAAAAGCAACAAGACAATGTACATGTACACATTACTTGTTTTTCATCAAATAATGAATCCATCATAAATTGAGATTTATGTTTTTCAAGAAAATTTAGGCACAATATTGAAAAAGAGAAATTAATATATTTTTATTAATATTAATAACATATTTATGTTTTATTAATATAATATTAATATTAATATTATATTATATTAATATAATATTTCATTTGGTTGATTTGTATGATTTTGTTTTGATCTTTTTACTTGAGTGGCTCTATTATGTTTACTAATAGGTAGAGGAATAATATTTTTTTAGTAGCGTAGATCAGAGTTAATAGATACGATTATTGTTTTTAAGTGTTTTATTGGAATATTTAAAAAAATTATCATGATAGTTTAATTTTTTAATTGTAGACAAATTTGAAATTTGGAAGATATGCATTAAATACAAAGGATCGTTTTTTCTTTCTTTTAAAGATGACAAAATCTATTATAACTCATTGGCAATCATTAGTGAAGATAGCCATCACTAGTTGTTGTCTATAAATGTTGTTTGACTCATAGCTATTCAAGGAAAACCATGCTACCTGAATGCTTCGTTGGTGGTCTATAAGGGAGCATACTTTCACTCGCGCACAATACCTCTAGGTATTGGGCCATTAACATGTTTAGTTATGTCCGAGGGAGACAAACTCTTAACCAATCAAAAAAAGTTTTAGGTCTTACTCCAATACCAAAAGGGAAATTTTAGCTCCCTTTAATGTTCCCAAGATGCCCAATATACCCTATTCTCGAATCACCATCATCATTGAAACTAAGCAAAGATCATATGATATCTGCAAGTATCTATTAGAATTTAACTCCAGTCATAAACCTACAATACTAAACCTAGCTACAATTTTAAATCTTATTATAAAGAAAAACTTAAAAAAAAATAATTACTCATATAATTTTTATATATTCATTATTATAACAATATAGTAATTATTTTACCTGTATTAACTAAAAAAACTAAGATAAGTAACATATTTTAAAAATATATATTCTCTTAATTTTGCAATGACATTTTTTTCAAACATAATTGAAAAAAATAAAAATAAAACAATTACAAGATGTCATTCAAATTACTAATTGTTAGGATGATAAAGCATATATAAAAAACTTAAAAATGAAATTTAAAGGATAAGTAATTAAGAATTGGTTATTACCTTTAGACACAATAGGATGACTATAATGTTTACTTCCTATATTCCCTACAAAAATCCAAGTTGTTAGCCTATTCTAAACAACGTTTGACAAATACAAGCTTTGAAAATTGTACTTGAGGTCATATTTCCACCACCATACCATCTGTGGGTTTTGGATCTACTTAATCCAGATGCATAACTATGGAAAGCATGCCATATCTTGGCATAGGAATGTTAAACAGAGCTCTCTGAAAAAATATACCTATGTCTGGTGGCTTCCACATAACACTAGTTTTCAGATGTACCCATCTTTCAAGACTGGTGGTGGAAACACCCTAGGTAATAGTTTCATGACTGGAAAAATGATGGGACAAGCTCCCAATGACTATAATTATTCCACTTGCTAAATTGTTGTTTTTGGTGACATTGAATTCCCTGTATTTTATGAAGATAATCAATGACCTGGTGTAGCATAATCCTAGCAAGCCTCAGGATGATGATAATGTTTACTTCCTATAAAACCTACAAAAATCCAATTTGTTAGCATATTCTAAACAACATTTGACAAATACAAGCTTTGAAAAATGTACTTGAGGTCATATTTCCACCACCATACCATCTGTGGGTTTTGGATCTACTTAATCCACATGCATAACTATGGGAAGCATGCTATACCCTGGTATGGGAATGTTAAACATATCTCCCCCAAAATTTTTACCTATGTTAGGTGTCTTCTTGCATAACACTAGTTTTCATACGCACCCATCTTTCATGACTGGTAGTGGAAACACCCCGAGTAATAGTTTCATGAGTGGTAAAATGATGGGACAAGCACCCAGTGACTATAATTACTCCAAGCTAAACTATTGTTTTTTATGACATTGAATTTCCTGGATTTTATGAAGTTAATCAATGACTTGGTGTAGCATAATCCTATGCAACCTCAGGTACCTACTAAGTTACCTTTCAGACATCCCCAAATTTTAAAGACAAGTTGTATAAGATCCCGCCAATCACATCATGACATTCCGTCTATGGTGTTCATTGAACCCATTGATGGATGCTAAAACATGTACTTGATAATTTGATCCCTTTGTTATGAAATGGAAATAGTTATATTCAAATTCACGTTCTTTTTTATTTTCGCTTTGTGCTTGAATTCTTGTCTCCATTTGCTTTGTGCTTATCTCAAAATAGTTTTTTCAATTGATTTTTTTTCATTTTGACATTAATTTAGATAGGAAAAATAATTATAATTTATTAAGAAAACTATATATACATGTGGGTAGAAAAGATGACAGAGAGAGTCCAAAAAACATCCACAATTGGAACAAATAAATGGAGTAGAACCAACAATAGTAGGACCAAAGATCATGTGCATAACATCCCCCAACCACCAAAAGGGAGACAAAATAGGCCCAAAAAACTGAATCACTAGAGAAAAAAAAAGATCCAAGTCAAAAGAACCTAATATAGAGCCAGTTCGTCTGTCGAGGAGTAGGAACCAACCCTCCATAATTCCAAGAAAATGATCCCTTCTAATGCGCCTAGACAAGAAAGAGAATATGCATCCATGTTAAAGTCTCGATATATGTGTGATAGGGAGATGCGAGGAGAGTCATCCAATAATTCTCTAATTTGAAAGAGCCAAGAGTTCAGATGCAAGGAATGAATGTTAGTCAATCCTTTTTCCCAATTAATCACCATTGAATATTCCATCAATATGTTGAACAAAATATCTCCAAAGCCTTGCAAAAAAGAGGACTATCCATAATCCCATAATATCGCCATGTGTATTATTGCTCGGGCCGTAGTTTATCCAAAGATTAACATAAGTAGCATCATCTAGGTGAATGAAAACACCTGCACCACAACAAGAAGCCTCTTCTTGGGATGCCCCATCGAATTAAGCCCATATCCCATGAAAAGGAGTGGGACGAATCCTTGAAGGCAACGAAGCACAAGACATGTCCATAGAGCTCCCCTTGAAATCCAAAAAAGTCCCAATAGCAAGACTAACCGTCTGAAAGATGACAGGAGAAGTATCTTCGAAAAAAAATTTGTTCTAGGATTCCATAGCCCCCACATAACCAAGCATGCTAAAGCATCCCAATCTTTTACCAATGCTAACTAAACCTTTAAACAATCTTGTAGAGTAGTATTTGGCCAATCCAAATGTATATTACAATAGTGACACACATGAGACCAAACCTATTTAGAAAATTGACAATTTATGAAAAGATGAAAGCTCGATTCAGGCCCCTCTAAACACAATTAATAGATATTTGGGCCACTGGATCCCTTATTAATCAAATTGTCCCAAGTCAGAATCTTATTCTCCAAAACTAGCCACATAAATTTTTTAACCTTATGCAGGACTAACCAGCACCAACATGATTTGTGCCACTAATTTGGGGAAGATTGTGAATCTGATAAGGTGGCATCGTATGGCAGTTTGGTTGTCATAGTTCCAAATTTTAAATTCCATGAGCACTGCAAAGAATCAAATGTTGCACCAATGCATATGTTTCCATGATATAAGCCTTGTATATAAGAAGACCATTTATTTGACATCCATACATTTAGTCCAAGTTGCACCATTGAAATCCATTTGGAAGGAAGCATAGATTGTGAGCCTGTAACCAAGCAATGATAGAACATGAAATAACCCTTCGATCTCAAGAGGAAAATTAATTCAGGAAACAATCTAAATTCTAGTGGACCGCCAAATAAAGGATCCTCCCTAACCAATATGGATCATCCATTGCCCGACATCCAAGCAAGCCAATCAATAAAGGTTTGGAATGCAGAAAACAATCCGGCCCATATATTGGAAACCCATTTGATATTCTTCACTTTAGATTTGATCCATTGTTCGATTGAAGAATATTTAATATATTTCAAATGAATGACATTACTCCATAAGTTGTAACCAAAGATGACTCTCCATAAACTTTTAACAAGAAGAGCATTGGAGAAATCAAAGATATTTTTGAGATCCCATCCACCCAAGTTCTTAGGACGAGACAGTCTTTCCCAATGAACAAGATGATATTTTTGTTCGTCACTCGAACCAGACCGTATAAAATGAAATATTTTTCATCAAATGTTATAAAGAATAGATCTAGGGACTTTACTTAACGAAAGCCTATAGATAGACAAGTTACCAAGAACTGATTTTGCAAGAGTTAATCGCCTCCCCCCATAGACAACAACCATCATCCCCATAGGTTGATCCTTTTATCAAATTGCTTTAAAATATAGTTCCAATCTTTTGGTCAGTATCCATTACGCTTAATGAAATATCCTAGATATTTTGTGTCGTCCACAATGTTGTTGAAATTGTATGGAAGGATAGTACAAAGTTTTGTTTTTGTATCATCCTTCAGATTATGCATAAGAACTATAGATTTAGACACATTAATATGCATACTAGTAGAATGACAAAATGTATTCAGGATGAACGAATAAGACTGTCATTCATTTAGAGGACCAATCCCACATAACATAGAAATATTTTATACTATGATCCCTTTGATCCTTGCATCCATCTTTGCCTTACATATTAATCTATTGAGGCCATCCGTTATAATAAGAAATAAAAGTGGTTTTAGGGGGCTTCCCTGATGAAGCCCCCTTGAGGCATCAAAGAATGTTGCCGTACAACCATTGATCAAAACCGATTAATTTACTAAAGTACCATAAGCCATAACCCATTGTATGGGTTTCCATGGTAGGCCAATTTGCAATAAAGTCATTCTTAAAAAGGTCCACTTCAACCTATCATAGACTTTGGACAAATCCAGTTGAAGAATTAATGCAATGAGGTTCCTTGATTTGATGCTATGCAAAACCTCTTGTGCAACTCCAATTGCATCCAGGATTTGATGATTCTCTAAAAACCCAAATTGATCCATTGAAATATCTCTTGACATAATAGGATTAATTCTCCTTGCGATAACTTTTGCAGTTATTTTGTATACCAGATTGCAAAGCAAAATAGGTCGAAAATCATCAAATGAGCTAGGATTAGACTTTTTTGGAATCAAATCAATAAATGTAGCATTCAGAGCTTTTGAGACCTTACCATAAATCCTAGATTCTTCCACAACTATAAGAATATCATCACCCATGATATCAAAGAATTCCAAGAACAAATCAACCGTCCAGTCGTTTGGACTCGGACTTTTAGATTTTACAAACCCTTTCAAGACTGATAGAATCTCTTATTTTGTAACAGGATCCAATACCTGGTTTTCTTCTTCTTTAGAGAAGATGTGAGGATATTCTTTGATAACTTTAATATGCTCCAAAATGGTAGGATTGGATTGCTCTTAATAATGAGACCTGAAGAATTTAACAACTTCATTCTGTAAGGATTCCAATTCACTAATTTGAATACCATCTTCATTCTCTAGTGACCATATAATATTTTGGACCCTATGGTGGTCTGCATATTTATGAAAATAACTATTATTTTTATCCCCCAAGGAGACCCAAATTGCTTGTCTCTTTAAATGCATGATTTCCTCCTAAATTTTTAATATTTTCAATCTTTATTGTTCCAATCCAATCAACAACTATTTTTCCAGTTCATAAGGAAGACCCATTATGTTAGAAGCAGAAATAGTCTGAAGTTGTGCTTCAATACGAACAATATCATCCTTTTGGGATTTCTTCTTATCAATGTCCAATTTTTTGACCACCTTTTGTTAACATTCTTAGCTTCATATCTAAGACAAAGTAGGCCATTGAATATCCCCCAATATCAAAGTTCTTCCATTCATTCCGAACCAACACTTTGAATTCCTGCTCATGAAACTAGGATGGTTGAATTTAAATGGATAGTTGTGTTTGATATCTTGAAATTCAAATTCAAGACAAACCAGAAAATGATCAGATGTATATTCTGAAACAACCCGATATCGATAACATGAGAAAGCCCCAAAAAATCGGTCTAACAAAAGAAATATATCAAGTCACTTTGAAAACCCCTAGATCCAGAACAACCATTGTGCCATGTCGGGGATACTAGAATGGGCTCAATGTCATTTAGTCCAGTAGAAGAAAAAATATCCTGAAAATATGGACTCAAGATATCTTTTCTAGAATTTTGACCCGTATTTCAGCATCCGACAAAGTAAGATTTAAGTCGCCTACAATGAGCAAATTTGGACATTTTAGGAAACCATTTGTCACCATCCCATCCCAAAAACGTTTCATGTCACATTAAAGTCCGTATGTATTAATCAAATTTACATTTTCAAAGAATCCATGAATTTTCCCAATAGGTAAGATTCCCAAAGGGAACACAAAGGCAGAGAAGCAAACAATATTAGGGTTCCATGTAGTGAGCAACCCCCCAAACTGGCCAACTGCATCCACCATAACCACAACCCAATCCTTTTTAATATTGGAGAAGAAAGCCCTCGCTTTTTCCCCAACCACCATGGTTTCCTATAAAAAAATGATAGCCAACTTCTCAGATTCAATCATCTGATTGAGGGCTAGTTTTTTGTGGAGCCCCCCCACCACTCTAATGTTTAGGGAGAACAAAATCATTGTTCAACCCTTGCAATGGATTTAACATCTCTAAGGGCCCTGGAGTTGGAGGAGGACAGACCATCTAAAGATTCCAATGGTAGAGATAAATTACTAGTGGCAGCCTGACCTTTCGATTGACCTTTTCTAGCACTTCTTGTTTTAATTGGAGAAAAATATTGTTTGATGCCCCCAAAACGAGTACCTTTGTAAGTCAAATCTGAGGGAGAGTTTGCTTCAATCCTGGTATTTACATCCTTTGTAGATGGACTGTTGCCAATATAAGTGGTAGTGGGTGTTTTTTAGTAATCTCATAGTATGTAGGTATCTTTGTATTCCCACCCAATGGGTCAGAAAAAGGCTCCATCATCGAGGGTGTGTCACTAACCACCACGAGAGGAACATGGGAAAAAAGGGAACCCTTATCAAAGCCAAAAATATGAGAATCCACTATGGTATATGAGTCAATGTGCATGCCCTTTGCCGTGTCATTTTCTACAAGGATTTTGCCGACACGTTTGTCAATCCCCTTCAGAACCTCATTACTAATGTATACAAATTTCTCCAAATGGTTCCCAACCACCTCGAAATCTTGAGCATTCCAAAGTGCAAGTGGAAAACCTGGCAAATGAACCCAAAGATGACAAAAAATGACCAGTTCAATCATGGGTCAAACCCCATATGCAAACGATTCAACATTAAACTGCCATTACCATGAACCCATGTTCTTTGTAGGATGAATGCCGCATGTTCCCCCTTTATGAAACAAAGCCATACCATTCTTTTTGAAGGATAGAAATCGAGGGACAATAGCCTAAAACTGGAGCCCATATTGAAGAAGCCCATTGCATAATGTCCCTGGAATTCATGGCTCTATAACTAAATTTCCCCATAAGTGTTTTCAGAGACAACCCTACAATGTTCCAGGCCAATGTCTAAGCTAATTACCATTTTATCAACAACTTGTCTGAGCTTCCATTACATAATGTTTTAATCGACCCAGAAAACACCTTCGAGCGTGTCCCCTCTTTTTGTGTAGGGTTTTCCTAGGGAGTAAACTTCTTTAGAGGAGTCCATGTTGAGAGAGTCCCCACTTTTTCTAGGGGTTAATTTGTTGGTACCAAGCCTTCCTTCACATCATTTTGACATTTTATTTATTTTCAATTCTTTGTCTGACCGTATTAATTTTAACCTCTTTATTTTTATTTTAATAGAATCTTTTCCAATTGCAATTTGATTAATTTGTATTTAAATTACACACACACACATATATTGCAAATTGATTAATTTGTTATTAAATTATGAAGTTATATTATCTTTTATTAGTATACATGTATAATTTTATTTTAAATTAGTTAATTCTCTAACTTATTTAATTAAGGTGTAGGTCTCATCAGTAAGGTGACTTGGGTTCAATTCTTCTTATGGGTGAATTTGTTGGGAGGAGACACCCCAAAATCCAGTCAAGTTGATAGTTGGTGTGGTCAAGGCTGAGTGCGACACCATATGGTTTTAACGGAACAGGTGCCCTTGAATCATGGTTTCTTAGAACAAATGCCACTCCCACTAAGTAAGAGAGTTTTGAGCAAACCAAAAAAGTTATTTTAAAATAAAATCATTTATTATTTAATAGTAAAAGTAGTTAATAATAATGTGAACAAAATTTATGTTTCATTTTCACACCTTTCACATTTAATTATTTTGTTTTATTTAACTATGAGTACATTATTTTATAAATAAGTAGTTAAATGTTATATGATTTCAATTTTTTTTAATTATATATTTTTAATCATTTTTGTTTAAGTTAAAAATTTACATTATAAAAATTATAAAAATGAATAGTTAAATAATTGAACCAATTTATGTATTAAAAAATGCAATTTCAAGAATGAAAAATTGCAATTTGACCAAAAATTATATAGTTGAATAATGAATTTCATATAAGTCCAAATTATATTATCTTTAAACTACTCTATTATATAAATGTTTAATGAGATGTCTTCCTTCCAAATAAGTTTATATAAACCATATATGTTGTTGATATTGTTGTATTGTATATATAAAAAATAAAGTAAAAAAATAGCCTTTATCAAATTATTTTAAATGCTCAAAAAAGAAGATAAATGTTTATAAAGAAGAGGAAGAAGATGTTAAATGCAAAAAAAGAAAAGATAAATGTTCAAAGAAGAGGAAGAAGATGTGTGGATCTTATATTTATAGCTAATAGTTTTTTGCATAGAATTATATGATTATAGTATACTTGATTGATATACATAAAATTTGCATGAATATAACTTTGAAGAAGGTCCTTGACTTATGTCCACTTCCAAGAATCTCATATCACCATCAAATATTGTGATTCAACATAAACACTGAGGACACAACCAATCAATCATTATCTAAATAAAAAGGGTTATCATATTTGTGGACAAAATTAATAATTATAAGAAGATGGTCACTACCTTTGCGGGCACCCACATTGGTATAATAATCATGCTATGTTGGGAATTATATGTTGTCATGAATTATATCTCATAATCAATTTTTGAGATAAAACACAAGAGAAGAGAAGATTTTAAAGTCATAGCTACTATTTCAAAATTCCAAACATGAAGCGTTTAATTGTTTATTATCATATTTAGTGTGCATCATCTATTATCACATGCATCCACACAACGTGTCCCACACAGGAGAAGGCAGAGAGCTAGCAAGCATGCATATTTATCCCACAACTAATAGACCATTATATCAATATGAGAATCACTACCACCATAGACACCTCCATTGACATAAGGATCTGAGTAAAGGTTTACTATATAAGACGATTTTTTATTGCATAGATTTGAAATAGACTTAACCATTAGATTGTAAGAACATAATAACCTTTAGTTGTAAATTATTTATAGACAAGTCAGTTGAAAGATGCCTACCCATGAACAAAGTCTTATGATGACACAAATGAAAAACAAACCCAACTAGTGGAAGAACCAAATAACAAAGCTCTAAAAGGAAACACCAAAAAGAAGTGTAAAGATGCCTAAGCTTGCAATTTTTGTAAATGACCTTGTCAAAAAAATGTAATGTCAATAAAATTCCACCCCTCGACTATATGTCCCCACTTGATTACCCTTTACGAGGATGCATAAATAAAATACTTCAACTTAGAAAAGAAAACCAATCTCCCTAAAATAAAAGTTAAATAAGATAATGTAATTATTAAAACTCTAACAATTTCCTATCGATTTAAAAAAAAGAAAAAAAAAACAATAACTTGTTTGTGTAAAATCTATAATTAAAAAAATACATTTCTGTCTCAATATTTAAAAACAATAAAAACAACATTAACTATATAGATAATATTTTAAAAATATCAAATCGATTTTTTCAATAATATATTATACTTCTTTACTTTAACATACATAATATGACACTAACCATTAACCAAACCAAAATTTACCCAACTCCACCTCCACAAATTAACACACTATTATTCCACATAAGGCTATTCCAATGTTTTCCAACATAGCTCGACAAACTAAGAACAAATATACCTATGAAGAATTATGCCATTTTATGCCTTATCCACTTTCAAAGTGTCCCCAATCACATTATGGCTTACATAACCCTTGGCTTGGAAGCATTCTCAGAATATCATAAACACTAAGTGACAAGCATTCCTTGCACCGTTTTTTCTCACCCACAAAACAAGTTTAAGGAAGAGTGATGCTATATACAACTATGCTCCCACTTTGTTATTTTAATATAAATTATAGTAAGCCAGAATTTGTGCAAGGTTTCTATATTTATCGAGTTTATAACTATTATCTACATCAGATTTCTAACCATTTTAATGGATAAGTGGTCAAAGTTTTAGAAAGTTTTAGAAATGTTATTACTAATTGCATGATTGCCTTGATATAGGGTGGTCTTTTTACAAGTAAATATGGATAAAGTTCTATTATTAGACGGATATCTTCTTTGTATGGTCAACAAAGAATTCTTTGTTGTACATAATTTTGGATCCATCCTTATGTTGTTTTTTCATAAAATTATACATTTTGTATTCATCTCTATGTTGTTGGTATATAATTTATTTATTTAGTTTTGTACACATGTGTATTTATGTTTATGTTGTTTGCATAAATTTATTAATTTTTTTTAAATGAAATATATATATTTTTTATTTTATTTACTTTATAATATGTATAAAATGAAATCAATTGAAAGTAGATAATTTTTTTTGCAAATTAAGTAAGAACGTTTTTTTTTAACAAGAATGGTCAAGGAGTATTTATATTAAAAAGAGTAGCATAAAATTACAAAGGCAGAATAATGGACTGAATCTAGAAGGATTCTGAGACCATAACATCTTGTTCTTCAGTTACAAAATGTAGATTATCTCGGAAGAGTCTTGGTTTGTGATGACTATATTTTCTTACAAATTTCCCAAGGATGAGAATACAAAAACTAAGCATATCAAAAAAAAGTTTGCAACTATCTTGAATTCCAAGTGTAGTATAGACTTCATTTTCTTTTGAGTCTGAAAAACAAAATTGCTCATGAATCAAGGAACCAAGCAACGACTGGGATTTTTCCCATTGCAAACAATGTAACCAAAATATAGTTGCACCCCCTTATTCGCCATTTGGTCCGCAAAATGATTGTTTTTTCGAAGAATGTGGAGGAAATTGACAGCATTGAGATCACTGACAAGATTATTGAAGATATGATGCAACTTTGTAGAGGGAGTTTTGTAATTCATGATGAGCTTTCGAGCCTCTCTAATGACCAGGAGCGAATCTCCAAAAACTACTAGATCTTTGATTCCAAGAGTGCTTACAATTTCCATCCCCTTGATTAATGCGAGCCATTCCGCAGAGTTGTTTGATTTTTTTCCTAATCCCCAAGCATAATCTTTTAGTCTGTTTCCCCCAGGGTAAAAAAGACTCCTCCCGCACCTGCCAACCCAAACATTAAGTAAGAATGTTTATTAAAATCATAATTTCGTTTAATTGATGTGAATTTTGAGCATGGAAGTTTACTCTTTAAAGATTTTGGCTTATGTTAAAATGAGCTAAATGGCAAGGAGTTTCAAAAAGTAGGTGGAATATGGTAGAACTTTGCCTTGCTAGAGAAAATGGACTCATCAAAACTATTGATTTTTTATGCTTATTAACAAACTCTATGTAAAATTAGATAAAAAAATAAAGGTTTGCTAGACAAAAATGTTTATTATCAAGATTTAAATGGACTTAATAATTAAATTATGAGAACACAACCTTTAGGTGTAGAGTTTGTGTGAAGGTAGAGGCTATAACAAAACCCTACTCAATGATACTTTCTTAACACAAAAATGTAATAATAATCAACCCAATTGGTAGAAGGACTGATTGACAAATTCCCATTTGAAGCGGCAAAGAAGAATGTAGAGTACTTAATCATGCAACCTTGATTTACAATGTTGTCACACCTTCAGAGAGTTGTGAGGTTGTTATAAATTAAGCACATTCATTGCATGTTTCCTTGCCTAATTACCCCTTAGAGAGACATAGAAGAGGCATAAGTTTGATAGTTCAACTAAGGAAAGACACCAAATACCTTCAACCAAGTCGGATGAGGCAACTTGATTAGCTCTATTAAAGACTCTAACAACTTATAATCAATTATCAAAATGGGTAAAAATAAAAAAATAAAATAATAGAAAATTCTAACTAGTCAATTTGTAAGATCTTCAAACATGAAGTTCATAAGAATATTATATATCTTTAAATTGGGTAGAGCGGTGATTTCAATATTCAATGTTTGTTGTATAAGAATTGCATTAAACATCCAAATTGAGATAATGAGTTAAAAATTGAATTATGTGGAAAACAATAAAAAATGAATATGTATCCAAAATTGAATATGGGGTGGACATAAACATTGTTGAGCGCGGCATGAAGTTGCGCGATTTTAAACTTGCGGTGTAGTGGTGCATTGGAGGTTTATGCTACGTCCTTTTAAACTTGTGGTGTGGTGGTACAAAGGTGCATTGCGAGGTGCATGATGGTGTTGTGTTGGTAGTGTCATGTAAACATAGAGGTTTGTCAAGTGCCATATGCAAGGAGACCTCCACATAGACACATAAATTGTATGGCTCTATGATAGATCAAACATAACTACACCCTTGCACCCGACATATTTATCCTCATGCATTAAATATCAAACTGATCAAAAGGAAATCAATGGAATTGTAAATTTTCCCAATTATTATATAATTATGTAAAGCATTGTCTAATCTTATGGCAAACTTTCCTTTGATTCTCGAACTCCAATGATATATAAAGTTAGAGTTCCCATTGATCCAAGATTAACCATTCCATTTCATTCTAAGATTTTTCTTCTTTGTAGGTCATTTGCAACATACAAGAAGGACTCGTACAACTGCAACATGATTTAAGAAACGAATTGATCGTGATTTTAAACCCGTACGTTCCATAAATTTTCTTAACTAATACATGAAAATAAACCAAATAAAAAAGAAATCAATTCAATTTCAATACATAATCTCCAATATCAATGAAGTAAAAGTATTTGAAATACTAATTTTTTTTTTATAAACTTCATTCCAAAATACATCAAACTTCCATCATAATTACATCATACTTTGAAATTTCCATTCTTTCATTTTTTTTTTTCAAATTAAAAAAAATTTGATAAAAAAAATGAAAATTTTTCTAGTTATCAATTTAAATTAACTTACTCCATTATTCTCGCTAGCTATAGACTTACGCTTAAACCCTAAACAACAAATACAAGGCATCTTAACTTTGCGTGAACCGCCCTACATCTTTTAATAAATATTCCGAGCGCTACGACTCTTAAAACCAACGGGAGTCTTCCAGACGTAAATACGATTGATTCGTATAATCGATGGAAAAATACGTAGATTCCTAAATTCCGCCGTATGCATGTAGTTGGTAGCGAGCATTATTTTTGGCGTGCATAATTTAGCGAGTTTTTTTTCTAAAGCGAGAATTCCTTTCTGGGCATATCGTATTCTATTGGCTTGCTTTATCTCTTTGCATTCAGTGTCTAGGTATATTCCTCTATTAATAATAATAATCTCTGGGTTTCTTATTCATCGTCTACAGCTTTGAATGCTCTCGACACCGCAGGCTATTGCAGAGGATAGTCCCTTTTTCTTCGCTTGGGTAAGTCTCAATTTATTTTGATACATAGTCCGTGTATTGTAAAGGGGTAGGAAGGAAATTATGCTTATTTGGTCATCTCTCAGAGCCCAACTTATGAATTTGCTGGTTATTGATGCCAAATTCATGCCCAGCTTATGAATTTGCTTGTTATTGATGCCAAATTCATGCCTTGTCTAGGCTTCATGACTCAGTTATTTGTTCTCAAGTTCTTCTGATTCTCTGAATTCCATATGACTGGGTTTAATATGAAATAGAAGGTCTATAAGGTGCTTCTATTCATCTCAAATTGTCCCCCAATTGAGACTTTTTGTTTTGGTTCTTGTAAGAGCTCTGGGCAAGGAGAGGCTCTGCAGGTGAGAGCATATAAGGTCTTATGTGTACTGATATTTAATAGGGTATGGGATAGATTTTTTCTTAGTTATATATGTGTATGTGATGAGGATGATGATGATGATTACCGTTTTGAAGGGGGCATAGTCAGTTATGAAGGACTCCCTGTAATTTGCTCTGGGATGCTGGGTCAGAAAAATATATGACTACAAGTGCTAGAAAGCTTGTTCTGTTTGATTATAATTTATAATAGTTATCCATAAACTGTGTTTCTGATAAATATTAGAAATTACAATGTGAACAGCAATAATTTATGATTCAATTTCAATGAATGAAGTCAATTTTCTGCCATCCTGGAGTGGGTTCACCAGTAAGGCTGAGAATATGTTAAGCCGTCCGCCTCAGTTCCATTTTTACCGAGGCCTGCCTAATCCATTGGCATGAATATCAAAAGGGATAAAGGCAGGGGCTAGTCTTGGGCGATTTTGGCAGAATGCATATTCCTTACAGCGTGCACTTAAGCCAGAGGAAGTCTGCCTTTTGTTGTGTAACTCCCTGGGACATTTTTTCTAAGTACTTATACTTGAAAAGGGAAAAGAAGTCAACTTTCTCAGGTCATAAATAATAAGTAATGTCCATGACATCTTGTCTGGGCATTCACACAAGAATTGGACAACTATTGCATCCACGTCCTCAATATCTATAGGAAAACTTGGCTGAAACTGGAAAACAGAGTGGAAAAGCTTTGTCTTCTACCACTTGTTGCAGCATAATTTTCTGTGTGAAGACTGTGTGAGCCCTATTGAATCTTATTAGTCCTTTATTGAAGCTTATATTAATAGCAATCTTAATTAAACAGGGCAAGGAATCTGAGGCAATAGGAATATTATAATCGAGAAATGTTCCTTTGGCATAAATGATAATAGTCATACAAAACTCCCAACGTATGCATCTGAATTCCTGTCGAGCGTGCTGAAATGAGAAGGTGCATTTGGCAGTGGTCTGGAACAGAAAGACCCATTAAAATACGGCTTATAACAAGTTCATTTTTTCCATTGAACAGGGTGTCTGCTAATAATTTCATATTGTGTATTCTGTTAGCTCTATATTTATGTCATTAAGAATTTAGTTTTCTTTTTTACCTCTCCTTTCAACTATATTTAGTTTCTCAAATTTTTCTTTTTGTTTTAAAATTTTCTTTACCTGTACTGGGCTTTTGTTGGTAGTGGCCTTTGGGCCATTGAAATTTATGAGAGACTTACATTATGGAATGATTCGGTTTATGGGGCGGGAACAGCGAATACTGTATGTACTATCTCTTACATATTTTGGCCTTATTTAGATGAAAATGGTGATGTAGATTAGTGCATAAAAGCTTGGTATCTACTTTGCTTTTATTCTATGATCCGACTGTGCAAATTGTCCATCATTCTAGAGGTTAATGTCAGACACAATTTCAACATAGATGTCCGTTGTGCATCTTAGAAGAACTGTTATATATCTTCAATAGAATACTAACAGAGTGTTGCAGATGGTAGGCGCACAGACTTCATACCAGTGCTGATTGACATAAGAGAGGACTTGTATTTTCTAATATCGCATCTAGTTGTCAATTTCATTTTCTGTAGCGTGCATTAGCAAATTCCATGTTGCTTTTTTACATTGGAGGTAGTTTAACCTTTTTTATCTGACTTTCAAGCATCCCTTCTATTTGTTTGCCATTCCTCTGTACTTTGTGACCTGTCATCATGTTTCTTTGGATAAATCTTCCAATTGTGCTTTTTACATACATGCTTTGTCAAACTTTCCATTTTTATTACCATCGCATTACAGAAAATTAAAGTAGCAATACTATTTCAATTCGCCATATACCTGCCTGGTAAAAGGTTGCTGTAGCCATCAGCTTATTTTCAATTAAGACTAATTTGGATAAATCTTCCAATTGTGCTTTTTACATACATGCTTCGTCAAACTTTCCATTTTTATTACCATCGCATTACAGAAAATTAAAGTAGCAATACTATTTCAGTTCGCCATATACCTGCCTGGTAAAAGTTTGCTGTAGCCATCAGCTTATTTTCAATTAAGACTAATTCTGAGAACTAAACAGTTTCATAAGACTCATCTCCTATTGAGGGGAAAGTTAATTACTTCAAAGTTTTAACAGCTTACATGTAGGCATTTAGGGGCTGAAGCTATAAGGATCAGCTTAACCTGTATTATTATAATTATGATTTGCAAATTACCATTATAGCTTACTATTTACAGGGACGGATTGAGCTTGTTAACTTTGTGTTTGAGAGAGCAGAAAATGTGTGTTGCCACTACATTGCCTGAAAGAATGAAAATAGATTTCTTGACATTGATTGTCAAGGACGGGAGGGTTTCTCACATGAATTTTTTTTGTTTTTCCTAATATGTATTGAATCTATTGCAGCTATGATATTCCTCTACAAAGTATCATTCTGCCCCCTCTCTTTTGAGGGGTTGTATGCTTTTAATTGTTTGCATTTGTTAACATATTTCCATAGATTTATGCTAGTGCTGCTAATGGTCGTCTAAGTTGGTTTCTCAAGGTTTCTTCTGCTCTAAGAACTTGTGAACTTGTTAATTGATGCCTCCAGCTAGTAATTAGTGCACAGAACAGAATAAAAGTGTGGACAATTTAAGGCTCACATTTATTTTCACTGCAGTGAAAGAATACAGTCAACATGGTGCCAAAAGGTTTTGCAATATTCGATATGGATGTTACATCAAAAGGATTATCTTGGATTGACCAGATGTACCAAAAGTTTGAGGCCATCTGCGTGGAGGTGGATGAAAATTCCTCTATTTTACTACAAGTAAGAATCTTAGACTTCAGTCTTTAACATTTATATCATTCTGGACATTATGATTTTGTTGTCATTCTGGACATTATGATTTTGTCAGTAGGATATGCATATTATGATTTTC